>KV908367.1:72525-85025 GCA_002005505.1 Botryococcus braunii
CATTACAATTTGATTGCCATCTTCGTGGGAAGGGACGCATCACCATACTGCGTAACAGGACCATGTCATGCCCTATGGCAGCAAGTTTGTTTTCCACCACTGTGTGTTTCAACTATTTGCCACTCTTATTTTCAGGGATTCAGCACTGAGTCCAGCCTTAACTGATTTGCTGGCCAAACTGTCCATTCACATGCTATGCCTCCATGGGTTACATTTCACAAGCATTTCTTCCCAGCACCTCTGCAGCTCTCCCTCCCCCCCCCCCCCCCCCTCTCTCTCTCTCTCTCTCTCTCTCTCTCTCTCTCTCTCTCTCTCTCTCTCTCTCTCTCTCTCTCTCTCTCTCTCTCTCTCTTCCTGCCTCCCCCATCCTCCCTGTCTCTTTCTCTTCTTGGCCCCCCCTCCTCTTTCTCCCTCCCTCCCTCTCTGTCTCCCTCCCTCCTCCCTCCCTCCCTTCCCCTCTCTCTGCCCCCTCCCCCGCCCTTGTACCTCCTCCCTCACCTTCTCCTCGCTCCCTTCTGCCCTGTGTATGTGTAACGTGTGAGAGAGAGGGGGGAGAGTGGGAGGGAGAGGGAGAGGGAGGGCGAGATGGGAGGGGGGAAAGAGAGGGGGGGAGTGGGGGGAGAGAGAGAGAGAGAGAGAGGAGGAGAGAGAGAGGAGAGAGAGGAGAGAGAGAGAGGAGAGAGAGAGAGAGAGAGAGAGAGAGAGAGAGAGAGAGAGTGCGCGCGCGCGCGTGTGGGTGTGTGTGTGTGTGTGTGGGTGTGTGTGTGTGTGTGTGTGTGTGTATCTGTGTGTGTGTGTGTGTGTGTGTGTGTGTGTGTGTGTGTGTGTGTGTGTGTATCTGTGTGTGTGCGTGCGCGGGCGCACGCGGGCGCGCCGTAAGCATTGGAGGGGGATCTCCGCATTTCTGGGTGGGCACACATTTGTGGTGCAGTTGGAAGCTGACACTTCTGCGGGGGGACAGATTCGCGAAGTGAATGAGGGCACCTTTGGAGTTGTTATTCTGGCACAAGATAAGACCACAAACCAACAGGCGTGCCCCTATGCTGCTCTATGTGCATTGCAACTTCAGGAGAGGCTCAGTCCAAGACTCTTTAAATAGGTTGTGCTAAGGCTGTCTAAACATATCATGGCAAGACTGCATCATACGATTTCCCTCTGTGCAGAAGAATGTGTCGCCGATCTAGTTTTGCCACATTGCCAACGCCAATACAGGCAAATAATTCGTGCGGTTGAGCATCCTTGCCCTGTCAGAAGCACCAAAAAAATTGGTTATACTTTACATTTCCTCTAACTCTAATAAGGAGCATGTCCATCATGGAGGGCAACCCCCTGAAGTGTATTGCAAGGGATTAACAATGAGAGAGAGAGAGAGAGAGAGAGAGAGAGAGAGAGAGAGAGAGAGAGAGAGAGAGAGAGAGAGAGAGAGAGAGAGAGAGAGAGAGAGAGATGGAAGGACATAGATAGATAAACTAAAATAATGGACCGAGCACGGGTGGGGAGGGGATGCAGGTGGCCATCAAGTTCCTAGAACGGGGCCCCGGTGTCAACAAGAGCGTGCTCCGCGAGATTCTGAACCACAGGCTTTGTGTTGTGCATCCCAACATTGTGCGATTCCATGAGGTCTTCTTAACGGCGCGCCATCTTGCAATCGTCATGGAGTATGCGGCAGGCGGGGACATGTTTGAGTATGTGATACGACATAAAAGAGCTGGGTATGTCTCCAGCTCATGAGAACGGGGCCCTCGCCTGTGCTTTGTGCAATGCTGAGGCCTCCTCAAAGGCTGAGGCCTTTTTAAGGCTGGTAGGCACTGATGTGTCATGGGTTGTGCGGAAGTCGAGTTCGTTTTACAGGATGGGAGATACTGATGTATCAGGGGCTGTGCCAAGATGAGGCTGTTTCGTAGCTTGTTACAGATCAATGTGCAGGGTTTCTGTGAAGTCATTCCATTTGATAGGTTAAAAAACGCAGATGTGTCAGAAGCTGTGCGGCGTTAAGGCCATGTTGTAGGTTGTTGGAACCAACGTGCTTGGTTATGTGCCAAGTTGAGGTCATTTTGTTAGGTTGTTAGACACCGCCGTGTTTTGGTTTGTGCAAAGTACAGGCCATTGTGCGGGTTTTTAGACCCGATGTGTGGACGATCTCTTGTGGGGCATGACATAATGGTACCCATCTCTGGCCCCATGGTCTAAGCCATTGACTGGCCGTGTATGACTTCACTGGCTTGTTGCCTTTTTTGTTATCTCTCCCAGTCAGTACGCCAAAGTCACTAAGGCTGCTCCACAAAGGAGATTGGGTGCATGCTGCATCATGCTTGTGCGGCCTCATGGAGGGATGGCTTGCGCGTACCTTCATTGGTGCATGCCTTTGGGGTTTGAACGGTGTGTGTGTGTGTGTGTGTGTGTGTGTGTGTGTGTGTGTGTGTGTGTGTGTGTGTGTGCAGTTTGCGCATGTTGGTATGCCGCTGGCCCGTTTGTTTGGGCATGCATGTGTTGTTGGGTATGGGTGGGGGGTTGTGGGGGAGGGGGGTAGGTTTGGGGTGGAAAGGGGGGATTATCTGTTTCAGACAGTGGGTCGGGTGGGGGGATTATCTGCTTCAGTAGGTAAAGTTCCTGTGGGGCTGATGCATGTATCCTCTGTGGGGCTGATGCATGTATCCTCTGAGCAACAGTAATGTGGTTGCAGGCACGGAGAAGGGCTAGATGAGAAAGATGCCCGGTTTTTCTTCCAGCAATTAATCATTGCATTGGAATTCTGTCATGAGTTGGGAATCGCAAACAGGTGACTTTCTCAGTGCATGCATGGTACAAATCCATTCCACCCTATAGTAGAAGAATTATTGTGAGATTTCCCCTCGTTATTCTGGCTTTTCCCCACCGATGTTTGCAATATAGCTCCCCCGTTCCCACAACGCCACTCCTGGGCCTCTCAATGCTTTGGACGTGGACAAAAGGGGTGTGGCAATGGTTGGGATATCGCGGAGATTGGAACATTCACTGTTATTCCAGCCCATGTCCCAACAACGAAGTGCCCTTCACGGGGTGTGTTTTTGCGTCTGCTCCCCCAACCGGGTCTATTTGTTTTTTTTTTGGGGGGGGGGGAGATTTGTGTGAGGGGGCAAATCTGCTCTTCTAAAGGATGTATAGTGTTGTTTGAACTTTCCGGCGCTTTGCCATGGGCTGCCTCTTTGATTAATCACGGTCTCACTGTAACAAATTAGAAGGGGGATGAATGAAAGATGTGTTAGGAAGAAGTCTCTGCAGCATTAGGAGGCTCACAAGGTGTCGCTGTGCGCTGTTAAAAATGCACTCTTTCTTTGTCACGTCCAGGGACCCTCTTCCGCGGCAGTCTTTCTGTGTCACTGGGCGTGGAGTTCAGAGCCACTGAACGTGTGAAACTAGGATTTGAGCTGGTGCTTGACCGTATGGCTGGCCCCTGGGGGCCGTTGGGGGGGGGGAGCAGGGACATCAAGCTAGAAAATACACTGTTGGATGGATCCCGCCCGCTCCCGAACGTCAAAATCTGCGACTTTGGGTACAGCAAGAACGAGTTCGTCGACTCCAGGCCCAAGTCCGTCAGCGGGACACCCGACTACATTGCCCCTGAGGTTCTGCTGTACGACCAGTACGACGGAAAGAGGGCCGACATCTGGTCGTGCGGCGTCATGTTGTACGTCATGTTGACAGGTACATCAAATGCGCTTTGCTGGTCTTGTACCTCTCGTTGACAGGAATTTAGGATTAGCTTGTCGATGTGGTGCGTCATCTTGACAGGAACATAGAGTGCGCGTGCTGGTGCTGTGCATCACATTGACAAGTCCGTAGGATGCGCGTGCTGATGTTGTACGTCATGTTGACAGGTACATAGGACGGGCATGTCGATGGTGTACGTCTTGCTGACAGGTACATAGGATGCGCTCGCGGGTGTTGTATGTCATTTTCACAGGTGCATAGGCCGAGCTTCGCTGCGAAAAAGAAGGCGGGGCTGGGAGCTCTGACCTCCCATCCCAAACTTCGTCAGACTTCAATACGTTAGGCTATAGAAGGAAGGAATATTACATTTAGGACCAGCCACTAGGGCCCACCAGGGAAACCGGCGATCGACGACGTATGGACTGCGCTTTCAGATGGTGTATGTGATGTTGGCAGTATATGGAATGCATAGGCGGATGTGTTTGTTCCTGTTGTACAAACGGGACCCGGGGTGCTCAGTGGCCTCTCATGTGCTGATGGTGTATGCCATTCTGACAGTAGGTTGCATGCACGTGCTGTTGGCGTGTTTCATGTTGAGTCAAACTTCAAAAAACCTAGTTCGTTTTTTATATCCTGCTTTGACTTATTTATACAGTTGGTTTCCGTGGCCTCTTTGTAGGACGCCATCCTGTTGCGTAATCGGTCGCGCAATCGGATGCACCTCGACACGTGTGTCTTTTACGTACTGAATGACACATCTATGTGAGTTTCAGAGGTATCATCGATCTGCCATTTTCTCATCGGTCTGTCATTTTGAGGTTTCATGGACAGCGGTCTACTAATTTTTTGAATAGAGCAAGCCCTTCAGACTCGGGTTTGCAGGTTGTTTACAATGGACATATCCATACCATACCATACCATAAACAAATGGGGAAGAAAAAGTTTCAACTGATTGTGTTTGCTTTTAAGTGTTTTCATCAGCTGAAGATTTTGGAAAGTTCCTGTAAGAATTTTAAGTTTTTCTGGGAGCAATGGATAAAAGGGAATGATGCCTTGAAAAAGGAAAGGGTTACAACTAGTTTGCACAGCCTTCGAGCTTTTCACAAGCTGGTGCTTTGGAACGAACCATGTGGTTCTGCCCGTTTGGGTGCAGCTGATGGAAACGCCAACGCGCTGCTCCGAAGGGGGAGGAGGGGCGAGCAAATTACTCACCGCTCCCCCCCCCCTCCCCAACCCCGGGCAAAACGGCTTGCATCGGCGGGGTTGACACGCCCCCACCCCCCCTTTTTGATTCTGCGAGAGGTTTCGAGACGTTCGTCAACCTTGCAATTGCCCTTGGGCCACATGTCATATGGTGTGAGGAAAATCAGGAAAAGGAGAGTGCATGCTCAGCCCATATAGGGACGGAAGGAAGGTAGCTGGAGCTTGGGGCGGAAACTATTGGTTCCAATCGTTTCCGCCCTCCTTGCAATCTTGCAGAGAGCTGATGGGAGGCGGGCGCAGGTGTTCTGCCTTTTGCAAAGAGGGGAGACGAACGAGGCAACAACCTGGTGCGCTTGCAGCAGATGTTTCCGCGAATCGTGGCCGCGGATTTCGAACACCCAATGCATGTGAGTCAAGAATGCCGGCACATGCTCGGCCGCATGCTCACTGCAGACCCCGCCCAGCGAATCACGATTGCTGAAATCATGCAGCATCCCTGGTACGTCACAAAATTGTGTTGCCCCCCGTGTGTCGGACTGTGGACTGTGGAACTGTGGAGTGTGCGCACGGGTGTGTGTACACACATGTGCACGTGTCTGTGTGTGTGTGTGTGTGTGTTGGGGGGGGGGGGCGTGATGCTCGCTTTGTTTTGTGTTGTTGGTGGCTGTGCGCGTGGGGCGGGGATGCGAATGTGTGTGTGTGTGTGTGTGTGTGTGTGTGTGTGTGTGTGTGTGTGTGTGTGTGTGTGTGTGTGTGTGTGTGTGTGTGTCCACGTTCGTGGATGGGGGGGGTGGGGATGGCTGTGCATGCGTGTGTGTGTGTGTGTGTGTGGTGGGGGGGGGGGGCATGTGCGTGCGGGTGTGTATACACACGTGCACGTGTGCCTGTGGGGATGTACTCTCTTTTCTTGCGTTGTTGGTCGATATGCTTAGGTGCACCAGAGCGCGCGCGCGCGCGCGTGTGTGTGTGTGTGTGTGTGTGTGTGTGTGTGTGTGTGTGTGTGTGTGTGTGTGTGTGTGTGTGTGTGTGTGTGTGTGTGTGTGTGTGTGTGTGTGTGCGTGTGGGCGCGCGGGCTCTCGCTCGTGCGCATGCTCTTCGTTCGGTTTCTGGGGAGGAAGGGGGATTCTTCCCCGTTCTGGAACTCCTGGTCCTGGTCAGAAGGAGCCCTTTCCGTCCCCACCCCTCCACGCAGCCTTCATTCACTTACTTTTTTCATTGGGTCTGCAGGCCACTGCGGTTGTTTACAATGTACAGTCTCATCCATACCACCCGTCTTCTGTCTCAATTTGTGTGTCTGTATGTCTTTGTGTCCAGAAGTCTCTTTGTACGTCTACTTATGGGTACCTCTATTTCTGCCTGTCTGTGTGCTCTCTTGAATGGACCTTTATCTTCCATGAAGCTCTCAAGATCATTGGAATGTTTAGTTTTTTTGTTTCTTTGTTTGGGGTGGGGGGAGGGCAACTTTGGCGCGGTGGGCTCAGATGTATCCCATACCGGTTTTACTTTTAACTTCCTTTCCGCGTGCGCCACCGTGTGGGATGCCCAGAAAGACTTACAAGGACAACACCCTACTAAAGCAATGTTCCTCTCCCCCTCCCCTCGTCCTCATTCTTGTGTTCTCCTTCTCCTCCTTGCCCTCATCATCCTCATGCACCTCCTCTCCGTTCCTCCCCGTCCACGTCGTATTGAGGCGCGAATGGGGAGAGGCCAGGTTCAAGGCAGAGCTGCCGACAGGCATGGCTCAGCTCAACTACAGTTTGGTACAAACTCTGGTTCCCCCGGGTCTCCAGAGCGTAGAAGAAATAGAGGAAATTGTGCATAAAGCTACTCGGGTGGGGCCGTCAACATGGGATGGGGGATACCGGAACCCCAATATGGCGGGCCCCCCAAAAAATGTGCCCCCGCCCCCGACCTTCTCCGGGCAGCCGCAACAGCCAGCACCTCGGCCCCAGCATGCTCCCCAGTCGAACCCGCAGGACAAGCCCATGTTCGGAGGCCAAAACACCTATTGGTGACGGCAGTTGGGGTATCCCTAACTTGTGAATAGCCGTTTGGGAACACTTGCGGACATTTGGGGTTGGAGCCACTTGCGGACATGTGTCCAACAAAGTGATTCAAAGAAATTGCTGAATGGAAAATGTTTAGATTCAAACCACCTTGATATAAGGTTGGAACACTTAGGGACATGTGGGGTTGGAACTTTTGCGGACATGTGGGGTTGGGAGACATGCGGACATGTGGGGTAGGAACACATGCTGACATGCGGCATGTTGCATGCATGCGGACTTGTGGCACTTCGAATGCCCGAGGACATCTGTCCGGCCACAGCCGCCTGTGGGAGGTCCCGCGGCCCCTCCCACTGAGTACCGGGGGCCCGCCAGGAACGGGCAGCCTCAGCTATGGGAGGGATGCCG
The DNA here is from genome assembly GCA_002005505.1 of Botryococcus braunii. Classification (NCBI taxonomy): domain Eukaryota; kingdom Viridiplantae; phylum Chlorophyta; class Trebouxiophyceae; genus Botryococcus; species Botryococcus braunii. The sequence goes on from KV908367.1 coordinate 79,833, forward strand.
CAGCCCCCTGTTGGAATACAAAATTAACAATCTGAAACCTATCGAGAACTTTGTTCATGTGTAAGTCCATAGATTTTCTCCACCTCGACCCGAGGTGATCGCTTCGAGATCTATCCACAGCTCAGGAACCTTGCTCGCATGCGAGAGAGAGAGAGAGAGAGAGAGAGAGAGAGAGAGAGAGAGAGAGAGAGAGAGAGAGAGAGAGAGAGAGAGAGAGAGAGAGAGAGAGAGAGAGAAGGGGGGGGGGGACGAGAAGAGAGACGAGAGGAGACGCTCAGGAACCTCGAGCTTTGAGTGTTAGGTGGAGGACAACGATGTTCTGCACGCGCCAGCAGCTGGCATTGGCGATAAGTTTTTTGTTGCTATTCTCTAGATTGTCTCGTGCCACTTCGTGCAGTCGTCCTCCATCCAGGTTCCCCGTGAAGGATGTGCTTGTTCTGTTAGAAGATTTTGGAATACCTTGCCATGGAAAGTCATGACGTCGGAATCATGGGGATGGGCTAAGTGCCCCTCCTATTTCTCTGGGCATGTGATCTGTCTTTCAGTGGTCTTGGGTTCGATCCATCTTGTCCACATGTTTGGATCTGGAACCAAATGCTGGTTCCAGATCCAAATGCTTTTGCAAAAGCAGGGAACCTGTTGGGGGCATTGACACACGTCTTACTGGGGTATTCCCCCCGGTGGTGTGTCTGTCTCGTCATCAGGTATATCGTAGAAGCAGCTGTGTTGTGAAAGCAGGAACCTATTAAGGATAACAGCATTTGCATGCTAGGGACTATTCTGGATGATCATGGACACGCATGTGAGATAGCGTGCTTTCGCAGTCATATGTGTGCGTGATTATCGACAAGCACCACCTGGGCAACTGATTTCTGTTGTGATGCTTGAAGAATGGCGTGGGAGGAACGCGACAAGGGCGAGGTTCGTTAGAAGCGACAGGCAAGGAGGGCATGTGGACAGTCTAGGTAAAATGAAGGATGCCTCATGAAGGGGCAGCTTGATGATCATACAGCTCCCATGCAACCAACCTGTAGCTCGAAACCGAGCGGCAGTTGTGGCCAACCTTACGGTGTGGTAAATGAGCGCATTAAGGATGATAGCGCAGGATGATAGTGCATACCTTCCATGCATATGCTATGAGGCTGTAGCAGGAACCTGGCTCAGGCCTTCCCTGGGTCTTGCTTCCGGGTTTGATTCAAACTTTTTGTTTCGTATCTACTATCGTCACAGGGTTGCGGATGCTGGTTGTTGATGACCGGCAACAGCTGCAGCACGTGCCCAGTCTCCTGTGCACAGTCTCCTCGTCCTTGTGCAGGGACGAGCAGACACATGTGGTGTGTCTAGCACGGCACCAAGAGGCTGCCACCTGTGCCTCACGTTGCATTCTTTCGGGTTTCTGGTGTCAGCAGCTCCGGCGAGCTCCAGCCGGTTGATGGCCGTACCAGGCTTAGGAAATGTGTGTTTGAGAATGGCACTCGTCACACTTGGAAGGTGATTACTTGGGTGGGGGAACGACCCTAATAAGGACGAGTGCACGAGTGATCTGGGAATGAGTACCAGGCCCAGCCCACAGATTTCCCGGTGGAGATTGAGATGCGGCGGCTTTTAGAGCTTCTGTGCGCCTCCGTAATGTGGCATCCCGTACACGACGGTGGTGTGAGATCGACCTGAAGATTGTGGTCCTTAGAAAACTTGTCCGTAATATTGAGCGGCGAGCATGCACCTTGGGAGTGGCACTCACCACGAAGTCTAAGTCACGTGGAGTGACCAATCACGTGATTCCTCGAAAAGTTGAGTCCTGGAAGTCACTGGGATGGAAGTCCCTTCTTCGACCTGATTGAAGAGAGCCGCTGATGGCCGCACTCCTTCCCATGGTCGGGGAAAGACGTTCTGTGAAGCTGCCGACTAATCGACAGTATCTGCCATACCCGTCTCCAGTCTTTTTTTTTTCTAATCCTTTTTTAACAAGTGTTAAAGGGCCTCGGTAGATGTTGGCCACGGCATGGCTGAAGATCCGCCTGACTGGATTAGCAGTGCCCTGCTGCACGCAGAAGGGTGTTACCAGTGCCCTGCTGCACGCAGAAGGGCGGGTTGTGCTGCAGTTTGGTAACGGTTTGCAACGCCCAGGTGTCTGACTAAGAGGCGGACGCTGGCAAGGGCCTTGCTTTGCTTAGGCAGGTGCTCATGTGGGTGTACTTGGTCAACCATAGTTTCTCCCGGTACCCCTGGATAGGAACCCACACTTCTTTCGTAGTAACCAACGGGGCATAATGATCTGGAACCCAGGGGTTTTAGGCACTGTTGTCATCAGCATGCTGCACGGACGTTTAAGAACGCCTCAAAAGCGTGTGTAATAGTAATAAATCATGCATGCATGTATTGCCATTTGTTTTGTGGCTGCGCTAGTACCTTTTGGGCAGCAAGGCCTGTTGTGCAGCGTGATAGATGGCCGGGAGTCATTTGATAGCGATGCAGCGCGCTGGATTGTGAGGCTGGGGAACGCCACTTGAGGCAAAAGGCGATGCTGCTTGCTAAAACTGGAGGCTGTAATCCCGAGTCCTAAAGCCGGGATTCTTCAAGATTGAGCTGCAAAGTTTTGGGCAAGTGCTTTCCCATAGATGAGGTAGGTCTGAGAACTGTGTTTTAGTTGCTTGACCCGTAGGCATCTGTGTCCTGCTGGCCACACAGCTGATTCCATGGTACATCTTGGTGCTGTCCGTCTCGGCCTCCATCTGTTTCAACATTTTCACGTGAAACAGATTGCTTCAAATGTGCATTGATCCCGGAGTTCATCCTCGATCTCGAATTCAAGCTCGTCATCAAGCGTTAAAGGTCGTGCAGAAGCCCATAATTCTTGTGGCAGGGAAGAAGGTTACCAATTATCGTGGTTTTTTATTGTCTTTTAGGTCGGGGAGTTGTCTTGACGCTAGGAGCAGCCAAGGGTGACCGCCAACGTGTTTTCTGTTGGATTTCTGTGTTTTGCTCCGTCCAAGGGACTGAGTAGGAGAACCATCCGGTTGGCCCCGTAGGAAAGCACTGCCCGCGTTAAGGGGTACTTTCTTCTTTCAAGTCCGTGTGTGCTTCATACTCGATTGGGGCTGGTTAGGCGTATGTCTGAGCGGTTGTGCACCGCCTTTTGGATGACGCCTGTCTGCTTATTAGGCAATGCAGAGGCAGGGCGGTCGATGTGATGCTAGCAGATGTCCTTTAATCTTGGCTTTGGTTTCTCTAAGCTGGACAACCTGCTGTGAAAGGTTGTTCTAGCTCAAACCTTGCCTTTGACATTTGCGGTACCCCAATGATGTGTCTGTTCTGCACCCGTCTTGTATGGCGCGTGTACTTTCCGTTGCGGTTCTCATAAGGTTGGCTTAGTTATATAAGCCTCCTATATGTACAAGCAACGCAGTCCTCCCCGTATGGCGAGCATTCGCGTCACTCCTTCTATGAACAGGAAGCTAAACGCTCGTCCATGTCTGTTGCATTATGGGACAACGTCTGTTCAGAGGCTCTTGTACAGCAACGTAAAGCCGCGAACAGGGGACCTGGCCATGGCCCATCAAACTCGTTGACCTGAGTAGTGCTGCTTATTGCTACCCATAGTTCAAGAAAGCGCATCCCGAGGAGCTTCTAATAATGTGCTGTGGTCCAATGCCTGTGTAGTTGACTACATCATGAGTCATGAAGGAAGAGGTAAGACGGGTCATAATCGAGACCCTACAGCCCAGTCCAGGGGGTTCCTCACGTGTGAGTGATGCACATGTGCTGGAACCTAGTGGCGCTCTCAAGACACCCTGTCGCAAGTCCTCTTAGGATTTCTCCGATGCAAAAGGGGGAGAGGAGGGTAAGGAACGGCTATGCATTAATGCATTCCAATATTGACTTGGGCCGTCCTGGAATGACTTGTGTGTTCCAGATGTTTACGAGGTGGCCAAGGAATGGTTTAATTGTCAATGTCCCGCACGTAGGATACGCGGTTGCGGTTCGGATATGCTTCACTTTTTATATTCAAACAGTAAATACCGTGGTCAACGCCCTCGTTCGCATATTTGTGCTGGTATGGGGGGGGGGGGGCTTTTTGGCCTGTTTTGGCTTCGAGACATTATATTGGAAATAGAGGATTCAGGACATCGTGTACAACATGATGTACATCTGGCTCGCCAGACTGAGGTATAGTGCATTACAGATTTCAGGCTGTGACTCACAGCATCCTCTGACGTCATGTGTGGGCCTACCCTGGTCGTCCATGGGTCTGGACTCCAGGCATGCATATGCATTGCCCATTGTGTAATACAAAAAGTGTGAGCGACGAATGGTATGACGGAAGAGTTGATGCATTCCTGACAAAGTGTGGAGGTTGTAAATGGGATGGGTGAATATTGACGGAAAGTGGTAGGGTCGGATGGACGAAAATTTGTCTTGACAGCACATGTGCGGGCAGTGGATTCCGTTAGCTTGGCACCACGGGTAGCATGTTGCGGACTTTGGTGAGCATGTTGCGCACCACGGTTAGCATGTTGCGCACTTTGGTTGGTTCTGTACATGTCCTGTGCAGGCGTCCAGGCCCCGGCCTATCCACATAGAAAGGAGTTGCCACGCGTGGGAGTTTTTTTACGGTGGTAACAACGCCCTTGCCCATTTTTGGTCGCAGAAACCAAAGCAAGGAGTGAAAACTTTATGGATTGCTGGCTTCACTACTACACAGCAAGCCCCGCTCGTTTGAATTACGTATTAGAGCAGGGACGAGCATTGGCTTAGCGACGCTTGAGGAGGTCTTTCAGCAGTAGCCCGACGAACGTGGCAAAGCAATTAATGAAAGTATTTGTTGCATGGTTTTTGTTGGACAACATGCGGCTGGGTGGCAATTACAGCTGTGGGCCATCTACTACATCTGCCTTGTTTGAACCTGCGTATACAAGCCCCCGTATACTTCCCTCGTATACTTTGCTTCAATTCAAACCCCCATACAGGAGCTATTAGTCCACAGAAGATGGACAATTGTTGACGCATATCTGCGGGGGTAACGGGATGGGATAAGGTTGGTAGAGGCATGAGACTTGTAGGATACTGGTTTACGGTTAGGATTCGCTTCACATTTTGTTTTAGAGGCATTAAACAGTACTTTCACCCACCAGCCAGGACAGTAGCCTGTCAGTTGTTGCCAATTTCAGGGCAGGTGGGCGGGAAATCCTTGAC
>KV908367.1:104565-124565 GCA_002005505.1 Botryococcus braunii
CCCTCCCTCCCCCCCCCCCCCCCCCCCCCCCCCTCCCTCCCTCCCCCCCCCCCCCCCCCCCCCCCCCCCCCCCCCCCCCCCTCTCTCTCTCTCTCTCTCTCTCTCTCTCCTCTCTCTCTCTCCTCTCTCTCTCTCTCTCTCTCTCTCTCTCTCTCTCTCTCATCTCTCTCTCTCTCTCTCTCTCCTCTCTCTCTCTCTCTCTCTCTCTCTCTCTCTCTCTCTCTCTCTCTCTCTCACACACACACACACACACACACAACACACACACACACACACACACACACACACACACACCACACGCACGCACGCACGCACACGCACATGCACACAATTAATCCCCCACCCACGCACTCGCACTCGCACCTGCACAACAAACATCAGCAATGACACGCACAGGACCGTACCCCTTAATTTACTCCTGCTACGCCATGGGGTGCTCTTTTATTTTCTTCATCTTTTTAACTGCTGTTAATTTGTATCTTTCGTGGTCTTAACACCCCCTGCCCTCCCCCCGCCCTGGGGGGACATCGGCCGATGTCCCCCGCGGGGAAGAGGACGAAGGCTAAGGCCGGGTGCCCGGGGCAAACAATTGGTTCCAAGGCGCATGTGAGGTCTCTAGGACAGCGCATTATGTTACGTATTTGAACATGAGAGTGAAGCATGTCCTATGTGTTTACCTTTATGAAAGTTGGCTCACCACCGCCATGCTGCTGTGCTCTGCGACAGAGCCCTCGAGGATTGGATGAAGGCCAACAGAGATGGAGGAAACCCTCAGTGTTGGCGTCTATCTATTGGTAGCCCATGTCCTAAGCCAAAAGCAAAATAACACCCGGCAATCAGTGACCGTGAACTTGGTGTTTACTGAGTTCCGCACCACAACTTCTCTGCATTGAGATGTTAATCGATTGAACCTGGAAGAAAAGTATTAAATTGCGATCTCTACCACAGGCAGCAACTTGTCTTGAAGTTTGCCATTTAGACGAATTAGAGGAACCTTTTGTTGTTTACTGATTGCAATTTGGTCCTCTTCCTCTTTCAGCGGCAAATTTCAAGACATTTTGCTGCCTGTGGTACAAGATAGCAACACACAGGTTTTTCGCCAAAGTAGGAAATACGACGTATTTGATCAATAGCGTCTTTCAAATTCACATTGTGTACTTTTCTGTCAAAGTGTATGGAAGCCGTAAGCCATAACCAACACAAAAACATTACACCTGTTGAGTCTGGAACGAATCCATTGGCTGCTGGGCTTGGTAAATATTGGTTATATACCCAACAAGTGTAAAAACGGCAGGTACAGTGCAAATAAGATAAGAACAGAGCCACAGCAAGACAAACGAAAGCTGCTTCTTAACTGTTGTGTGAAGCAACCCATAGATATCTTTTGAGGTATATCCCTTAATTTTCTGATCCATCTGAAAACATGTTGTGTCTCTGGTTGCAGGAATCTATCGTAATCCGGTGTGAACTTGAGTACGGGGGGGGGGGGAGAGAGAGAGAGAGCGAGAGAGAGAGAGAGAGAGAGAGAGAGAGAGAGAGAGAGAGGAGAGAGAGAGAGAGAGAGAGAGAGAGAGAGAGAGAGAGAGGAGAGAGAGAGAGAGAGAGAGGGAGAGGGGGAGAGAGAGAGGGGGGGGGGGAGTAGGTCACAGTTATGAGGGAACTGAAGAGAGAGAGAGAGAGAGAGAGAGAGAGAGAGAGAGAGAGAGAGAGAGAGAGAGAAGAGAGAGAGAGAGAGAGAGAGAGAGAGAGAGAGAGAGAGAGAGAGAGAGAGAGAGAGAGAGAAGGGGGGGGGGGAGTGGGTCACAGTTATGAGGGAACTGAAGAGATTTATGGGGAGAGATATTTACTATGCTTCTCTCTTGGGCAAACCTATCCTAACCTGGTGTGCGGTTAGGATAGGCTTCACTCATTATTCTAAAATCAGAAACACAGGCGAACAGTCCCCGCGCAATTGCTAACGCATATGTGTTCCCACCATCTATCGTTGACATTAGACAATCCTGTAGGGCTTGACGTTCTTCCTCGGTCGTGGAGACCTCCAAAGTTTCTCACCCCGCTGGTTTTTGGGAACCCCTTTCAAATTCCACCCATGCGAAGCACGCCAACACGAGACAGTTTTGTGCACGGCACGCTAACGACAGCGATTTTGCAGAAACCAGTGCCATGTGCAGATCACCAGCAACCTTCCGGAAACCATATGGAGCCACCTTACAAGCGATCATGTCCATCTTTGATAACACACGTGATCAGACTTCATAGTACTCAACACTTACATGGCTGGGTGCCCTGGCGTAAAGCCAGCCATGGCAAAAGTGAAAGCTAGATGTGTACAATAGCTTTGTCCTCGACTAAAATAAAGCAACACAAGAGTCCCACACGCAATGCAGGCTAAAGCTTCACCCTTTCTGCACGCACATATGTGGGTATATACCCACAAGGGCTTCATTCATGAACGCGCAAGATCTTCTAGACCGCCTAGACTGAACTTAACAACAGCTTTAAAGATTTCTCATACCGTCCCACAAGGGCTTCGCCCGGGCTGAGCTCGAAGTTTACCAACTTCTCAAATGGCTCAAACACCGTAGGGGCCTCAGCACCAAGCTGAAGCGAAATCAGAGATGCCGCAATCGAGCTACATGGTTTCAAGCAAATACCCCACCCCCTGTCCACGTTGGGTTGGACAGCACACCCAAACCCCTGTCCAGGTTGGGAATAGACAGAACAAATCACCTGAGGATGGTATAACTGTGATAAAAAGACTCTATAGAGCACGGCTTCAGAGCGCTGTGCAGACTAGCACCACAGGACATGTGTCAATCCTCGTTCCTAACTTGACGTAGGCTCTGGGCCCCTAGTGGAATGTACATGTGATCGATGCAATGAAGTACGCCATGCTATATGAGCACAGTTCCTACGAATACAACATGGCGCTTCTGTGCTCACACAGGTGTGCACCGAAGGTACCTGCAAAAGCTGTGCAGGTGCAATTGCTTGCAAGCTTGCGGCTGCCCCAGTGGCAGCTGCTTTTACGAATGATTGACTGTGCGCGCACACACAATCCGCATGTGCATACCAGTGTTGACTTTGATCGACTTTGATTGGAGACTTTAAAGCACTGGCGTGCACACTATTTGCATGCATTCGACCAAAACACTGGCGCGCACACCATCTGCATGCATTCGATAAAAAAAAAAACTGGTGGGAGAGCCTGCAGCCAGACACAGCTGCGCCTAACGAAGGACTCCCCATGAATTCTATACAACAATAATGGCTCCACGTGTCCTTGGCATTGGACCGTTCTGATCAGTCACAGCATCGTGGTACTGTGCTTTTCCAGTCCTTAAATTCATCTCGCATACGCATCTCATGCACATGCCCCGTTACATGCATGTGCAGAGATGCCCAACATGTGCGCATTCTTCTGGAATTCTTAATCTCGCGGGCTGGAAGTTCCCAAACCCTGATGTTGGATGGCACCAAAAACCTTAATGCCCACACCATAAACTTCCCTTACTTGTCCTCCCAAGGGTGCGCACAACAGACCCTGAGGACATATGTACATATGCATACGGCTTGAGTGTGAGTTCATCCCAAGGCTCCGCTAGGCTGCCAACAAAAACACTGGTGCCAAGATCAGGCCTAAATACGGTCAACACCTGCCAGCAGGCGCCATGACCCTTTCAACAGGCAGTGCATCGCTTTTCCATCACTTCCATCACAACCAACCTGTACTTCAGAAGGGTCAATGCATGCCAAGCAGACTGACCCAACCAACTGCAGCCAACAAGACGGGTACACGGCAGCCAAGCAAACAGACCCACAGCTGATCTGCAGAACCGCGCTTTTATACCCTTCAAAACTTACACGTCCGCAGGACCGGGGTACCACCACAGAGAAGCCAACAAAATGTTTGTGGCGAATCTCTAGCAAACCGTTCAGTAGTATCGCCAGCCAGCTTCCCTGATAAACAGTTGACTTCGCTACATCCCAGGACGACCCTGGCTGTGTCTGTCCCGCTAATTGATGAAGCCAGATACCTTCATATGATGCATCGCATCCCAAAACGACCCTGGCTGTCCTCACAAGGACAGCTGCTACTATTCAAACACCAGGCAAGCCGGGGCCGACCCACTGGCGAATTCCAAAACACCGCCCCACTTGAATATGACGACTGTGCTCTGGAATTTCTCTCCAGGGTCTACCAAAAACTTCTCCATGGTGTAACAATACACACTTGGCACTTCCTATTGAAACAACACGATTCATTACACTCGTATGAACAACACGGTTCGCTGTAGTGTAACTTACGAACACATTTAACTCATTTTCAAGTATATTTAAAAAATATCGACCTGGGCCCTTCACGAAAAAGAACCACCAGCTCAGAGCATCAAGTGGCAAGGCTCAGGGGAGCAACAGGAGGGGACCACGGGGAGACATGCAGGGACCCCGCACGGGACTACCTCGTCGTGGTGAGCTGCCGCTCACGTCTCAACAAAACTTCAAGATTCTTTCCTAAGGCGCGTCACATTGCCATACTTGTGAGGTCCCTCATAAAGTGCCCTAATTAGGGTTCCATTTTTAAGAGGCCATTCCTCCAACAAACACATCTCCCTTCAAACCAGGAGCTATTAATAACATCAAACCCGATGAGCACAGCACAAGCTGCCAACACATAACCCAACCCAAAGTGCGTACCCTAGCCCTTCATCTGCAAATCAATCCTGGACAAAACTTGACGCGGACTTGGCCAATTCAAATGAAAAGCTCTCGTTGCATTCCAGCCCACTCCCCTCTCAGATCACTCAAAGGGCAGCACCCAAACCCCGTCAGAAAGGGGTGGCACCCAGTTTTGCATACCGGACAAAGCCAGGGGGCGGAGGGGCGGTCCTCTCAAGCAGACCACCTCTGATAGCACCTATTGGCGGAACGGGGAAATGAAGCCAGAACGGCACATTAGTGCCCATGCTACATGGTAAACGGCCCTTAGCACGTACAATACACGGTTTGCGGATAGGACATGCTTCACGTTCGATGTAAAATGGCCCTTTAAGCCTTGCCAAATCCTAAGGGAAAGAGAGTGCTGGTGTATACTCCAGGGGTACTAGGAGTAACAACACCATGCCGCTCATGTATATTCCAGGGGTAGCAGGAAAAATAACACTGGGGGAAAACAGCACCTGGCCCAAAGGGTACCAGGGAAACAAGACCAGGCCGGCCCAGACAAAACATGGATCGATCGGATATCCAGACGAAAACTAAGGAGAGATCACACAAACTGGAGCAAATTATTGCTCGGCTGCAAAAAGGAATATGGGAATCCAGAGCCAATATTCCTCGCGGCGTACTTACTGGCCATACTGCTGTCAGAGATTCCGGTCATTGCACTTCTCAACTCCATTCTGCAATTTGAGCTGGCCAAGCAACGAAGGCCTGGCAACCCCCGCGGCATCAGAGCTCTGGCCAATTGCCCAAATTTGCATTGTTGCTCTTTCACCGCCGAATTCTGGCCGAGGCTGACGTGCCCCTTCGGATTAGAGGTCATGTTAAAGCACCTAGGCAGACAATTGGCCAACGGCCACAAAGAAACTGCATTCAAAATTCCCTGCCAAAAGACACGAGCAGCAGACACGGCCAGGATCCAAAACCCACAAACCCACTCCTGTGCAAGCAATGGTCAGCCCCAACTTCATTTGGCGAGCGACGAGAGAAATGAAACACTTTCCCACTCATTTCCCGACTCACTGCCCAATCCGATTGCGTCTACAGCGAAGGCGCGTGGCAGCAGAGGGAATGCATTGTCGTGGCAGCATACGGAATGGATCGTCACGCCGCAGGACAAATGACATTCGTCGTTAAGCAGAAGGAATGAATCGTCGAGGCAGCTAAAGGAATGGATCATCAGGCAGCAGGAGGCGGCTCCACAAAACACGTCGTCCTCAAGACCGCCAGCTGTCGCACAATTTCCGGGAATGTTGGCCTTTCCGTTGCATGGTGCTTCATGCACTGCATGGCCAACTGCGCATAGGGCTCGCTCTTGTGCCTCCCAAATCGTAAGCCGCGCCCCTCTATTGCCACTGCTGTTATCACCTGGAAAACCCAACCCCAGCCCCACTCCTCAGCCCAGTAGCACAGGGGCAGGCTTAAGTAGCTACTTTCAGCCACTTCCACCCCTACAGTCAGCTTTAGAAACACAAGGGACGGAGGTGCCCCACCAAGGGGCTCTGGGATCTCAGCCCAGGACAACATTGGGAGCTGACACACGACGCGACACAAAACTCCACGAAACCACAGCACATGGACGTAAAAATTAAAATCCAATCCATATGGACAGAAAATCCAATCCATATGAACAGAGAGATTCGATACCACACCGACAGAAACAACCAAGATAGACCCATAATAACACAGAAAGACCACACCACACCGACGGAAACAATCGACATACACACCTTACGAACACAGAGATGGCGAGCCATGAAAGGGCACTGACCTGAGCATGAGTCATGGAGGCCCAGGCTCTGCATCCATTGAACATCTCCCACATGATGATGCCGAAGGCATACATATCTGCTGCCTGCATGCCGCACCGACCCAATGAATCACATCTTCAACAGCGCCTCTCCTTGGGGGAAAGGAAATCATGTTGAAGGGCATACACATCCAGACTACTTCCATGCATTTGCTTTCTTGAGCTGGAAAACCAATATCTCCTGCTGGCAATGTTGCTTGTCCTCCTGGACCCTCATTTCCATCCTTCGCCATTTCCTAAGAGCCTCCAAAGTATGGAGTCGTAAAACATACCAGCAAAACAGCAAGTCTCTGCTCTATTCCCCCGGCCTCCTACTGTGGAAATAACGAGTAGAGATGGTCATTTTGCCTAGCACCATATGTAGCAGAGGGGACAACCACGGAGGACTCCCATCCTGCAATCTGTGGAATTTTGAGAACCTCATCCCCCTGTCCCTCCCCACCCCCTTACTCACACTCTCACTCGCCGCCCCCCCCCCCCGGGCACACACACACAGACACACACACACACACACACACACACAGACAGACACACACGCACGCACGCACGCGCGCGCGCACGCGCGCACACACACACACACACACACACACTCGCCATTGATTCCCTGCAGCAAGGTGACCCAATGTTATGCAGACCCATACATTTTGCACACTTAGGCATAAAACACTGTCGAGGCTGCTTCCCCAGATGCGTCCCAAGCTGAGGAAGTCTCAACAATGGTAAGGGGGACTCCCGACCCATTCTTTCGAAAATACGGCCTTAAATGCTGTCCTGAAAACATCCTTTCAGGAGAACAGGCAAGTGGCCCCCCCCGGGGGGGGGGGGTGCAGCGAGAAACTTCACCGTGCTGAGAGAGCCCTCACGGAGTAGCTCGGGAGGCATGTGGGTCACGGTCCCGTACGTGCGGGTCTTTATGCATGCTGCAACATTGACCTCCCGAGCCATCCCAAAGTCAGCAACCTTGGCCATCCAGCCATGCGCTGCTGTGGGATCATCTGTCAGCAGTACGTTTCCTCCTGTACCCAGTTCCCCCTCCTCGCCAATCAGGCTCCAGGCCTTCTGAACTAGGTTGTCTGTCCATTGATCCGATAGCATTGGCAACCAAAATGACATGATATGTGAGTGCCACAATCTCCCTGTGTACCCAACTGGGCCACCCCCACCCCCACACCCCCAAAAAAGCCCTTCCTAGCACAATTTGATGGTGTACAACCCAAGCCTACAAGTCCAGGGACAACTGTGTGCCTCTCACACTGCTTCAAGTACCTTTCAAACTGCACATATCAACCTGACTAGTCCGTGTTCCTGACAAGTCCATATCTGCCTCCTGTCCATGAACACGTTGCAATGCATGCTCCAGCAATGAGCGTTTTGACATCCGCAAAACTACTTGTGCAGTATAGACCACGCCCGAGTGGTGTCCTGCTGCAGGAAAGGGTTGAGAACGACATCAAGAATGCTGTGATAAAGAGCCAGTGGAACCCACACATAGGGCTATAAGTGCCATTGTAGCTGACAGCTTTGTTTTGGGGCCGCGGGCAGAGGGGGGGGGGGCCAATTGGCTGCTCCCAACTTTTCGAAGCAGGTGTTCGACCAAAAACAACAGGTTTAGGAAGGAATACAGGTAGGAAGACAACAACGCTTAGGACGCTCAAGGGTGGCCGCAACTCCCTTGGTGGGCCAGGAGAGTACTAAAACGGCTTCACCTAACCACTGCCACAGCAACAACGTGCAAGAGTTAGAATCCGTATACTTGGGCCCACACCTGTCAGATCGCCGTGAATGACGCCATGATTATGCAGGTGCTCCATCGCACTGGCAATCTGGAAAGCAGTTTCGACGATGGTCTTGAAGCAAGGCTCGCCTTCGATCTGCGACTTCTTGCATCGCAACCAGCCTTTATCGATGGCATCCTGCACCCCACAGGCTGGCTGCTTGGTGAATGCATGGATGAATGCTCAAAAGAATAAATAAGATGCATGCATGCCTGAATGGACGCATGCATGCAGGAATAAATGGATGGATGCTTGCGATTGCATGCATGGACGCATGGTGAATTGAAGCATCCATGGATGAATAAGCGAATGCTCCTTTGCTCTCTCCACTGGTGCAACCCCAACCTCTTGCAGTGTTCACTGCCGAGGTTACCATGCAGTACCCTCACCCCCTCAAATGCAAATGAACAAGGCACCCACCACACACCACGCACCCAACACACCTCACCTCCAAAACTCCATGGAGATCGCCTCGGGCAAGCACAACGGCCCAAATGCTGGCCTGCCCCAAGTATATACAAGATGCACGGTGGGCTACTTCCTGGTAATCCAACGTGCTGATACAGTAGCAGCGACGATGGCCCAGGGAGGCAAAGCCATTGCATGGCTCGCTTGATAAAAACATGAAGGTTCACTGAAAACCATGGAAACCATGGCAAAGTCGTTGCGGGACAGGCTTGATGAAAAGCATGAAACATATTAGAACCGTGGGCAAAGCCGTTGCGGGTTACACATGGTGAAGAACACGGAAAGTACAAACAACATGGGCCAAGTCACTGCCGGGCTTGGTTAATATCATGGAAATCGTGGAACCCGTTAAACCACGAAAACCATGGCCAGATTGTGGTGCTCACCTGGTGAAAGTCAATAGAACATGGGAGACTCACCATGAGGGAGCCACGGTTGCAAAATTCGAGTAGCATCCACAGCTGGATATCTCCCATATAGGAGCTGGCAGAGTCATGCCGCGTCCTTTCTTCTTTCTCTTTCCCCAAGGAGCAGACACTCTTGAAGGCCAGCGTCCTCAAAATGTTGGGATGCTTCACATTGCTCGTCACTGCATACTCAACAGGCTCATTCCCCCTCCACTTCACCTTCTTGGGGTCTTCCACAATCTGGCCAGCCCCCAGAACCCTCTGACTGCCGGTACATACCCTCTATGGGACCCTCCTAGAGAGCCCAAAATTTTGCACCCCATTTGCCTCCAAAATCATAGCCAAGAATAAAAAATGGAACAGGAATGTTGATTTCAATTCAACCGCTGACAAACAATTCATAGCAAAGCACATGCGCACCCAGGCCAGCACACGCATGTGCGTATTCTCTCTCTCTCTCTCTCTCTCTCTCTCTCTCTCTCTCTCTCTCTCTCTCTCTCTCTCTCTCTCTCTCTCTCTCTCTCTCTCTCTCTCTCTCTCTTGTGCGCGCACGCAAACACACACTACAAGAAATGTTCAAGAACCTTCAGCAGCCAACACCTTAATGCGTGCACAAAGCAATGCCTTGGCATACAGGGACACATGACGGCATGTACAGTACTAGAAAAGGGCACCAAAGCAGAGTCCGTAAAAGGACACTAGAACTGGAGGATACAAAGGGAGGAACGCACAGACGCACCCGACACACGCATGTGCACGCACAACACACACACACACACACACACACACACACACACACACACACACACACGCACACACACACACACATGCACTCACAGAGAGAGAGGGGGGGGTGGGAGGGAGGGAGGCACGGGGACGGAGGAACAAACACACACACACACACACACATAAACACACACACACACACACACACACACACACACACACACTCACACACACACACACACACACTCACACACACACACACACACACACACACACACACACAGAGAGAGAGAGAGAGAGAGGAGAGAGAGAGAGAGAGAGAGAGAGAGAGAGAGAGAGAGAGAGAGAGAGAGAGAGAGAGAGAGAGAGAGAGAGAGAGAGAGAGAGAGAGAGAGAGAGAGAGAGAAGGGCGGGGGGGGGGGGGGAGGGGTGGGGGAGGAGGGGAGGGAAATGCGCCTGCAGTTGCTACCTTGACAGCAACCCGATCGCCATCCAGAAAGCCACGAAACACGGAGCCAAAACCGCCCCTCCCGAGAAGAGGTCCCAGGGTGAGACCCTGGAATGGTGGAGTCTGGTCCATGGGAAGACTGGAGCTGCGGAACAGAAGTTCGTCGTCCTCTGCTGCAACTGCATGGCAAGTTACAAAGTAGAGGTCGTCCTTAATGGTGGGGCTGAACTGCACATACGAGGGCGACCCCACAGCTATCGCGGAATGATCCAATCTGTCTCTTGAGGCTGACCTGTGACATGCCAAAACCCCAACCAATGTTTGAGATTGCACACAGGTCTGTACCTCACAGGAGGATTGAGAGGCCAAAGACGATTTGGATACACAGTCTTCTAAGCAGCGCTGTGTGTGTGTGTGTGTGTGTGCGCGCGCGTGCGTGTGCTGCGTGCGTGTGTGTGTGTGTGTGTGTGTGTGTGTGTGTGTGTGTGTGTGTGTGTGTGTGTGTGCACGTGCGTGTGTGTGCATCTGCGTGTGTGTGTGTGTGTGCGTGCGTGCGGGTGCATGTGCGTGTGTGTATGTGTGCTCGCGTGCTCGCGTCTGTGTGTGCCCCCCTTCTCTCTCTCTCTCTCTCTCTCTCTCTCTCTCTCTCTCTCTCTCTCTCTCTCTCTCTCTCTCTCTCCCTCTCTCTCTCTTCTCTTTTCTCTCTCTCTTTTTTTGTGTGTTTGTGTGTTGTGTGTGTGTGTGTGTGTGTTTGTGTGTGTGTGTCTGTCTGTGTGTGTGTCTGTCTGTGTGTGTCTGTCTGTGTGTGTGTGTCTGTCTGTGTGTGTGTCTGTGTGTGTGTGTGTGTGTGTGTGTGTGTGTGTGTGTGTGTGTGTGTGTGTGTCTGTCTGTGTGTGTGTGTGTCTGCGTGTGCGTGTGCGTGTGCGTGTGTGTGTGTGTTGGGGGGGGGGGGGGAGGGGATTATGCATCAGCCCTCATGGTGACAAGCCGCCCAAAGCGAAGCACATGCACAACGCTCTGAAGGTGACAGTCTGGTTTGCAAGCAAGGATCTCGCCCCCTCATGGTGACATTGAATGTCACTGATTGCACGATTTAGCATTCACCCCATATCGGAGGTTTCAAGTGGGACGAGCAGACAGGCAATCTGACAGAACCTGGTCTTCCATGTGATGCAAAGGCTCCTCGTCAACTTGCATGTCGCTCCATCTTCTTGTACAGCAGGAGAAGTTGCAAACATGAGAAAGGACCTCAGGCAACCATCAGAAGGGCACACAAAGGCGACTCTGTGTCCTTACAGTCACGCCCCTAGTCCCCATAGACAGTGCTTGGATGCCGCACCAAGTGGACTGCTACTTGGGAAGAGTCTTCTACGCATAAGTAACCGTGTAGAACGTGGGGGCCCCTTTTTGGTTTTGGCCGTGTCATTCAATGCTTTTCGGCCAAATGCTTATGACCTTGTTTACACTTTTAATATTATCATGAAAAGCATTCAAAATAGACTCGATAACCCAGCAAGTAACATGCGTGATCGAGACTCTGGCTAACGGGACATGTTCATGGGGGACGCAGGAGCGCACACCTAAAGGTAAACTTGTAAAGAATGGCGGTGTCTGGAGAATGAGATTCCGCCAGTTGCATCCCCTTGACTTCAAAAGGCACCCCACGCGCTGCAAGGTCTCGATAAACTTGCCAAGGCGTCTGCTCGCATGCACAAAACGTATTAGATCGTAATGAAATCAAGCAAAACGACAACGAGACGCATGCATACTGGCACGTCAAAGACATGGCAGCGAGCTCTCAGGCCCCACTCCCTTCCCCACCGTCTTCAATGGAGCGCTCTCCCGTAGTATTAGAAGCATGGCGGCGGCACGCACACTCACCCACCTCCCTCTATTTCCCCCCTCCCCCCCCCCTCTCTCTCTCTCTCTCTCACACTCACACACACACACACACACACACACACACACACACACACACACACACACACACACACACACACACCTGCGGCAACCACGCCATTCCCCACAAAAGAGTATGTGCGTTGGCGGCATTGGCAACCACGCCAAAAAAAAAAAAAAAAAAGTCTCTGTGTTTGAGGTCATCGGCAACCACTCCATTCCAAAAAGAGTTCTGTATTTTGTCAAGTGGCTATTCCAAAATGCACGTACCTCCCCATACTGCACAGCCTTGAAGAGCTGCCAGAAGGACTGTGACAACGCATCCTGGCGCGTGACACCCAGCCGCTCCTCAAAGGCCGTGTTCACGTGCAGAAGCTGCCAGCCGGGCTTGCCAGTGTCCACCATCAAGACGGGGTCTGTGAAGCAATCCATGGCCCTCAGGCACGCTTCCTGTTCCAGAAGACCGCCCCCACCCTCATCAACATGATGCCATGGGCCCAGTACATGGAGATTGAGACGAGGGGCCCATCCCCTCTGAGGAAGCACGCATCCGGGTCGTGGTTGCTGCCAGCACCATGGTGCTGTGGCCCTAGACACGCACCGCAAACCCCACCAGCAACCAGATATGCATCTTATGAAGCAGGGCTGACACATCCACATCCACATCTCTCTCTCTCTCTCTCTCTCTCTCTCTCTCTCTCTCTCTCTCTCTCTCTCTCTCTCTCTCTCTCTCTCTCTCTCTCTCTCTCTCTCTCTCTCACACACACACACACACACACACACACACACACACACACGCGCGCGCGCGCGCGCGCACACGCACACGCACGCGGGGGGGGGTGTCACCTTCTCGCCCTCCCCCTCAGAGGGCGAGAAAGGGGGGGGGGGTATCACCTTCTCAAATTTTTGGCGATCCCTCACCGCCAGGGACAAAGCCCAACCCCGTTCAATCTCTCGAACTACCAGCTCTGCCATGTTGTGCATTATCTGGCACTGTCCTGCATCAAAGGTGCGGGGTCTCGGGTCTGCAAAGCACAGCGTGCCAAGCCTCTGCCCATTGGACGCCACTAACGGAGTTCCAGCATAAAAGCGCACGTCCTCCGACTTCACAAACTTATTGTCAACAAACCTGCACCACACATTCCAGGGTGTGATTACGCCCAGACCTTCCCCCAACTAACATGCCAAGACCTCTCCCACCCAAAACGCGCAGACCTTTCTTGAAAATTGCACAGGGCTGCCTTAAGCATTTGGACTTGGAACTTCGCACTTATTTCATTGCAGGTTTCGGCAGGTGGCAGATGTGTACATATGCGAAAAACAAACTGCATCTATCTGTGGACACGGATATGGGGGGGACACACATAAGCCCCCCCCCCCCCCCAAAACCCCCTCCTTTTATCTCCCTCTCACCACATCCTCTCCCCTTAGATTGACACGGACTCACCCAAACCCAACCCTCTGCTCTGAGGGTAAGACACACTCACTTTCACCCCACCCTCTCCACTGCAAAGAAGACGGTCGCCTTTACGTCTCATGCACAAACAGTCCCAAATGTTGCAGGGCCTTGTCGGAATCAACGTGCTACGCAAGTAATAGCTTGTGCAGCATCACCTCAAAACACGGATCCCGAGCCTACTACTTACACAGCATGAACACACTTTCACACTTCCTGTAAGCAACACTGCGGTCAAAGTGCAGGAGAGCCAACCTTGCATCATTATGAGCATCTTGAATGATGAGATCCTGGTGACAGTGCGAGGCAAGGGACCAGCCACAGAAGGACCAACGCCAGGGAAAATCTCCCCTGTGGAACATTCCAGTTGCTTCTCTTATGAACACGCGCTCCCCTTCAAGTATAGCCACCAAGGCATTTTCAGTGTGGAACACCTTGCACATGAGCTCAACAATGGGCCCGATGCTGGGGTCTGGAAGAAGGTCCGGTTCGTCCAAGTGCAGCTGGCGCAAGGTGGCCAGTCGATCTTCCTGACAAGGTGGTTTTGGAGGCCCCAAATTTATAGGCCGATGCGGGCCGCCCAGGGCTGGAATCATTGCACTCTCTGCATCTGGGATTGGCCGGAAGATGGGCTGTGCAGACATGCAACCCAAGCGATGTCAGCCCTCCCCCACACGCAATGATTTCCTCTGCAGGCGATCAGCTTGTAGACCACCAACATGTCCAACAGGATGTTCGTGTCGTTCCCTGGGGAAGGAAGTTTGGGGTCTGGCAAATTGAAAGGCCAAGCTTTAAAAGGTAGATCTGTAAGAAGCTGATGGCAGAGAGCCTGTTCTGCCCTCTTTGATCTATATCACACGTCAGCTACTCTGAAATCTAACATTGAGCAGGGGGCTCGCTGGCACACCTCGACAGGATCCACAAGCAACTCGTCCACGTGGGCCGAATCCTCACGCTGCAACACTTCGGTGCCTGATTCAGCACCGTCTGATGGAGTAAAAGGAGTCTTGAATTTTCTCTTAGCAGTGTCATCAAGGGCATCTTCGGAAACACTTCTGGGTATAGCTCGTGCGGTGGCCACAGTGCGAGGCCTTATCCCTTTCTTCACGAAGGTCGGCTCACCAGCAGTTAATGAATCATCAGGCTACACCCAAAAGCTCCAACTCAGTCTCCGTCATACAAGACCTAATTAAATACGGCCGGCATACGAACGCCCGCCTTCGGAACCCGTCCTTGACACTTAGTCCCTTACGACCGACAAACCAGTATGCACATTATTAAATGGCTAACCCGTACACGATTATGCAATCATCAAACGGATGGTTTCTGCCAACCCAAGTTGTTTGAAAAAGACTGGGTCCCGGCCCCGGAATGTATGTCCACGCTAGATCGCTGCCCAGAAATCAAACTTACAGCTCAATAGCGAAACAACATTCAGAAATTTTAAAATTCAGAAAAAAGTATTTCAATACATGTATGCAAAACCTCGACGGATAAAGCGCATAATCGCACTCGGAACCGCAACAGCGTCAAAACCTTACCAATTTGAGGCTGGGAAGATCCTCTAGCGCATTAGCATGAAGACAACTGATTTTTTGGCCCATTATGAGGGATCAGACAACACAGAGGCTTGCCACCACAGTTTTCACTTCCCCGCTAAATACCGTGCGACATGTGAAAGTTCGCACATTCCCCAGGGTTCACCCCACCGAAAGTACTTAAATACTTAACAACACTTCATTACTTAGAGCTAATATGAAAAGCCGGGAGAGGGGGTTCTTGTCGGTTGCCAGCGGGTACTAGCTTCTGATTGCGACACGCCCACTTCGTATGGGGCCCCTAGGCCTCAAGGAGGGACCCTTCGTGTCTTTTTGGACCGAGGTGACCAGGAACTTCGTGAGTGGAAGGCCCCGAGGGGCCCCTGCGGGAGGGGCACTGTACTCCCACATAGCTTTTGTACTGTGCGGATCGCTCCCTCCGCCATATGTGGCCCTAGGGCCTGGCAGGGGTGCCCAAAATGTGTCTCCGCAATCTGCTCCAGCACGTTTCTACCACTTCTAGAGCAGGCCACGTAGGCTCCAGCGACCAAAATCCCCAGCTAAGGCCCCTTACGAGCCAACGGCTTGTGCAAGGACACTTTAACATATCACATCGAGGTTGAAACGCCGGCAACAAGAAGATTCTTTGCATCTCCGAAGATAATATACAGCATCTCCTGAATTTGCAAGACTTCTACTTTTTTGTAAGATGATGCTGAAACACTGCACATGCTCTTGCCAAAACTTCCACATTTCATTCTAAAACTTCCAAACCCTCATAATGCCTTCAGGAAGGTCAGCCGCTTGCCAGAGAGTATCTCGCAGTAGCAAACGAACACTCAGCTCGTTGAAGGGAAGCGGTCATTACAGCGTTAGGGCAGGGGGTGTGTCAAGCAGGGCAATCTATCCTCGCAATGCATTGCGGAAACAGACAAGTGAAGGGAGTGCTCGCTATTGTCAGTAGTCAAACTAGAGTTTGACTATCGCCTTGCCTAGAATGGTGCTTTGGACACATGGCCCCGAGTGTACACGTCTTTCTTCTCACGAGGAACCCACAGTATCGGCCACAGTGGCCCGCAATGTTGCGCTTTCACAAGGTAACAGAATCCGAAAACGCAAAGCCAGATGCTCAAGACCGTGCGCACGGGACACATGGTATGTCATATTTGTGCGCTTACTCTTTTTGAGCAGAATTACGTAGCTTGCAACTTCTGCTGCTGTTCAGCTGTTACTAGATCAGGTGTAGATGAAGCTGTACTGATTGAACGAGCTACCCAACTGTAGACTGCAATTACCGCACTTGATTAAACTTCTGTGCAGACCATCTCAGACATAAGAATATGTTCTTAGGTCTGAACTGCTGTATGAAACATCAATTGCGCGCTGTAAATTTCCCTTCAGAGTGCTCTGAGATGCCTCATTTAAGGACTTTAAGGAAGGCTCACTGATTGCAGTTTTCAGAATCCAGGTCGTGCCATCCACGTATCCCTGGGGCCTGGTAGATGAACCTATACAACTTGTATAATACAAGTACAAAAGAGAGAGGGCAACAACTTTCAACACTCTTGAAGAGGAAAAGGATGCTAGGCTTTCAGGTATCATTCATTTGCAGGGCTCCTCCGGATTAAGATCACTAGGTATGGTGTAATTGACGCTCTACCTCAGCCTCTTGATGGTTATTTGCTGGGCCATTACGCGCAACTATCAAGCTGCAGGACAACCGGATGCACAAAACTCATGACATGACACTGGCACTCTTTACATGTTGGCGACGCTCCATGCTCATCTTTACAAGAAAAGACCTGGGAGTACATCATCATGCGGTAGAAGCTTTGGTACTCTTCTCAGTGGTGGGGATGCAACATGCATAGTCATCTGCGAAAGATGGTGGAAGTAGTCTACCATGCTATCGGTGACTAGGCTAACACATGGACAGCATCGACCTTGAGGAGGAACAGACATCGTACCACAGACACAGTGGCTGTAGGGCACAAACAACCCCTCCCCTCCCCCCCCCCCTTTTCTCTTCCCCCCCCCTCCCTCCCTCCCTCCCCCCCCCCCCCCTCTCTCTCTCTCTCCTCTCTCTCTCTCTCTCTCTCTCTCTCTCTCTCTCTCTCTCTCTCTCTCTCTCTCTCTCTCTCTCTCTCTCTCTCTCCCCCCCCTCTCTCTCCTCTCTCTCTATCTCTCTCTCCCCCCCCTTCCCTCTCTCCCTCTCCCCCCTCTCCCTCTCTCCCTCTCCCCCCCTTCTCTCTCTCTCTCTCTCTCTCTCTCTCTCTCTCTCTCTCTCTCTCTCTCTCTCTCTCTCTCTCTCTCTCTTTTGTGTGTGTGTGTGTGTGTGTGTGTGTGTGTGTGTGTGTGTGTGTGTGTTGTGTGTGTGTGTGTGTGTGTGTGTGTGTGTGTGTGTGGCGTGTGTGGGTCGACTTTATTTCCACCGCACTCTCTTAGAACGAAGAAGAATACTTGTGTCCAGGCACCAGAGGCTTATGGGCACAACATGCTCGTCGCCCAAACTCACCTGAAAATTCGTTGCTCACCTCGCATCCGCACTTGTCAGGTAGGTTATCCGATGTAGCGCCGTTCGCCAGATGCAACATGTACCACTGGTACTACCAGCCAACAGATTGACATGCCGGCATCGCTCGCAGCGTAAAGGTTGTGAAGGGTCAAGCATTGACGTTTTCAACCCAATTGTTACTATCTATACCCCTAGATTTGTGCGAGTTTCGTTTCGACTAGAATCACCTGTGGGATGCTTCGTGATCTGGGAAGGCACCTGGGAGATCCAAATCGTATGGGGCCGTAAGGACCGCCCAGTTTATATATGCGTTGACCCACATTGTTACCATTCTTACGAGTGGATCAAGCTACTGCGTGAGATGAACATTGATGAGTGGGCAAAGGTGTCTTGGGTTATCGCTGTAATTCAACACTTCCCGAGCCTTCTGAACCTCTACTGGATTTTGGCAACTGGCGCTGCAACGGTCAGCTTAATCCCAATCAGATTTGCACAGCCCTTCAGGTGGCCCTCTGTGTCTTGCTTACAGAAATGATTTGTGTGATGTGAAGAACTCTCCTGAGCAAGAGGCACAATGCAACAAGCAAAGCGCTGGTCACAAGGCAAAACGACTGGAATGCAGAGGATTGCATGTCAAGGAACTGCGTGTAGACTTGCAGTACTGCTGAGCCCTTACCACACAACAGTGCAGAAAGACTTGAGCCAACTTGTGCCATAATGCATGAAACGTTTTAACCCTGACATCAAGTCCAAATTTGACAAACTTATTGCTCTGCATACTTTTCTTGTGCCTGGGCTGCTGGAAGGGGGAAAATTAATCGCATGGTGATGAATGTAGGGATGCAGTGATGCTAACAGCATGCAGAGGCAAGTTATGGGAGGATCGTCCCCGGGGGAAGCTCGGCATATTTTCTGTGAGTACGTTCAGTATGTTTTCTGCGGCCTTTCTTCTGTGAGTACATGTGTTTTCTATGGTATCTGTCCTCTGAGTAGTTGCAGAAACTTTGCGGGGAAACTCTCTAAAGACTATTGCTTTCGTGCGGGGCTGCCCCTCAATTTTTGGCTATCCACTTACACTGCTCTAGTTGCTTGTGCGGGAGCTTCCCGTTCCATCACCAACGGACTGGAAGTGAGTTGCCTTGGCCGGCTTGAATGCCTGGCGCCTGATTACACTTCATGGTGGTGTCCGACAGGACTTGGCAGTGCCTCACTGCTGGTTCGCACACTTCTATGATGTAGGAGCGGTGGTGAATGCCTCTGTGATGGTGGCCTATGTTCTGCACCTCCTGGGCTCTAATTCTTTGCTATCGCTGACCTCCGAGCAAGTGAGTCGCATCCACAACCCTCGCCCCTGCCTTTCTCTCCCCTTTGAGTTCTGCTGCAGGTCTCACAATTGAGGAGCTTGTAAGACAATTGGCAGCTCCTTGGGGCCTGCCTTGCATCCTATTGCTATGTCCGAGGGGACGAAGAGCTGTTCCATCAAAGATGCCCCCGCATCCGACCACGCTCACGCGCGCGCGCGCGCACACACACACACACACACACCCACACACCCCCGCCCCCCCCCCCCCCCACACACACACAGAAAGGGGGAGATAGACCGAGAGGGGGACAGAGAGAAAAGGAGGGGGGCCGGGGAGAGAAGGGGAAGGGAGGGAGGGAGGAAAGGCTGCGGGTAGGAGTATTGGAAGGGCAACTCAAACTCCGCGTCGGTCCCCAGAATAGAAGTGGGGGTCATACCAATTGAGGGTGCAGAGAGGGCCTGATCTGGGAAGGTTGAATGCTCACCTGAATGCAAGACCCATGTGGGGGCCTCCTGTGGTTTAGGCCCTGTGTCGTCGGATAGCTGCACAACCTTTGCTGGGGCTGAATTCATGCCAGCATTCATGCCCCCCCCACCCCCCCCCCCCAAAAAAAACTGGAACATGGTTTATCTTGGCAACCCCGCCCCCCTTCTGTGTGGTGTGTGTGTGTGTGTGTGTGTGTGTGTGTGTGTGTGTGTGTGTGTGTGTGTGTGTGTGTGTGTGTGTGTGTGTAATGTAGTTATTTATTTATTTATGTAATATTGATATATTTATCTATTTCTTCATCTATTTATCTAATTATTTAAACTTAAAATTATTTATTATTTAAACTTAAAATTATTTAAATGTCTGTTTTTCACACATATATTACCGTATATACTACCGTACCGTCGCTAATTATTGGGCACAAATGTTTCAAAAATTGGCGCCCA
>KV908367.1:134565-142065 GCA_002005505.1 Botryococcus braunii
TGTGTTGTGTGTGTGTGTGTGTGTGTGTGTGTGTGAGAGAGAGAGAGAGAGAGAGAGAGAGAGAGAGAGAGAGGAGAGAGAGAGAGAGGAGAGAGAGAGAGAGAGAGAGAGAGAGAGAGAGTGAGAGAGAGAGAGAGTGAGTTATGAGAGAGGAGAGGGGGGCGGATGGCACAGAGGGAGCACCTGGGGGCTGAAAAAGTCGAGAGCCGGGTCTGACATGTGAGCAGGCTGTCCGACTTCATGCGGCTGGTCCTCTGCTCCAGTTCCTCTCAGGTCACCATCAGTGAGCGGTTTCAGCACACCCCGTTCCCTCCTGCCTGTGGAGCCGCTCCTATGCAAATCACCTAGTTGGGGCCTATTCTCCCTGCTGCGAGACCTTGCGCGTCTTTCGCACTCGCTGTATTCAGCTGCCTGTCCCTTGGGTCTCGACCCCTCGTCCGCCGCCCCCTCACTGTGCTGCTTGAAGGGAATCCGATCCCTGCGGGCGCTGCTGCTGTAATGTGATCTGGCCCCTTCTGGGGACCTGGTCCCGCGGGCTGTCAACTTTCCGTGGAGGTCGGGAAGGCCTATCACATGGACCCGACCAATTGAAGCAGATTGGTTCCGGCCTCCATCACCGACTCTGTCCGGAGGATCCCCTGGAGGGTGTCGATGCGGCACGCGTGAAGTGTCACCCCGCTCCCTCAGGGGACTGTCCCGGCCTCTGCGGACAAAAGACGGCAAAATCAATGGCACGGGGTCCGCCTCTCTGGTCGGGCCTCGGTATCCAGCGGGGCCGTCCCTTGGTTGGCGTCCCGAATCCCTCCATTCCTGGTCCCTCCACTGCAGTTGGTCTGATCGCAAGGGAGACCTGCTGCACTGGCTAGCTCTTAAAGATGCTCTTTCTTCATTAATATTATGAGACCGGTGCCTCGCAAGAGCGGTCAGGGGGCCTCTGACAGGCGTGCGAGCCCTTCCCCCAGACTGCTCCCTCCAGGGGGGCTCCCTGCTGTGTGACCTGGCACGGCTGGGTGACCCAGTCTCCCTCCACCGCCGAGGAGGGGTCTCCGCTCTCCTTCGCGTTCTGGACGTGGTGGGCGGGGAGGCTCTTCCATCAGCCCTCCCCGCCTCCCCGTGTCTACTTGAGGCCCGCAGAATCCCCCTGTGGGGACTCCTGCGTCCTTTCGAGGCACTGGACGACCTTCTGGGAGGTGTACGCCGATGGCGGTCTGCAGTTTTCTCGCCTTGGGGCCTTGGGGGCAACTGTGCCTCAGGTCTATGGTGTTCCTTCCCACCGTAAGCTCCACGTTCATTGGAGCCTGTCATGTAAACCCCTTCCCTCCCTTCCCACTGCCCCCCCCCCTCTCTCTATCTATCTCTATCTCTCTCTCTCTCTCTCTCTCTCTCTCTCTCTCTCTCTCTCTCTCTCTCTCTCTCTCCTCTCTCTCTCTCTCTCTCTCTTCTCTCTCTCTCTTCCCCCCTCCCTCTGTGTGTGTGTGTGTGTGTGTGTGTGTGTGTGTGTGTGCAAAATGCACAAGGTCTACTGTCTCTATCTCACCACTGTGCAGTCAGAGCTCTTACTTTCTCCTCCTCTTAGCTCCGGGCTCTATATCAAGCGGAAGGATCTTCCATTGGCGGCTCCATGGGAGGGACAAGCAAGAGACAGCTGAGGCGTCCTCTCTCCTGTGTTGAAATGGGTGGGGCTCCGCATTCACGGTACCTCTTACAGATCTTCCAGCTTAACTCTCTCCCCTTCGAGAGCAGGAGCCCATGCAAGCAAGTCCCTGGCAGCCCGTAGCAAACCACCTTCGAATGTGGATTGTCTTGAAAGATCAGATTTTAAGGTCTTGCTTATACAATCCTAAAGCATGGGGTCTTTAGGGCGCAATTTAATGGAAGCATGTATGAGATTCAGCGCCGGTGTTTATCTGCCCTACTGACTATGGAACCTTGACTAATGCATTTGCTAGGGTGAGCGAGCAGACATTTACTGAAGTCGAAACCATCAACAAGTCTCATCTCTCAGCATTATTTAACAGATTTGTCTTCATCTTTTGTGATGGAGATTGTTTCCAGGTTCCCAAGAGTACTTTCGGGATTTAAAACTGGAAGGTGGAACACATCAACAATATAGCCCATGCCAAACGCTTACTTCCAGCAGAACAGTGAAATCGTATGATGAGTTCGAGTAAGCTCGTTATGGTCTATCAATAACAAATGCTGTGCCCAAACCAACATCGATAGATCAAGATGCAACAGCTGACTCGCAAATCAGCGCCAGACCACTATCAACATCGCCAAAGCGGAATGTGTGGGACAAATGTGCTTGCCAAATAATGATGAACGATACAGGAGGCATGGATGATCCCAGTACCTGCAGCTTACACACGAAGGCCCGTGTTGTCGCGTTTGATACGATCTTTCTGGCACACACGCGGCAAGAGGTAACATCGGTGGGCTAAAGACTCTTGAGCCAAGAGGACTCTATTGGTGACTGCACTTGCCAGCAAAAAGTAGATGGTAACTGGAAACATGGCCGGTTGCGATCGACATCCCGCTCCCGTACACTAGCTGATACGGGTACCACTTTGGTACCCGGTACCCGTAAGGGACCCCCTGTTTCGAGATGGGTTGTTACAGTCATTGTTAGTCTTTAAAAGTCTTTATATCAGGGTTAGTATTCACACTCTTTGAGACACACACACACACACACACACACACACACACACACACACACACACACACACACACACACACACACACACACACACAAATGCACACGCACAGGCCCATACTTGTGGCTCATATGCTTAGGCGCACCTTCCTACTCCTGCACGCGTCAGCTGTCGCTGGACATGGCTATATGGATCGGGAGTTATGAGGCAGCAGGAGCAGGAGCAGGAGCTGGCACAACAGACACTTCTCCACTCATCTTGCTCATATGAGTAGTATTCTCATAACGCGTGCATGGGCTGGTACACTAGATCACGTCTGCACTTGCGCCATCAGCTTCCTCCTGCAATTTCCTCTGTATATTATCGTAGAATCCCTACCCTGTGGACTAAGTTGCTGGCAATGGCCTATGTGCCCCCCCCCCCCCGCGGGTCTCGGGAGGGGGTGGGGGAGGCCCTCCTCGAGAGGGCCTAACCCTAGTAAAGTTCCTGGAATTCATATAATTGTCTGTGAGGAGGATCTAGATCCCAGCTTATTGTTTAGGATGTGCTTATTTTTAGCTTGTTAAACATGCGCAACAGGAAACGGTGAAGTTTCCAGAGATATCCATGAGACATGCAGTGAGGTTCCAACAACGACTTCAAGCTTTCAGGACCAGCGGTCTTACGAGCCTAGAGCTAGTGCTAGTGCTAGAGCCTGGAGATCGTGCATAGAACTTACGAACACTCTTAATTCTAAACAGCGCCGTAGCACCCATTAGGGGTGAGCCGTACCAGGGAGAACTCCATGCCATAAACACCCACATTTTTATTTTTATTAGTTGTTAGTTTATCTTATTTTTCCATGCCGGCATCCAGGGTACTCGTCTGCCCACTTCTAGACACCTGCCGCATTATCGAGTCTTGAAGTTTTGGACCCGAAATCAATCCTGAGCCCGGTTGGGCAGAATCCCAGGACTCGGCGGTACGTCCTAAAAACATCCTATCCGGAATCTCCATCGTACATGCATAAAAGGTTTGCACGATCCCAGCCTTCGCGTCCTCAAAAAGTCGTTCAACGTTGTTTAAATCAATGTTGAATCTGTATAATACATCTGTCATCATGAATGCAGCAGTTGGAACTCAGCCTTTCAAGGGTGCGCACTTTCACCCCGAAGCCTGCTGACGCATCACGGAAACACATAACTCCTGAAATAAAGAAGTGCACCATTTATGAAATACAAAACGTGTCCATCTGTAATTTCTAACAATGTTTATGGTGTTACGGTGTCGCTCGCACAGTTTTGGGCTTGCTTTCTTGGAAGTTTGGGAGGCACAAAATTCCGGGCACAACCCAGACCGTAACGTCTTTGTTACAGATTTTTGAAGCAAATGCATAAAACGCATTTAATTCCAAATATTTAATTTCACGGTACGAACCTTTTCCAGGCATTCTTGGAGTGCCGCCACGAGTACGCATGTCCACGGCAGTCCCGACCTCGGGCTGTGCTATGACAAGAATTGGGGAAAGATCACGCAAACTCAAGCAAAACTACAAGGTAATGTCAGTTTTTGTAAATCCGTATTATCTTTTGGGTAGCCCGACCAAGAGGCATTAGATTTGGACTATGAGGTACCCCTCGGGGTTCCACCATCGATTAGAATCTGCATATCATCTGAACTTCATGTGATCTAAATTACCCTGATATACTTCAGTACTAGTCAAAAATTTGTTACAGGGTTGCCGCCGTCCCTTGCCGGGGTTATCTCACCTCTCCATCTGCTTGTGTGTCTAACATTTTGGTGATCATTGAAGTTTAGATTGTTCAAAGGTTGATCTTCTGGTCAATTGGGGTTCAAAGATGCATGCTTCATCTTGCAACCTTAAGGCAAAGCCTTTATCCACTCCATGGGCAGGCGCAATCTGTCAAAGTTCCCCGTGCACAAAGATGTCAACCTGTAAACATGTCCATGTACATGTACAGGCCTGTTCCATGTCCATGTCCATGTACATGTAGGCCAGACCTGTACATGTACAGGCCTGTATGCGTAGTTCATGTACAGGGCTATACATGTACGTCGGGATGCCTAATCGGATCCCGGAGTGCCCCAGCTAGGAAAGCAGATCTCTAGAGTACCCTAGGTCTAGACACACAGGTCTAGCTCTAGATCTAGTGCTCGTGGAACTTTCGCCAGAGGGCATGCCTGTGCAGGCATGCAAACGGCTCTGACGCTTTTCATCAAGCCTGCTATCTATAGCTATCTGTAGCTATCTGTAGCTACAATGATTACTGTTTTTATTAGGCACTGTTTACATATAACAGGGCATTGTTGAATTAAAGTAGTGATATGCTTCCAAATGGCTGCATCTGCCCAATTCCAAATTGCGTTAATTTGGCTTCAGAAATCGGTGGCTCAGTCGCAGTGTGCCTGGGGGCTAGGTGGTGTGCATGGCCAGCCCAGGAACACCTGTGGGAGGGACGGCCAGTGGGGGTTTGAACCCTAGGGAGTTTGGCGAGGCAGTGCGACAGCAGAACGATTCCCGTGGCCAGGGTAACCAGGACAATTTCCGGCGCCAGAGCAATGGCAGGCGTTCCGAGCATCGTGATTGGGACAATGGGGGCAATGATGATGATGTGGAGCCACAAGGTGGCTGGCGTGTCTTCGTATCACTCGGAACTTTCATTGCTGGCTTTTTCCTTGTGTGGGTGGGCCCCCAACCAATTCTGTTTCCTTAGCGTGCACCTGCATCCTATCTGTCTGTCTATATGTGTCTTTTGCCTTCACGCGCATTGTGTGTGCCAGCGTAAGCCTTCAATTCGAAGGCTGAATTCAAGCAATGGCCTTCTCGTATGGCTTGAACTCAAGCATTGGCATCCCCTGTATACACATATGTCTACAGCATTCACCTGCATCCTCTGGTTGGCACGAGCTTTTGTGTATCTGGTATACTCTGTGTCCCCTCTACACGCGCGCGCATGCGTGCGTGCGCGCCTGCGTGTGCGTGTGCGTTCGCGTGCATGTGCGTCAATGTGCGTGCATACCGTAGAACATGTGCGTGTGCGCGTGTACCGTAGTACGTGTGCGTTTGTGCGCGCACGTGCCTGTGTGTGTGTGTGTGTGTGTGTGTGTGTGTGTGTGTGTGTGTGTGTGTGTGTGTGTGTGTGCAGTGCGCGCCTGAGTGCGGACGTGTGTGAGTGCGTGCATGTGCGTGGGGTGTGGAGTGAGGAGTTGCATGTGTTTGCATGGTTGGAGGAAGAAGGCATCTGTTAGCTACTATGAATAAAGCTGTGGTTTGATGTGGGACAGAAAGTGAAGAGCCAGACGTGGCCATCAGAGTTGTCCCTGGCTGTGCTCCTCATCACATGGGCCGCCCTGCGTGTGGGGAACTTCCTGGAGGTTGTCGTACGCACGCAGACGCCTTTCTTGCGGCGCGCTGTGGATCGGGACCTTGGGCGGTACGCTTCACTCTCAAGTAATTAGGGCGTGCCAGTATAATTTAAATGCTACTGAAAAATATTGAGCACTTTAATTTAAGTGGTCATGGACACGTACAAGCTGAAACAAAGTCTCACCACCTCCTCTCTGCTTCGCACCCTGCAGCTCTTCATGTTCTGAAAGACCACCCCAGAACACCTGGCTAGATCACCTGGCATCTCAGGCATCCAGGCGCACAGCCCCTAAAGTGCTGTACAGTTCGCTTGTACAGAATACACCATCTCTATGAGTTGGATGATGATATATCACAAAGCAGCAGCGTCCCGAATGTGGATGTCAGCGTGCACATGAAAACGAAGTCATCCCTTACACCTTTGATATTAATCACCGACGTCCAATCTTGTAAGCTATCTTAGAAGCCATGGCTATTAATGTTCAGCATTCTGATTACACGGTTGTGAGGTTTGCTTAACGGCAGTTTAGGTTTATCACTGCTGGGTAATGTTTAAATTTAAGGTAACATGTGTATATCGGTGTCGGGTTACCACTGCTGGGTAATGTGTAAATATAAGGTAACACATGTAAATATAAATGCACACGTAACCAGTACTCGTGCGCTTGTGGGGGATTTATCAGGACGAGCTCCAGTGGGGCATTAGCCGCGGAATGGGGCCTGTGGGGTGCTTCTGTCGCCCTCATGGTTGTTACCAAGCATGCTTTGACCCCCTGGTGGGTTACAGTCGGCCTCCTTGGCGCTAGTTTGGCAGTCGACTCCCTCTTCCTGCAGGTCGGCCTGAATCGCAGGTAAGGCATCTGCTTCCTACTTCATCCCTTCAGCCATATTGGCTTTATGAATGCGCGTGTTGTTGTTTTGGAGCACAAAGGCCCCAACCCCAGGCCATCAGAAAACTGAAACTGTGAGAATGGGAGTAGCTGAAGTTTGGCAATTAGAAGACGGGTGTGTGGGTTGCAGGGCGGAGGCTGTCATTGCGCGGGAATTGAAAGAGGAGACACTGACTGATGAGCAGCGTGAAGAGCTGCGAGCATTGAAGCGACGTGCCCAAGAGCAAGGGGATGAGCCCAGCTCCACATATTCGATCAAGATTCTGCTCGACTCTTTCAGGGCAATCATTACAGCTGTCTGGGCCTATCGCATCTGCGACCGGCTTGCTATCATCGCTCGCATTGCTGCTGGTACAGCTTTCAGCTGACCTATCCTGCCTCGCCCGGCATGCACTCAACCCTCAAATATGCAGTATATGCACACTATCCTTGTTTACCTTTGCAGATGCGATGGTTCTGAAGTTGTCCCCGTTTGAATTTTTGTTTGCAGGTTAAAGGTGTGGGTAACAAAAGCTTGGGGGTTACCTATTTATAGGTCTTTCCTGCAGAATGAAAGGGACTTTGGGGTCCTCAAGGAATGGACTAGGAG
>KV908367.1:144565-154565 GCA_002005505.1 Botryococcus braunii
GTACTGAACTAGTTGTTGCGATGATTACAACGTCAGCAGGCGGCAACAAGCACAGCAACATCGCAGAATTTCAACAAACAGAGCAAAGCGAACACTGACAACTGCAATTGCCCCCTAAATCCATCCAAAATTTAAAATCAAACCAGTGCTATGAGAGCAATATTGATGTTGAAGCTACTAGTAAACATGAAAGAAGTTCTTGAAAACTACGCTTCTGGATCTCGTGCTGCACAACACAACCATGCATGTCATATGACGCATGCGCAATAGCACCAGTTCAAACCTTCAATTGATGACCCCCCCCCCCCCCCAAAAAAAAAAGGCAACTAGCCAAGAGCAAAAATAATACTGCGAAATAACACACAATATCTGGCAAGATAGGTATACTCCTTGCACAAGTCGCCATACTTTCCGTGCACATCTAGATCTGACCGTGAGCCATTATAATGGCTTCCATCTGCTCGATGCTTGGGATGATCATAATTTGATTGCCCCCACCCCAAAAAAATTCTGAAGTCCGAAACTTAGCTCGTGCAGAACTGCAACTGCAGTCTGAAAAAGCGCCCGCGTACCTAGCAGAAACATTAATGTACGGTTTGTGTCCTGTCAGGAGCATTCCTCATATAATGCCTGAACATCAAAATCCTCTGATTGGCTGCAAAGGGTACTTTATTAGCAGACTCACCACCAGCATCCATTTCCAATGAAAGAGGGAGTACGTTGCACATGAACCTAAAAACACTGCCTGTCAGGTTTCGTTTCGGTCGGCACTGATACTGCTTCTCCTCCTGTGCTCCAATACCTGCCACCAGCGCTCAAACAAAACCCACGAAGACAAAGATAAAAGAAAAAAAGAAGTAAAAATCCTCCCAGTGTAAGAAGGACCACGGCCCCATCCACGCCATGTCTAACAACGTCCATGCAATTTCCAAGGGTTTTAACACCTTTTAAGGCATCAAAACTTCCTGCAGAAATTGCCATGCTGCCTCAATGACACGGCTGCTTTGAACCCCCCAGTACTCCTTGAAAGTGTTTGCAGCAACCATCCAAATCGTTATTCCATGTATACCCAGATTAACTCCAGACCGTGCCATGGTATGGATGAGGCCCGCTGTGTGTAGGCCAATCCTACATCAATACTGTTCCGAGAAGATCCCCAGCTCCCTATCACTCAAGAAATGCTGACGACCCTTTGAACGAAGCAAATATCTGCAACCCTCATTGTCATCTGGACCAGAGCAAGCGTCACAACTAACTGCTCCCACCAGTGACCAACCATTCTGATGCCGTGCCTCCTGGAGTTGACCCTGTGGTTCATCACTCGTACTTTATTGGCCCATCAAGGCTGCCTGACGCAAATTGCCGAACAATCGGCTCCTCCGTCGAATCAAACTCCTCCACAGTTCCCTCCCAAACCACATGCCCCTGCAGAAGCCCAACAGAGTCCCACTGTCAAAATGGAGAAGTTGCACGCAGCCAAATGGAGAGATGGCAGTGCAGACAACTGACACCCTTAGATGAAAAGCCCAAGAGTGGGGGCGCCGGCCACGGATGGAACAATTGTCCCACACCATCTAGAATCATGCAATTATTATTGCCCAACACACCATTCCACATTTCCCACCTCTGTGCCTTTGCTCCGCCTAGGCAAAAGCTTCAATCCCTTGGTATCTGGAATGAGCCATCCCATCAAGTGCTAAGAGTCAGAAATATCGCAGGTTTTCCCTTTCCCCATGGACACAAATCCTTAACTTCAGAACAGCAACTTTCGCTCGTTGATCGATCGGGACATACCCCATGCAAGAAGATGAGACGGTCCACAGAACGCCGGATAGTAGAGTGCTGGTGAGTAACGACGATGTAACTGGCTACACCACCCTTTCTCGGCACTCCATTGCCGTTATGGGTTGGACTCCTATCATGCAAAGAACGAATGAGGTCCTCCACAACAGTAGATGCCACAGGATCGAGACCTGCTGTGGGCTCATCATACATGATAATCTGCATCAACCCAGCCCCATGGTCATGGGTCCATAGACATCTTTCAGATTCAACTTCACCGGTTCCAACATTCCCAAGTTATTTGCAACAGACAACAAGGACAATCTGTTGCTCAAAAGCAGAAAACCTTACTAAATTGCTAAGTTGACGCTAGGCTTCACAGCTTGAATTGCTTGTACACAACAGGAGCTCTGGAAGGTAACAGGCACAACTTGGCACCACCTTTTGTGCTCCACAGATACAATAAATACAAATCTCTAATGGTTATATATTTTCAGCCTGGCAGCAATAATCAAGGGAAATCCACTATGTAATGAGCCCAAAATCTCTGCTAGTCAGGACCATCGGATTTGAACCAGGCCAATGCTTGCAAGGTGAAACGCCAGAAGGGGCCCTACCTGCTCTGCATTGCTGTGCGAGTCATCACGAATAATAGCCCGTGCCAAGGCCACTCTTTTCCTCATGCCCCCTGACAGCTCACTGGGGTACAATTTCTCCACCCCACTCAGGCCAACTGAAGTCAAACTTTCAGCAACAAGCTCCTGTGCGACCCAAACAAGCCAATTTCAGTTGGAATAAGGATAGCTAATACTCTCCTTATGTTCCCACCCTGGCAAGAGGGAGCTATACCTGTTAGAGACTGGGTAATGTTTGCAATAGGACAGTGTCAAATTGGGACCTTGTCTAGCCGCAAAACGCCGACCACAAGCTTGGCACCAATCTAGGACAGGCCTGATGCTCACCTTTATTCGCGAGGGAGGCAGGTGAGAATGTTCAATCAGTTGGAAGCCCACATTCTCACCAACTGTCAAAGAATCAAACAATGCTCCATTTTGGAACACAAGACCAATCTTCAATTTATCAGCCAGCTCTGGGTCGTCCATCAGTAAGCCTTCCCGCTTCTTTCCTAAGATGATCACATCTCCCTGTCCACCAGACCGCCAAGCCTTCAGGCATAACCTAGCAGAGTATCTACCACTCCAGTGATGCGCACTTGAGTTTGTGTGTCATGGTGTGTCATGGCCCGATCATCGTATTCCAACTGAACTGTTCAAATTTTGAATTTAAGTACAGCAGCTCCACCACTTGTGTCAATGCAGAATGACAGGATGCCACCAGTTGTGCGCACGGTATCGCGCTTACAGTGGCGATGCATGGCTATGCATGACACCTGGGAAGCTTGCTCTTGCGAATTCATGAAGATTTTTTTCCAGCAGGCCTAAACATCCAAGTTGTGGGGCAAAACACATCTGCTTAGTATAGGGTCATCTCTTGATTCCTGCCAAAAACAGTATGTGGTCATGCTGAAGCACCCTGAAAGTCCCTTCATGTCCAGGATAATCCCACCTGATCGGGTGAGAGCAACCCTGCCATAAGTCGCAGGGTAGTCGACTTTCCTGTCCCAGATCCACCGATTATGCCCACAGCTTCCCCTCTTCGAATCTTAATGCTTGCTCCCTTCAGAATTTCTTTTGATCCAAATGACTTGAAGACATCTCGAATCTCGATAAGCACTTCTTCCTCAGCTGCACTGGATGTTGAGGCATGGCCTGCCGACCTTTCTACAAAGGCCAAGTCCTGCACTTGTGAACCCAATGAGATGCCAATTGAGCACACACTTTTGCCATGCAAGCATAACGACAACGCGCAATCGTCTCACCTAACAGTGCCGGATAAGGCCTTACCTTCGAATTTGCTGGGACTGTCGCTGCATCCAGGGAAATACACCTTCGTCTGGACCGCTGAAATAGCTGCTGCCGTCCCCGGATGGAAGAAACGGACCTTGCCGCTTGAAAACTCAAATGGTGATGTCTCCGTCGTCGCACGGTTATGACAGCTACTGGCCTTAATGTCAGCCTGTTGCAATCATCCAGAGCTAAAGAGTGCCAATCTGCGCGACCCAACTCCATCCGGGCCCAATTTGCACGTTCCTCGTTCAATATAGGATATGAGGTAGTCCGGAAGATCAAACGATATCACCTCTGCCGCGGGTGCCGCAGGCAGACATCTATAGCACCCATTATCCAGCTACTCTAGGCATTAGCAAGTCATAAGGCTTGCACATCCCACCCAAACAGCCTCAACGTATTGTCGCTTGCGTGGCTGTCAGGTTCCGGCGTGCTGGTCGACCTCAAATAACACGTCCATCAGGATGGCATCAGCTATGGTACCTGCGGTACCAACCAGATCGGCGCCCTCGCACCCATCTTCCTGGTCAAAATCAGGTCCGAGCAGCGCTAGTGCATAGTAGCCATACAAGCGTACCATATATATGCGCTCTGAGATTTGGACCTGTCGAACAAGAACATATTTACAGTTTTAATTTACAGGGACCGTGACTGCACTGGAACTACAGGGGATCTAGGAGTGGGGCACGAAGGCGGTTATGAACTTTGCACATATAATGTTCAATGGTTGCTCACGGTTGAACAGAAACAATGTTTCCGGAAAATGTGGGCAGTTTTTGTGTTGGTCCTTGGTGAATCCGTGCGGTTGGCCCGCTAAGGGCAACACAAATTTCTGACGTCCTCAGATTTGCATAGGCGTGGTGACATTAATTGGTTCTCCTTTGAGATGGGCAACTCTTTTAATGAACGCCGTCGTAGTGGAATGTTTGCCTCGTCTATACATTCCGGGAGCTACGCAACAAGCTCCTTCACGAAGGACGATTACGCTCATGGGTCTGTGATGAGGTGACGCCCGAAGCCGTCTTGGAGGCCCCAGCCTCAGAATCAATCGGGCCAATGGTGTTTTCTCTAATCTGACATTTTCGGCAGCCGAGTATAACCACTCAACAGAGTTAATTACCGGGACTCTGCAAACACTGTTGCTGCCAAGGATTGTGCCAGGTTGCAACGCTCGCCTTTTGAAGATCCAACCTGGAATTTTCGTCTGGGTCTGGAGAAAGGATATCGTACACTGGTCAATCTCCAGTCTTGCTGGGAGATTAGAGCCTCTATAAAACCATCCTTTTTTAAGTTCTATATTTGTAACTTTCTTAAAGGATACTGTCTCCTACTCAGGGGATATATTCCCATATATGTAGAGAGAATACTATCTTTGATTGCAGAAATTGAGGCATGGACTTCCAATCACAGCTGATATGGCTGCCTGTGGGGGCTTTGTTTAGTATGTCCCAAAGTCCTTCTCTATCCATCCATAGAAGAGCTTACAGAGGGAGACGAGAACGGCCGCCTGAGGATCAGGCAGCACCTTCATCATCAGCCATCATTGCACCATCAGGGTTCTCGGATTCGGATGATGATTCCAACCGTGTAAGACCGTCCTTCAGCATGCAAGCCCCAAGTGGATACTCAGGTGTGTTTCCCAATGTTCGATTGTGGGACTGTCCAAGAAAAAGCATCCACGTGCAAGAAGATGGGCAGAGAAGCATGTAGAAACGGCTGAGACCTACGGCAGTCGGGAAAATCTAACAGTGGAAGCCAATTGTTGCAGCGAAAACGGCAACATGGAGTAGTGAAATGAGAGTGACACGGAGATGGGTGGGGTCAGAAAGGAAGGGGCCAGTGAAGGATGGCGATTAAGTGCAAGAGGCTTTGAAGCCTGAAAAGCAACCCTGTGTGTGTGGGTGTGTATGTGCGTGCGCGCGGGCGCTCGCAGCTTGCAAATTGTAAGGCATACAAAGTACTGCAGTAGCCAGCATTTGAGTAATCTGTTTGTCTGCAGATTCGGAGGAGGAGGAGGAGGAGGGTGAAGTCCAGAGCCGGGCCCCCCGGCCAGTGGCGCAGCCAAAAGGCTTTGCCACCATGTCCTCTATCCATAAGGCATCAGCTGCTCTGGCTGCAGTTCTCCAGCAAGACTTGCTGGTGCTGTGCCTCTTTGCAACACTGTTGGCGTCACGCAGAATTGTTACCCCTGCTTTTGAGATCTATCACATGGGCATTGCTGCAAACACTGCATTGCTATAGTAAGGACCTGGTGAAAACTGTCCTTGAGACGCAAGATTCGACCCTTTGAGGGATGTCTCAGACGCCTTACCTGTTGTGCCGCTGTTCTGAACTATTCTTTGTGTACTGCATAGCTTCTGCTTTGGCTTGATCCCCTGATGATGGCCACGCTGTGTTTGGTGGGGTAGTGCATCCCTGATCGCCCCCCCCCCCCTTTTTCCTTTTTTTCCAATGATGTGTACACAGGGGACTGGTGGGACTTGTGCAGTAGAGTGTGGAGGAGTGTATCACTTGGCAAGTTGCCTGGCAGGCATACCTGTGTGTTGTCATGACGGGCCTCGTGTAACAACGTAGTTATCCGCACTGAGGGGAAAGCATCGAGCTTGATGCAGAAGCTGGGTCTGGAGGGAGAAAGCTGAAGGACCTCCGAGTGTTTTGGCGAAGGGAGGGGAGAAGGAGGCAGGAGTAAGGCATGCACCGGTCAATATGTCTGGAAAGCAGGTAATGTCAATACGAGGGGTATGGGGATGCAGATAACCACGCAGCGGGCAGTGGGGCAGTTTGAAGCAGCGTTGCTGGAAATTGACGCCGAAGAGGAGTGTGAGCTTGAAGCTGCGAGCAGGGAGCGCTTGTTGCAGCAGGTTTGTTGAGCCCGACTGGAAGGCTGGGGGGTGGGGGTGGGTCAGTGTGAGCAAGAAGGGCGCTGTGGGTGCGGGGCGTGAAAGAAGGAGGGTCGAGAGAAAGGGGGGGGGGGGAAAGAAGCTGCATGCATGTGGGGGTATGCGTGAGTCGCCCGGTTCGTGCCTCTCTCTGTCCCCCGGGGGGGAAGGGGGGGTGCGAGCAAGCGTGCAAGCACAAGCAAGCGCAAACGAAATGTATCATCACCATCGTTGTTTCCTCCTTTGCCGTTGCGTTTCGGGTCCAAGAGGCAAACGCCTGATCAGCAAGGGCATTCTGCATGGTCATGGTATATGTCTGATCTTCAGGATTCTTCTGCTCTCCTGACCTGTCATTTGTGGTTGTAACTGGGAGACCTTCATCGTCTGGCTTCCTCATCAAGCTTTCTACAGCAATGTGTCGTAGCACGTGGGCTTGCCAGATTGGGCTATTCTGTCGGGTTCGTGGTCTTTTTATGTTCGCGAGTCAAGACTGGCTCCTCGACCCAATAAGGCATAGCGGGGGCAGGCAGTCATTGGCACACTGGAGGTGTGCTGCTTGTCAGCGGAAGCCTATGGGTGAGGCATTCCCCTCGGAATGAGTGTTTGCGGGATCGGGTCCTCCCCTGCAGGCAGCAGAGGAAGAAGAGGAGGAAAGCAAGCTGGAAGCCATGTTGGAAGAGAGCTCAAAAGTGCTGACAGGGCTTCGAAGCGAGCACCAGGCCAAGGCGGAGCGTGTGACGGCGCAAGTGGAAGCTGCCGAGCGTCAGGAAGCGGTCCTCCAGGAAGAGCGCCGCGCTAGAGCAGCTGCTGCCGCCGCCGAGGCCCGCCGCAAGGAAGAATCTGAGAATCGCCGTAAAGCTCAGGCATGGCCGCCTTCCTGCGCGTGACACGCTTCCCTCCCTCCCTCCCTCCTGCACTCCCTCCCTGCATCCCTCCCTCCTGAGAGTCATGAGTCAGCGTCAGGAAATTATTAGGTGGGGCCGAAACCCTGCGGTAGCGTCGAG
Source organism: Botryococcus braunii (assembly GCA_002005505.1). Taxonomy (NCBI): domain Eukaryota; kingdom Viridiplantae; phylum Chlorophyta; class Trebouxiophyceae; genus Botryococcus; species Botryococcus braunii. Next base: position 152,138 of record KV908367.1, read on the forward strand.
ATTGCTGCCCCTGTATATATGCCGAGGAGGAGCATCCACACAACATGCGCACCTGACTCTGGGGTATTTGGGTCTTTGTTCCTGTCAACCCAGCTCTGTCCGCTCTTTGCAAAGCAGGTCTCATAGCTTTCTTAAGGGGACGTGTTGTTGCGACGGTTCAACTCAGAAAGTTGCTGAATGTGTTGTGGACGCGTTTGGAGAGGGAGGCAGCCTGCATGCAATATTGTCTGCATCCCTGTGCCAGGGAACCAACCCAAACCCCATATTTTTAAACAGTTGCCCCCCCCCGGGGGGGGTGCGGGACAAGTGCTGTGAGTACTTGGAAAGGAGTGGGACAGGCCAGAAGGAGATGAGCATCCTGAGAAGTAGAAGCGGACGTGACTCAGGAAGAAGAGAAGGCACGGTTGGAAGCTGAGGCACGAGCTCATGAGGAAGCCAAAAAGGCTGCTGCAGCTGCAGCAGCAGCTTCTGCAGCAGCCGCCAGTACTTCTCAGCCTGCTGGGTCAAGCAGGCCCTCTGGTATCCTGAGGTCAGCGCCTGCTGCTTTGAAGGAGAGCGAGGACTTGCTGGCCCAGTGGGATGCTGCACAGGTTTGACCCTCCAAATCCCCTGCAATATGTGTCTGCTTTGTCTGTTGCAGGACAAAATGAGTGATCCTCTGCGTCTGCTCCTTTGCTTACTTGAGTACATTTGTTAACCTTTTCCGATGGTTTTGTACATCTGTTAAGCGCTTCCGATGAGCGACATGGAAGGGAAGCTCGTTCGGTGACCCCGGTTCTTGTGCCAGTGACTTTTCAGAAGCCCTTTCCAATTCTTGTATATGGTGCCAGCCCCTCTAACAGGAGGTAATTTCCTTCGCCCGAGGTTATTTCTCAAAGGTCCATCGAATGGGAGGAGTTTCCCTCGCTCAAGGTTATGTCTCAAGGGCCAAGTTGCGGCAATCCAAGTGCCAACTTTACAGGTACTGAAACTTGGTTGTTAAGTTAGGTCCCTTTCCCTACATGATGGCTATGTTACTACGATTACAAGTGTGAATATGAAGGACCCCCAGTCTGGGGATCCCAGATGGAGCACCACGAGTATTGATGTCCAATTAACCACTCATGCCGTAATGTTATGCTCTGTCATACCACTCATGCCATGGTATTCTGCTCTGTGCTCACCAGCCGAATCGTTTCTCTATCTTTACCACTCATGCCCGGAAATGTTCTGCTTGTACTGCTGATGCCTGAACAATTCTCCTCCATCTATACCGGTTATGGCAATATGTTCTGCTCCATCAGTGGCGATCATGGGCGAAGTGTTCTGCTCTAATTCTTGCCCTCTTCAAAATGCCAGTCATAGTCCCTTGGGGTGAATGGAGTGCAGGAAGAGGTGAAGCCGCTTTCACAAAACCCTGCCTTGAAAAAGGATCGACGGGGGATCGAGAAATTTATCACTCTCAACGTACAGCAGATATCTGCCAGCAAGCAACAGGTGGGTCATCACTTCGTTGCAAAATCCATGCTCCGCCATCTTTCTGTCTGGGGCCAGTCACTCTATTGTGGCTGGGTGCCTGCTGCTGGTGTGGACATGCCAGGAGGGAAGGTGAGCCTGCACGTCAGGCAGTTTGGTGGGATTAGTCAGGATCATCCCCTTTTGTGTGTGAAAGGGGGTGGGTGTGTGTGTGTGTGTGTGTGTGTGTGTGTGTGTGTGTGTGTGTGTGTGTGTGTGTGTGTGTGTGTGTGTGTGTGTGTGTGTGTGTGTGTGTGTGTATGTGTTTGGGGGGGGTTGGAGAGGAGCAAGTGCGAGACAGAGGAGGGGTTTGCAAGCGTGTTTGTGGGGATGTGTGTTCCCAACCCACCGAAGCCGCTCTCGCTCTGTTTCGCCTCCCCCCGGGGGGGGGGTGGGTGAAGGAAGCTCTCTAGCATGGATGCGTCTAATTGCCAGGAAGGAAGATTCAGAGGTACCACAAGTGCCTCCAGAGCTAAGAGCTGGGGGCTGGGGGAGCACAGGTGAACGTCAAGGCTGCAGCCTTAGTAAAGTACCTGCAGGCTCTGAGCGGGGTACCACAGACCTTCGCCTATCTTGCTCTAGCGAGTCGTCTGGCAAGCCAATGCGAGTGTCAGGTGTCTTTGAACCCTGCGTTTGCCTTCCCAATAGCGGAGGTCGCAGTTGCTGTCATGAAAGCACAGCCCCGCTTTGGTGCCCTACTCCTTGCCAAGCTGCAGCAGGTATGGCTACTGTCGGGACCCCTGTTCCACAGGGTCGGGAGGGCCCTTTCCGTGCTTGCCCGCCCATTTCTGCTGCTTGCCGGCCTCAAAGGAATCCCTCTCCTGCACATGCGCACCCCCGCCCCTTCCCACCCCATTGTATTCCCCCTTCACACACACACACACACACACACACACACACACACACACACACACACACACACACACACCCACAC
>KV908367.1:162065-169565 GCA_002005505.1 Botryococcus braunii
CCAGCTAGTTCTATAGAGCATGATGTTAGTAGTCATAGCCTATACTTGATCTGTTGATATATTCATGACTATGTATAGATAGTCATGACTATAGTTCCACACAGGGCCCTCCCCGGCCAAGATTCGGACTGTTCATGCTGCCTGCATGTCTACATCCTAAGCAGGTAAGTTGACTGGGGGATCTCTGGAGATCGATATCTCCCAGGAAGATCTGCTTAGATCACGCTTGGAATTATAATCGTAATTACGGACTTATGAAATTGATGTGGTCTTCCCTAAAAGTGCAACGACGGATGAAACACCAGGCACCCTAACAATACCACTTCTAAAGAGTAGTACATCTTATCCGTGATCTGTGTGCCTTAAATGTTGCACTGAAACTCATGATCATGGAGCCGGAAAAAGGGAACAAGACCCCATTTCTTGAAGCCAAGTCGGAAAAGAAACAGGACCCCCATGAAGGCCCAAGCTGGAAGACAAACCCTGCGGAGCACATGCAACTGTACAGTGAGATGCTACCAAAATTGCAACAGTACAGTGACATAAAAAATTTCCCAAAACTCCCCAGCGGCTCATTCTAAAAGGAGATTGGAATACAAGTGGACAGGTCGTCATGACGTTGGAATAGCTCTGTTGATCAACACGGTTATTCCAATTCATGTGATCTGCCGTGCATCAAGGCAGATCACGTGTACTTACACGTTGGGAGGCTCTGCTTCATACCACATGCCCAGCAGTCCTTTTGAAGGTATTTTTTATGTCTTGTAGCTGCAGGGCATTTAGGTCATGACCTATCAAGAAACGTATCTAAACTGCCTTATTCCCATTTCTGCTACTTAAACAGGCCCGATATAAGTGGACCACATATGGAAGGATGTCTTAAGGCCCACGCCCTAGGGTAGGCCTGCAGAGCAGTTACTAGGAGACATTTTTACGTCCTGTAGCTACAGGTCATATTTGTCAGGTGGAACCTTATGAGAGGCTACTTTGAGGTCCACCCCTGAAATAAAGGCTGGTACATCTCGCATAAGGCCCCCGAGTCTGGATGCAACTTTGCACACTGGTTTTGGTACATTCCTAGAAATCTTAGATCCCAACGGGAGATTTCATCAATGGTCTTCGCGGAGGGACTCGTGTATCACGCTGCTTTGACACAACGTGAGCGGGGCTGGACTTGTGGTGTGCCATATATGAAGCCCTTGCGTTCCGCCATCTGCAAACGTTGTACTCAGGCATAAAGTGATTGAAGTTAACCATTTCAGTAGAGCTTGCAGAATTATGTCAGAAAAGCAGCATTGGCTCAGTTTTGAGCTTCTTACGCATACCACTATCTTAGCTTAGAGGTTTGGTGGCTGCTGAGCCCTAAAAATTCAAGGGCACTCCTAAGCTCTACAGAGTAGGAGACAAGAAATCCTTGTATGGAGATAAGAGATCTATCCATGCATATGCATACATCCATCCATATGGTTGTTGGGGATATACGTGTGGCAACGACCCCACACGTTAGTGTAAGTCAATGCACATGCATGTGCATACTTTATCGTGTCTGACGGTGAAAGCACACGTTTACCTTTTGTTTTGTTATGCATATGCATTTATGCACTAACTGGCAAAATTTAACGTGTGGGAACGTTGCTCAAAGAGATTATCATTTAGACATAAATCCCAGCAACTGTGTAGCCCCCATCTTATAGTCTAAACCTCTGTCGCGCACATGCTACGGCGACTGGGAAGATACTCGATAGAAACGCCCACGGTACTAGTAAGAGGTTTCCCCACTTCACACTGCCAAGCCAGACTTGGCAGGATAACAAGAGAATAAAAATGCAGCACCCATTGCGTGGTCCTTGTTGTATGGGCCTGCAGCGGGAAAAAAGTTCAAGATTTGGACTGTTTGGTCGAACAGCTATAGTAAGGATCACAAAGACCGCTTCTACAATTGACCCACTCAATAGAATCCTGCATTTTCGCCCTATGTATCTCTCTTCCCCATGACAGGGTTCAATTTTTCGGCACTCCGCCCAAGCTTTCACCAAGCTGTATAGGATTTCATGCATTTTGGTAAATCAATCTGCGTATTTGACTGAGACTAGCACTCTAGATCTCAGGGCGCTTCAAACTTTTTCGTTCTGCCAGAATTCTTGCCTCTCACCTCGACTCGCCTCGACTCCTGGAATTGCAACGAGGTACCTCTGCTGGGGCTCCTCTGTTGATGAATGTTGAATAATCAAGCTGACTCACATAACGAGTACCTATCGAGAATCTACGAGACCTTCAACTGTTTCATTAGCTAAGCAACTTGTACGTAAATACTTGACAAATCTAAAGCGACTACAGGCTATCCAAAGAAGTATGTAGGCTGGACTGCAAAGTCGATTCGAATGGGTTGCCTAAGGCTGATTGGAGAGGTCCGTCCAAATCATCATCAGGTAAACCCGCTGTCACTGGATGTCCCGTGACTGCCAGCTGGTTCACCAGATGGTATCGCAATCTCTCCACCATGTTCCGTAGCTTGCTGTTCTCATTCTGAACTTCCCTGCTTTTTATCACAGCATTATCAGTATCAGTGGAGCTGATGTGGAAATTGCAACAGCTTTGCAGTCCAAAGAAAAACTCTCTGCTTGTCAAGCAGAATGTTTTTAAGGTGTATACAGCATGATTAAAAGTCTACATGGATCGCCAACTTCATGGTTTACGTGGATACACGTATATGCATCACACCCCTTGGAGCGAGCCCCCTCTCACATCGAATGTAAGGCCATTTCTCTGCAAAGAACAGTGAAGGCACCACACCTGTATCGAACACCCATATTGGGAACGGAGCCGAGCAGTACTTCGTTTGTCTGCACGAGCTCTTGAACCTGCTCTTGTAGGCGTACATTTTTTTGGGCCACCTCGTTGTACTGCAGGCAATCCACCCCCATCCCCAAATTCACCCCGTACACCAAGCAAAACTCGTATGGCCATGCAACAATGCCCAAACAGTGCCACACCGAGGTGACAAGGGCATGCTGAAACAAAAGGGCAAACCGCAGCACCTCAGTCCACTGTAAGTTGAGTTTTAGCTGTACAACAGAGGGAGGCAGTAAGGTGGTCAACAGGGGGGGGGGGGTGTGCGCATAAAGGTTATAGCCAAAGGGGTTGAAGTGCCGCGAGTATGGGGTTGAACGTTTGGAGCTCTCGGCCCTATCTTCCTTTTCCCAAGGAAGGCAGCTCAGGCTCCTTCTACACTCTAACTTGCATGTGAGGTTTGATCGCAAAGCTTTGATGTCTTTTGACGGAAGCGGAATGAATATGAGAATAGTAGTGAACACAGCTATCACGCATTAATGGAGACGGGACTGTTAAGCACGGGCTTGCTTGTGCACACGAACCTGCAGGCGGAGTTCGTGAAGCTCTTTGGATTTCCTCAAACGGGTATTCCTTGCTGAGTCACGGTTGCTTTTCCTTCTGTGCAAACAATATAACCATCAGTGACCCGCCAGGAAGACTTGCTACGAGTCTCGCACACGCTTTGAGCCTTCACACCGGACAATCAACACTGCCGCTGGAGGAATGTTGTGAATGGTTCTGCAAGAAAGGGTGCCTAAATTCTTTTGCTGGCGTACCCCTGCAGACGGGGTCTACGCCCTTGCTGTGATTTTGTCTGCATCGGTTATGCGGGGCCCTTAGAGCAAAGTACATCACTTAAAAGCAACGAGAAACCCCACCTTTTTGCACGGCGTTCAGCTTCTCGCAGACTTCGAGCTTCATCGTCCTCTTCTTCATTGCCTGATGGGGAAGGTGTTGAAAAATCAGACCGATGCATGTCGCGAGCATCGCAAGCGGGATGAGCCTGCATGTAAAGCCATCAAATTGACGAAGCTCTGAGGCATGTCTGCAGACTTGCCTGACTTCAGTCCCTCGTAAAAAATGTACGGTCCATACTTTCATTCCTGTCACCCTTTGTAGAAGAAACGCAGTCTAACCTTTTCATCCTTGAAGTTTACCCACTAGCGTGGAATCATGCACGACCGCACGATTTTATGTGTCTGATTGATGTTTCACAATTGTTCAGTACAGTATTACCTGTTAAACCTGTAAGAACTGGTTGAATTTCTAAATGGTTGGATGGATGAATATGTGAATGAATGAACGAACAAAAAACAAGCGAACGAATTAACAAACTAACTGACGAACGAACGAACGTCTGGATGAATGAATGGATGGATGGATGGATGGATGAATGAATGAATGACTGGATATTACACATGACCCATCATGACGAGTAGATGTGCCCGACGAACTTGCTTGTAATGTCCATGCACTCATTTGGAGACAGAAAACCCATTTTGCAGACAGAAATCTAATGAGACCCTGCTCCTTGGACAATCCCTGGGTGTCCTTATGGATACATGCGTTCCACCTTGTCTGAGACTCCCTTGACCACGACTCTCAATGTCATCAGATAGCACGTTTTGGAAAGCCCTGTAAGGTGTCATGCGACACACCGTTCCCATTGATTGTAGACAAAGTTGCCAAAGCAGAGCAAATAAGGAAGCTGCGTGAAGATGAGAAGGAAGAAGCTGCAGCGTTCCCTGATCACTACTCTAGGTTTTTGATGCGAAAAAGAGTAAACACATGTCCCCCCATTGAAAAAAGTGCACTCCTCAAATAAATGGGATGCCCTTGTTACGCAGGCAAGAGCTCTCCACAATATAGTAGGGCACATTTTAATCAGAGTCTTCCACTTGTCTTGAAGGGAAAAGTTTTGGGGTCAGCACCTGAGGTGTGTGCTGGGCTGTACAAGGAGTGATTACCCGAGTGCATATGATTCTTGTGTTTGGAGGTGTCTGCGTGTATGGCTCCGAGGGAAGACACTGCATGTGCTCTTGGTGGGGAGAACCGTGCCCCATTACAGTTCCACCGTCCATTTTCATGGTCCCAGGCGGCTGCTATACCGCAAAACGTCCTGTCAGTACCTCGATCCACTCCAGCCTACTAATTCAAGCTCTTCCAGTCGGCCTTCTGGCTCCCCCTTTGTTGCATTTGTATGGGAATTAGGGCCATTGGGGTCACAGTACCACGCAGTTCTTGGTCTTGCCCGTGTGACCTTCCTCAAGCCGCCTGACATGATTTCGATTCAACATCCCCATTTCTCCACGCTGAAGGTGGGCCAAGAAAATTCAAACAACAAACAAACAAATGTTCGTTCTGGAAAAGCACGACGTTACACAGACTCCTCTGCATGCAGATATGGGGCACAGGACTTTCCGTGCAACATACAGAACTTTGAATTATGTAAGGGTGTGGCCTGAATGTTACCATAAGGTGTGACATTCCCCAGCCCTCAATAGGAATTCTGTTGTGTTCCAAGGATGGTTCCTGAGCAGAGGCGAGGAAGGCGGAGATGTCTGGTTGCTTTGAACTCAACAGGAACCTTCTCAGGTCTGCACGGCCACAATCAGTTGTCAGTAAGGGCTTCTCGATAATCAGTAATGGGTCCTCTTGCAAGACTCCGTGTTCCTATGGCAAGCTCTAAGCAATGCTTTGACAAAGCAACATTAGGACATGTCTCATCTGGAATTCCAAATTGCTTTCGTAACCCTCAAGCGCACACATCTTGGCGCTCTTGCATATGCCAGCTGCCAAAAATTGCCCTGCATTTGAAACAGGGCATTCTGACCCCTGTCAGATGAAATTACTTGGTCCATAAGGCTGAATCTGGACCTGGCAACCGCCTTCACATAAAGATCTGGTTTGCGCAGTCATCACCGCATTTGCAGCAGGAGGTGGAGCAAACCAGTGAGTGATGTATGAAAAACCAGAGGACAAGCTGGACTGTTTACTTAACCAAAAATGCCTGATCTTAAACCTGTCACATGCCATTTTTATCCCATGGAAGTAAGGAGATGTGATTCCATGGCCAGGGATTCACACGGACGAGCATAGGCAAGACATGACTGTATAGCTATCCAAACGGCTGTTGAGTTGCATATTCCCTCTCGTGCATGCAAAGTGCAGGCGTACCCCTATCAGACATTTGAGTTTGGTCCAGCGCTCCCATAGATTTGCCCCAAGCCATGTCAGTGCTGCCAAGGTCTGACAACATTGTATATGCTCCCAGATCCACTGACTCTCCTGAAGTCATGACTGTGGTGAGCGCTCCACCGGACCGTTCCTGTGCACAGATTGAATTCTCAGGAGCTGGGGTAGACAATGATGGCAAAGCGCACAAGGCATGCACATGACATGCTGTGCCAGAAACACATCTTTGTAACGAATAAGCACCAGGTGCTAGTTCTTTGGCCCTGATACTTTTCATTGCACATCTTCCCTGCAGCCGGTGAAGTGGTCAGGTTTGCACCTGGGCGCTACTCACCACTTGTGCCAGCTTTTTTGGTTCGGTGCTAATGCGGGGATATGCTTCCTCCCTGCCACCCTATACTTGTAAATCACAAGCAGATATGCAAACTTGGGCGACCACTACTGGGCGTATTCCTAGCAGGTGACCCCGCCGAATCAGGAAAGTGGAATGACAAGGACATCTATGTCCTAAATATCATGATAAGCGGGATAATGTCTAAATCCCAGCCTGTTTCGCAGTATATGACGATCAGTTGAGTTCTAGCGTCCTCTTGGAGCAGTTGCCCTTGTCAAAGCAGTCTGACATTTTTAACTATAGTTTCCAAGCCCGCTAAATTAATGTTAAGGATTGAAGAACTCCGAACCGACTCCGACTGCCGTGCTTGTGTGTCTGCAGTGCGCTCGCCATTACCATCTGGAAGGAATCCTACCTGATAGGTATCAGGGGTTGACAGCCACTCCCGGTCCTGCTTAGTTTCCGTCAGCAGGTCTGCAGCAAAAAGCAATGTGTAAGGTGGTCAACTCCGTACCGCAGTTTCCTAAACCTGTGAACTATCGAGGCCGAAACACAATCTTACATGGGAGGAGTGGGATCGTTTGATTCTAATGTATCGATACAGAAATTTCCTGCAAACTAATAGCTGTGGACGAAGATTTGAAGTCGGCATTATTAGAGGCTCAACCAGGGCCGAAAGACCAAGTCACAACCAGTGTTTCCGCTTTGATTTGAGCATGATGATGATGAGGATACATTACTCTCTAGTATACTAGCAGATGTGGAGAGCTGCAGAATGTTTCTTGCCGAGCCATTTCTGATCTTGGCAAGGGTAGTTCACAGTGTTTACATAGTTGAACTCGTATAATATCTTTGAGTATCGAGGGTAGTACCAACACATTGTACAGAGACCACGACTTCACCGGCAAAAACGTCTCCTACTGGCCGTGGCCTAGTTACCACCTGGCCACGTACCCATGTGGCAAGGGTACGACGCACGGTTTGGATGGATCCCCACGAAGCTTATCTGAATATAAAAAGAAACTAAGACCGAGCTGTAACTGACATTTCAGGGGTTAGATAAAGAATCTAGCATGCTCTTTCAGGTAACTGACGACCGCGACGGACTCTGGTCGAACTGCCAAGTGAAGTCTGTCAAA
>KV908367.1:174565-187065 GCA_002005505.1 Botryococcus braunii
TACCGCATGATGATGACGTAGGGTTCTACGCAACTTGACATCCCCAGTCCTGCTTGTATTTGCTCTCCTGTGTTACTGAACACTTCACAAATTGCCTAATGTGAAACTGCTCCCATGGTGTTAAGGCATTGGGTATCTCCCATGGACAGACCCCGCATTGAATTGCTGAAACTTGCTGGAGAGGAAGGCCTCCCTGGTGAAGCATTGTTGACTTGCAGGTTGGAGCAGTCGTAGTGGGATTTGACCGGCACATAAACTACTACAAAATACAGTACGCGACCTTGTGCATTACAGAAAATCCTGCTTGTTTATTCATCGCCACCAACACAGATGCACGGACTCACTTGACTGATGCTCAGGAGTGGGCTGGGAACGGGTCCATGGTGGGAGCTATCAAAGGTGCGCTGCTCAAAATGAACTGTCCTACTTGTTTCCTGACCAGCCTGCTACAACAAAAATGCGAAAAGGAAAAACACCTTGGATGTTGGTTACAGCACCATTTGTGGAAGGGGCGTGCTGAAGTATGAGCGCTAGAATGAACATAAGGGGGAAGAAATGAAAGCATAGGCTTCACTCTTGATTATGAATGAAAGCAGCCTATTTGTTGGTGAAAAGCATCATTTGTTACATGATAGGCTTGGTCTTCGACAGCATCCTGATTGTGGCTCGCCCTGAATAGTACATTACAACGCAGGTTCAACAAAGCGGGATCCGATAGTTGTGGGAAAGCCAGCAGAATTCATGCTTGAAAACATCGCTGCGCAGTTTGGATTGAAGCGCAGCGAGATTTGTATGGTTGGTGACAGACTCGACACCGACATTTTGTTTGGCCAAAATGGTGGCCTCACTACCATGCTGGTGTTGTCAGGTGCTCAACCTGTGCTTTCAACCCAAGGGAAAGGTAGTGAAGATCTGGTTTTGCGAGTGTTACAGAGTTTCAAGGCAAAGGATGTCAAAGGGTGCATCATTCCTGCCGGTGCATATGGACAGGCTGCAGCATCATTGACGGAGTCTTCCTTACCATGCCAAGACCATGTATATGTCTCTAAGCAATCATGGATCCTCTTAAAGATTCTGGCCACAACATCACTGCAGAACCATCCCGCTTCTGCAATAAACCAGTTACACCAATAGCGTGCTGACGTGGGTGCATGTTGTGTCAACAGGTGTGACAACAGAGAGTCAACTCTTGAGCCCAGAAAACACCATCCATCCTGACTTGTACACTGAACAATTGTCGGACCTTCTCGTCCTGAAAAACCTGGTCTCCGCCTGAAGAGAATCAAAGTCGGGAAACATCTGTCCAGGGAGAAGGAGCATAGAAAAGAGTGGGAGCGGGTGGGATACGGGCTGTGTCGACGTTCTGGGTATGAAGTTCTTGGTACTTTAGTTATACAGCTCAACACTTCGCCAACGGGTTCTATTTGTAAAATGAGTCGACGCTGAAAGATTTATGGAATAGCTCAGTTGCTTTGTTCACTTCAGCTACAGCGGCTTTTGAATGGGAGTGGCGTCAATAATCTGCATGTTGATTGCAGGTGACCAAATCACCGCTCAGCAAACTGTTATAACCACCTGGAAGCACGCAAGGCTGAAACAATAAACAACAATACCGACCGTGTCAGATTTCACTTGGAAGAAATCCCCTGATCTCACAGTGAGCGGCTGGGGCAGGTTTGCTTATTGGACACCACAGGGCTTAACCACCCGCTCTTTCCCCAGCATACACATGTCAAAACGAACTGATCGAAAAAGGCGGATAGGACATGAATATGCAAGTGAGCACCGAAGCCATTCTGCAAATGTAGTTACATGTATGAAAAGCAGCACTATGCACCTGCACCCTCTAATATGGTAATTTTGGCTACAATGCACACAGGAGCCAGTCTGTCAAGAGGCCAGAATTCGAAAATGTCAACCATGGCCAGGGGAGAGTTTCTTTCTACAGCCCCAAGGAAGATTCCTATAAATGCAGTGCTAGAACTCATTTTCACATTGCAGGGACAGAAACAGGTGCACAACTGGCCTCATGTGGCGCGGTCTTGTATGCACTGAGTTCAGGACATCTCCCAACTCGCAAATCGGCAAAAAAGGCTAACAAAAAATATTTCAACTGCACGTTAGACGTTACCAACTGTGCAAACGGGACGGCATTCTCCATACAGCCCGTCCAGTATTGATCAAGCGAGACTTCCCAAGAGATCCCTGCTGCATGGCTTTTACTAAGCACATTGAACCTTGTCTCATAGACTAACTGTCCAAAGCTGGTTCTGAACATCTTGACGCGCAAACGCATGACTAGCAGACCATAAGCTTTACTGCTCCTTTTCCATAGGGCTTCACAGCGGTAACTAAAGGAGAGAAAGCAAAGTCATCAGCAGATCAAAGCACGCGAAATTTCTGACCTCCAGAACAGAAGCCAAAAGCAGTCATCCACAATTTCCCACTACCAGCGAGTATGGCGAAGGAGTCTAATCAACAGATGATGATGCACGACATAAGAGTGATAGCAAGTTTTGGGTTCCGCATGATCATGATGGACAGCCTACCTGACACGTTATCTCATGTTTGCAAACATCAACAGCCCTCAGCCAAACATCTGCAGGAGTATTCGCTGCTGGAACTAGATAAACAGACCCAGGCAAAACTGAAACCAGAGCTAGTGCACCTGAAGTCAGACGTTTATGAACAAGCCCAACTCATACTAGGTTCCAACCAACTTCTGAGAATACCCACAACAGCCTTGGAAATTTGGCAAATCGCTTAGCCGCACCATGAGACCCCAGATCCCATGCGACCAGAAAAAAGCGGGGGGAAGGGGAAGTGGAAAGCTCAGCTGGTCTGGCGCACAGCTCGCTGACGAAGCCGTTCTTCAATCCCATTTGCAGCATGCCAGTCTGGGCTTGGAGTGCTTGTTTGTGTTCCCTCACTCCGAACATGCAGGAGGTCATGCTCATCGATGTAACCTCTCAATTTGTCAGCAAAAACCTTCCGCCGCTTTTCGATCAAATCTGGATGCTGTAACAAGCCACGGCACCATGTCAGAATACCAAAATAAACACATCATCCAACAAATTGGTCCTTATCTCCACAGCCACCCCAACGAGCCTGCATGTTCATAAAGACATCCAGTGTAGCAATGTTCGTAAAGTAGCAAACAAGAACGTCGAGATATACAAGAAGACATAATTTCCATTTACAAGCTGCCTCTTCGCCCCTTCCCCCCCTAGAGTTATATGGTGTTGGCAAAACAGCTTTAGGAAAGCAATCTTGCGGGTTTCCTCAAGCATGATGAGGAAACACACATGCACACATTGCCCCCCACCCTCTGCGCGCGTGCGCGCGCATGTGTGTGTGTGTGTGTGTGTGTGTGTGTGCGCGCGCGCGCGCGCGCTCTTTTTGGTGTGTTTGTTATGTTGGGGCCCAGGGGGGGGGGGGGATGTAGGTGTCCATGCAACTGAAGGACATGTAGAACCGAAGCTTCAAATTTTCGCTTGAGTTCACACCTTGTCTCCAAGCTGGTAGTACTTCAAGTAGCCATCCCATGGTGCAACAGTGAGATTGGCTCTCTCAGCTATCAGTTTCTGTACTCTCTCTGCAAACTCTTTGGAAGACTCCCCTTCCCACTGGGTTTGCGGCTCCAGGAAATACACATCACAAACGACTGCCCAGCTGTTCATGAGAGTCACCTGCACACGGGAAATCTTAGGATGAGCTGTCTTACTATGATAATTGCTCCCTCCACCTCCAAACCCCAAACTAGACTAAAACAAACAGACGGAGAAACTCGCTCCCATCTGGGCTTCACGCACCTTGTCGCAGCCATCTTAGTCAGGCATGCTGCCAAAGATCAAGTAACCAAGCCCAAGATAGGCCAGATCAGGACCATCTGGGTTCAGTTTCCTTCCCAAACTGACCACAAAGATATTCAAGTGTGCGGTATGCTAGCCATGGGATTCCCAGTGGCTCCTCTAAGAAATCAAACCCACTATGTCAACCTGTCAAAACACTGTTAAACAACCCCCCCCCCCCCCCCCCAAAAAAAACAAGTGCCAGGCATAATGGCAAATTCAAAGGAGTTACCAGGTGGGAAGTGAAGGATTGGCGCTTGGAATTCCAAAACGCGTCCACAAATATTTTATTGTACTTGATTGCAATCGGGCAAACAGTTGCTCCGAGGTCAAATGCTCCCCGCTTGAACATAACACAGTACTCATTGTTGACGCAGGTGCCTTCCGGGAAAATGAGCAAAGGCACACTCCCTTCTGTCTGCACATGCTTCTTCATCCGTGCAGCAACAAGCTGGCGGTCCGTCACCTGCCTCCAAGCAATACAGACCTTGTGACACACACGCAGCTGCCCAAAACTTACCCTTACAAAAAAATCAATAACTGCCATTAAAGCACCTCCCATCCTGCCAGGTGCTGCGTAACTAGGGTCTAGTTTAAGTGATGAACCCTGGAGGAGGGGGGGGGGGGGAAAGGGATCTCCCCCGAATTACGCCCTCTTCCCAAACCCTTGACGGAGGTCTAACAATTTCACTGGCTGAGACTGTATCTGAAGTCAGCTTACTCAACTGTCACAAGTTGTAAGGGTTGATGTATTGACACCTGTGAACGGACCAACAGAGCGCAATGGGAGATCACCTCAGTTCGATTGAACCACAGGCATCCCAGGCAGTTGAGGACCTGTGTTTGAAGAAAGCCCACCCAGCCGGGGTGCAGCTGCATAATGACAGCAAACGGTCTGTACGCACAGAGAATGATGTAGTCGATCATGGAAGTGTGATTGCACACCCACACATGGTTCTGCCGAGCAATAGGTTTTGGCCCATGATATCGGATGACGGCAGTCCACGATGCGGTGAAGCAATTGCACATGAACTGCACCAGGACCTGTTCGTAGTGCAATTTCCGCACGGGGTCCTGCAAGGCGACAGAAGGCAAAGAGCATGAAGACCAGTGCCTTGGACTGTAACATGAGGCCACATGGCCCTTGCTGGTCAGGAAAGACTAAAGGCGATAAATTCTCATGCTGTGTTGTCTCATGCTGGGTCGCTGCGGGAAAGCGTGCGAAGAACAAGACGCGAAGGAGCAAGCCATGCAAATGTGATACTATTAAGAGTGAAATGGACTAAAAAACCAGTGCGTTCTCGCCGCTTTGTACTAACTTTTTCGATTTCATCCCGTGAGCAAACAAAAGCTGAGGTCATTGAGCTTCCTGGGACGCAAGGTCAGGAATTTGCAAGGCCTTGATGGGTGAGGCATGGTCAAGGCAACACCTCGCTAAGGCAAAGAAAGAATCTCGAGGAATAGTTTGTCGCTTGACACAGAAGGTTATTTGTATCCAACATTCTAACAGACTTGTGTGGCTGATCTCGCATGGGAGTAGAAGGGTTGCTTACCCGTATCAAACCTTTGACAGAGAAGAACATTATAAAAAATAAAGCAAAGCCTCCAAGTAGTTGTATCAGCCTGCACACGACCAGCAAACTGGCTCGTTCCTTTCAACATCCCAATCTCACCCATCAATGGCTTAAGAAATGTGCCAAAGCCATACAGTCTAAGTAAATTGCCAACTTCAGATTGTGACTCTCTAAACAGAATCCCGCAACATTGCAAAAAGCTCTAAGATGCTGGAATGAACAAAGCATAGGAAAAGTGGCTAAGCAAGGAAAACAATCCTTACAAACTTCTCCTGCAGACACCCCTTGCGTGCTCAATGGGGCCACTTCAGGGCTCTCACATACAATCCCCACAATGAATCCAGTCGTACCGTATGGGGAAAAGGATGAAGTGACGCAAGATCACCCCGAACAGCCACAGTGGGAACAGATAAAGGTTCCAATTCCAATTGTCTGATGGAGCGGATTGGAAGCAACGAAGAAATGTGTCATCTACCATTGCAGCCCCTGCATCCTGCAGAATGGGAGAAATATCCAACAGGGCAGTGCTGTAAGCCCCAACAGGTTGTCATCAGTAGGAGCTTTTTAACCACACTCGCATTTGAAATCTTAATATACCCAAGACCTGACCTGGAATTACTCGAATAAAGACAACCAAGCCCCCAAATAAAACCCCAAAAAAAGACAACAGCCATAAAACCAAATAGCAGCAGCACAGTACCCGATGCATCCTTTCAAGGCCCTCGATCACCTCTTTTTAAAAGAAGACAACCTAATTGATTTGTAGAGTTGTTCGAACACACATGTTTCACGCCCACAGTGATCAGACACAGACACAGACACAGACACACACACACACACACACACACACGCGCGCGCGCGCGCCCACACACACCTAACAATACAAAAAAGGGGAAAAAAGAACAACGACGTTGGGAGATGCAAAAGAACATGGGGAGCCCTAAGTGTCTATACCAGGCTGCATCCATTGGCCGAATGTTCCAGGCCAATGGCACCACGCCACCATCTAAGCGCTTTGTTTCTCTAGCCACCCCCGCGCATTTCCCAAGCAACAACGAGTCCCAATAAACACAGCCACACCAACTCCACAAGAGGCCAAACACCCATGTAAGCCATCTCTTTTCAGACACTCACTCCTGACCCTAGGCAAGTCCTTGAGAGGTGAGATCTGCTATAAATTTCCAGCCAGCTACCAATATCTATCGCTCATATGGTGGCTGTTGAGGAACTTACAGGAGGGATCCACTTTGTTCTTGCAACCGCGTCTCCTCAGCATGGACATATATTTCCTGCGGACCACTGCGTGGTTAATCCTAGCCAGACCATGAACTGTTGCCCATCCTTGCACATAGTCATGCCTCCAATTTGCTTCTGTCAAAAGTGATGATCCACCAGCGGGAATAAAATTGTTGAAACAAGGTTCAGCCTTCATGTTGCAACCGGGGTGCGGTCTCAGCCCAACTACAGCCGTCATGAGAATTAGGCTGTGGCAAAGATCCTCATGAGGCTTCCAAGGAAAAGAGGCCATGTAAAGGAAGACAGCGTGATGAAGCACACCTCGATGCACTTCGACAGCTTCTGCTCATTTGCATCTTCAGAGTTGCTCTTTTTGTTGGGGAACGTCAAGGCCTGCAGCTCTGCTGAGCTCAGTTCCACACGTTTCAAGCTGTACCCACAATCAAAACTCTGTTGGAACATCTCGATGGACCACTATGCCATACTCATGGTAAGAAATATGAGCATAGACTAATTTTGCCAGAAACCACAACAGACATTACTTTCTCGCTATTTGGTTTAATGTTGCATAGATATATATAAAATCGTAAATCCCCCAATGCAGGGCCTCTCCATCAGCCTTTGCTGTTGAAGTTCTGAACTCAGGCTTTGGCTTGCTCGCAGGTCAACCGCGGTCGGCTTGAAACTTAACACACCGCGTATATCCCTTTAAAGAATATGTTTGGTTCAGGGAGAGTCACAGCTCAACGCTGTCTGTGTGCTGGGCAGGTCAGCCAGCACAAACATCCGACATGCCAGGCCGCACCTGCCCAGCGGTACGGACAGCTGCCGCACAGCTATTGGCTTGCATGGTTGACCGTCAGACGCAGGAACTTCAATTGTCATTCCTTCCCTCGCGAGCCTTAGACTACCTAGGTCTTAACCTTAGCCACTCCAATCGTCCAAAATGCAGCCTGCATTATGGATTTTGAGAGTTCAGAAAAGACGTCTGGAACCACGTCATCGCAATCAAGAAACACTAATTGTGGTGCAGCCGCATGATGAAGTTCGCTGCCAAGAGCGTCTCAATATCCGTTTTAGTCCCACTGTTCTGACCAACGACGCAGCCACCCAACGTACAAGGTAAGGCCCCGACCAAAACCAACCCAGCTGGGTATCAAAACAGTGGCTAATATGCGACAGACCAGAAGGGAAGGTGCAACACTCGGCTTAAGAGTCTCTCACATTCCAAGAAGCTGTTGGGGCCTTGCGTCGGCATGACACAAGCTTTCTGATGCCGCATCCGGGAAAGCATCAATGCGCGGTCCCGGATAAGGCGTCCGGATTCCGGAAACATGCGGAGTCCTGTGTCCGGAGCTAGGTTTAACGCGGTGCACCTTGAAACGTGTAATCACTACGGGGGTGGGGTGGTGGGTGTGTGGGTGTGTGTGTGTGTGTGTGTGTGTGTGTGTGTGTGTGTGTGTGTGTGTGTGTGTGTGTGTGTGTGTGTGTGTCCCTCCCTCCCCCCTCTCTCGCTCGCTCGCCGTCGCTCTCTCTCTCTCTCTCTCTCTCTCTCTCTCTCTCTCTCTCTCTCTCTCTCTCTCTCTTCTCTCTCTCTCTCGCTCTCTCTCTCTCTCTCTCTCTCTCTCTCCCTCCCTCCTCCCTCCCTCCCTCCCCCTCCCTCCCTCCCTCCTCCCTCCCTCCCTCCCTCCCTCCTCCCTCCCTCCCTCCCTCCCTCCTCCTCTCTCTCCTCTCTCTCTCTCTCTCTCTCTCTCTTCTCTCTCTCTCTCTCTCTCTCTCCTCTCTCTCCCTCTCTCTCCTCTCTCTCTCTCTCTCTCTCTCTCTCTCTCTCTCTCTCTCTCTCTCCTCTCTCTTCTCTCTCTCCCCTTCTCCCCTCCCTTCTTCCACCCCTATTTTTCTTCCTGCCCTCCTCTCTCTCTCCAGACACTCTATATCCCTCTCCCTCCGCCCCCCTCTCTTCCCCCCCTCCCCCTCCTTCCCTTTTTTCCCCTCTTCTCTCCCCTTCCCTCTCTGTCCCCCCTCCTCCCCTCCCCTCGTCCTCTCTTCCCCCTGCCTCCTCCCTCCTTCCCCCTCGCCCTTTCTCACTCTCTCCCTCCCTCCGTCCCCCCTGTCTCCCCCCCCCACCTCGAATTTTTCACTAACCCCCATTTTTTGTCACTGGCCCCTAGATTCCGCGTACCCGCATGCCGGATTTATGGTGTGCGGTTAGGATAGGCGTCACTCTTTATATTAAGCTAGTGTGGAGTGTGCAAGGCCAGGTAATCATGCCTAAGGCCAGGTAATCCTATTCCGGGTCCATTGGTGGGGGCGCCTCACAGGGGTCCATTACCCCCATCCGCGCCCTTCCCCTCTTTCTAGAACCACATAATCAGCAAGAAACATAACTTATCCGTTCAGAAGAGGGAACCTGCCCAAAGCCCGTAGAGGGGCATGGGATGAAGGACATTGAGGGGAGCGGGCGCATGCCGGTGTGTTGATTGTGAATTCTGGACCTAAAATTTCCATTCAGGTTCGAGAACTTAACCCAAACAAAATCAATCCCAGGCCTCTTACTACATCTGGTGGTACATGGTGGTAAGAATATTATGTTTAAGGGACGAGCTCTACAACGTGTAGCTATACCAACCACACTCAACCAAAAGACATAGTTAGTAACCTGCAGAGCAGGAAACTAAGCTTCACTGGAGGATGGTACCAAGGCCTCTAGACTGTGCTGGGTGGAAAGGACATTGCCATATAACCGCTGGGAATGGGGCGTCCTTCCTATTCAAAAATAAATCTACTTAGAAGTAAGAGTGAAGCTTATCCTAACCGCACACCAGAAATCTATTTCTCCGGGTGCGCTGGGTCAAGCACAGTACACTTTTGTCTAACAACCAAGAAACGAGATCAACTGAAATGCATTTACGAAAATAGGCCTGGACTCCCATACATCACAATAGGATCAACGCCTGACCCTATTATTCTTTCCCGCCAAACATGCAACACCATTATGAATACTAGTGTACCGTTCAGATATTCACAGACAACTACGGCCACTATTCACTGCCAACAATGAAGTCTGGCATAGGAAAGAGATGCCAAAAAGGGGGGGGGGGGGGTGTTATGCGGACATAAGGCAAAAGGAAGGGGTCACACGCAGAATCACACGGCAGTGGCAACCTATGGGGACCATCTCGAATTGCTGCTTTTTGCCAAGCAAACATTTTCAGTCAATGAGAGGAAATTGATGCATATCAAATGATGGCATGCAAAGACTGTGCTCAACAGCCGCTTGAAGGCGGCTGCACAATCTGACAGTACCAAACCACCGCATCCTGTACATGAAAGCTGCACCTCTGCATGTCCAAAGCCCGAAAGATGCGAGAAAGATATTGGAAAGCGCAAGGATGTGTTGGAAGACGTTTGTGTGCGCGCACGCATGTTTTTCCCCTTTTTTTGGGGATGGGGGGGTTGTGTGTGTGGTGCGGCGCGCGGTGTGTGTGTGTGGTGTGTGTGTGTGTGTGTGTGTGTGTGGTGTGTGTGTGTGTGGAGAGAGAGGGGGGGCAGAGAGAGGGTGAAGACAGCACGGCGCGAGAAAAAGGCGGGGAGAGAGAGAGAGAGAGAGAGAGAGGAGAGAGGAGAGAGAGAGAGAGGAGAGGGGGGGGGGGGGCGGGGGGGGGGGGGGGGGGGGGGAGGGGGGGGGGGAGAGAGAGAGAGAAGGAGCACGCAGACATTGAATGGCAAACAACATCAGGAAATCAATCTTCAGGCTGGGACAGTGGGGAGCCTGGATCCAGCACTTGCATGACTATTAACCCACGCTAGATCGCACCAGAACCTGAGCCCCACTAACACTTAAACGTCCCCTTTGACAGTTCCCACGATCCCCCTATTCCTGGCTTAATGCCCTGGCCGCTCGCCTTCTCCTTCCATCTTGATCAGCAAGTCGATCGCAGAAGGCTCAAACCAACCAGAAGTTTCTCAAGAATCACAGTGCGGTCATGATGCGCACCCCTGTGATGCCAAGAACTTCCACCATGGCTTCACATTATTTTGCAGCGAATGGTCCGACATAAAAATAGCTCCGTTAGAGGCATACTCTGAAATTGTTTCCAAAGGCCTGCACAGCCTTGTGACTGATGTTGAAGAATTGATAAGCTTTAGGGGTTGGGGGGGGGGGGGGGGTGGAGGTGCTACCTTCACATGGTGCAAAAGTAAACAACGGCACTGGGCTCATGCTGCGGAAAATCAGTACAGCATAATCAGCATACCCGTAGGCCGCGGTCGTGTGTCGCAATACACAGCAGTAGCAAATCTATCCCTCAAAGCACCTTTGAAGCAACTTAAACACAACCCATGAGACTGCAAACATATGAAACACGTGTTTACTATGACAATGCAATTGCAGCTGCAATGGATACCATGTCTTGAGACTACACAGGCCCCTATCTGACACTGGACTCATTGCACCCCCTATTACTACTCCTCTTAACACAGAATGACAAAATCCAACAACGCCAGGCCCCTCAAATCCTATATGAAAACACCCCCCAGTCCATCTCCCCATTTTCTCGTTTACAAATTGTTTCAAGCAATGTCAGTGGGACATGCAACAACGTGTCAAACACAAGGCAATTTGATGACCTCCGCCATCAAGAGCATCCAGACCTTGTGACAGATTACAGGCTATACATACAACCTTTGCCTCCCCTGCCGCAGATCTACAGCCCATACACATTGCTCTTACACTGCTGCCAGACTGTCTTTGGCCGCAGATCTACAGCCCATACACATTGCTCTTACACTGCTGCCAGACTGTCTTTGGCAAAAAACTTCACTCAGAATGACATAAAGTTCCCATAAGGCTGCAGCGAAGACAATGCCGCATGTACAACACTCATGTAACCAAACTCATTGTATCGAAAGGTTAAGCCAACAACAACCCAACAATCCATGCAGACTGTCTGCTCACCAAAAACCTCAGCCTGCATCAAAGCAGGCTTTAGCCACTTTTCACACTCTCTTTCCAAGAAGAATCACCCTGACGAGCCCTTCTATGCGTGTAGCCAACAACAACCCAACAATCCATGCAGACTGTCTGCTCACCAAAAACCTCAGCCTGCATCAAAGCAGGCTTTAGCCACTTTTCACACTCTCTTTCCAAGAAGAATCACCCTGACGAGCCCTTCTATGCGTGTAGCAGCCCACCCTGGCACCCCAGTACTAGACAGAACCCACAGCAGCTTAAAGCTTGACCTCCACATCTACACCTGAAGGCAAATCCAACTGCATTAACTCATCAATAGTTTGCGCTGTTAAATCCTTGATGTCGATGAGCCGCTGATGCATTCTTGTCTCAAAATGCTCCCGTGAATCCTTGTTCACATGCGGTGATCGCAAAACACAGTAGATGCGTCGCCTGAACAAGAACAAAGCCCCTATTACTATGAGCCCTCACCCAAAACGAAAGTGGATGACCCAGTAGGGTCCATACTCCTCTATGCTTGCACGCTTCAAACTGACAGTGATACGGAGTACCACCACAAAACATACAAACACTTTGCAGATTGACATACAGAAAGCAGGCGGACAACACCATGTACTTTCATGCCCTCAAAAGTTTCACCAAAGAGCAAGCCAGGTCCACCACCAGAGCAGCAGGGAAACACCGTGTTGGCAGTGGGACGGGCCCGGAAACTCGAGCTCCTGTAGACTTTGCAGCTTCCAAAATCTGATCACACGACTGTTTGATCAAGTTTGTGTTGTATGACTTCAACTTGATTCGAATTTTCTGCTGAGCGGGAGCTGCCAGGCCCTCGGATTCCACAGCAGCTCCGGGTTCCGCTGCTACTGCCGC
>KV908367.1:189565-204565 GCA_002005505.1 Botryococcus braunii
AAGGGACTTTAGTCTCTCTTTCTCACACACGGGACTTGAGTCTCTCTCTCTCTCTCACACACACACACACACACCCTCTCTCTCTCTCTCTCTCTCTCTCTCTCTCTCTCTCTCTCTCTCTCTCTCTCTCTCTCTCTCTCTCTCTCTCTCTCTCTCTCTCTCTCACTCTCCTCTCCCCATTCTCTCTCACAGGAATCCCGTTGGGGGGGGGGGGCGGCCCGGGGGGAGCTGGTGGGGAGTGGGAGGTGATACATGCCACCGTGCATGTGTGTGCACAACGAGATTTTACCCACCGGCCAGCATCACATCCTAAAGCCCCTCGAGGCATATTCTCCTAGTACGCCTCTCCGACATGCATCGCAGTTGTAAGTGCAACCAGGTCTAATCTGCGCTGGATCAGGGGATCTGTTTCCCTGGCAGAACGAGATATTCCCACGACGGTCCTTTAAATTCCTCCAAACATGGTTGTATAAAGCGAGTGCTATAATAGAATATTAGGCCTGGGATTGATTTATGGATGACGTCGGGATCATGGTGTGAACAATAGAGAGTAATATATTACTCCCTATCTATATATACAAGTACACATGATCTCGAGACTGACCCCACTCCAGAGCTCTTCAGGAAGGCTACCGAGATGTAGTGTTTCAGGAGGCATTCCCGAAATATATTCCTGTTAAGTTTATTTATACATGGATACGGGAATGATAAAGGAAGGTTTAGGGTACAATCCACGAACCTCAAAGTTGTCACAGAGCCACCAACTATAAAATCAAAGCCCACATGCCATTTTGCAGGCATAGTAAGAATACGAAGAAAAAGAAAAAGTTAGATCTCGCCAGCCTCTAGGGCGTGCTAAGAGTGTGTATAACAGAGAAAGGAGTTCAATATTAAGAGTGAAGCCTATCCTAACCGCATACCATAGGTGTTTGTGCTAGCAATGGTGCAGTATGCAAGTTGCAGCATACCTGTTATCATCGAAAAGGCATGTTTGGAAAGCAAGGATTGAACCATTTTGTGGAGGGGAAAAGCTCTGCACGGGGACGAAAGGCTTCACGCTTGAGTGGAAGAGCAGTTGATAATGGCCATGGAATGCTTCACTTGAAAGCATGTGTCCTGCTGTACAAGGATCCCACAGACTCCCTGCAGTTGGGAAGGAAGGAAGGAAGGAAGGAATTACATCAACCCAGCCCAAAGGGCTGATGAGATGGAAAACCGAACACCGACGCAGCAAGACACCGAGAGAAACCAAACACAAACCCTAAGAATCAAGGCCAAACACAAACCCAAAGTACCGAGTGGGGAGCCAAGAGCACAAAGGAAGGGCATGAAAGCCCCAGGACACAGAGGAAGGGGCAGGAAAGCCCCAGGACACAGCCCAAGAGTGGGCAAGGGCCAGCAAAGGGCAAGACACAAACCTAAGACCGAAACTGAAAACAATCATAAATGAAGTTAACCACAGACTGAAGGTCATCTTGCCAGACGAACTGACGTAACGACCGAAAGGGGGAACGAAAAAGATGGGGGTAACGGTCCCGGATCGGCTGAAGGGCCGAACAGGAAAAGACAAGGTGGTGTTCATCACCCACCAAACCAGCCTGACACTGATCACAGAACCGGTGGGAACGGGGGATGCCCCGACGACGACCAGCATCAATAGGAAGGTTGTGAACCCCCATGCGGAATCGATGGAAAACCCTCAACTTGGAAACACTCATACGTAACCACAAAAGCCTAGAGAGAGTGGCGCGGGACGGACTATTAAACCACCTAGAGTATGTGCAAAGCTGAGCCCGCTCAGACGGGCAGAGACGAGGAGAGACATGCAAGCCCTCCCAGGGTTGGCGGCCATGCCGACGCAAGAGGTCCCGAAGGGACGGCATATCAATCGGATGAGGGGCTTGACAATCTATCTGATAAGGATAGCCAACCTTAATAAGGGCCTTCATGAAATACCCTGCCCAAGTGGGAGTACGGGTAGTGACGCCATAAAAGCACGAGTCGCGAAGAATCAAGGCATAAAGATGATCATGAGGCAAAGACACCAACGAGTTCCAAAAGGTGGCCATACGCTTCAGCCAGTGATGAGCGAGGGGTTGAAGCCCCAACTCAGCTAACAAAATCGGAGTGGCCACCGAGGGGCGCACCCCTAACAACATCTTCAACATGACCAAGTAACTAGACTCTAAGAGCTGAACAGAAGGGGCCGCAGCCGGTGAACGAAAAGAACGCCATCCCCAAATCTCACATGCATATGACGCCGTGGGCACAACACACATGAGAATCAACTTAAGAAGAAGACCTATAGAGGCCGCGCACTGCAGGTTACCATACTTACGCATAAGGGAGCTCCACGTGGCCCACATTTTACCATTCAGCAGGCCAAAGGTGCCCCCCACACCCCCAACCGAGGATAAAATAACACCCAAGTATTTCTTAGTATATACGACGGGAAGCATGACCCCGTCACAAACCCACTGAAAGGAAGGGGGCGACTCGGGCGACGATGGAAAGACCATGACATCGGTCTTAATGGGATTAATACGCATATACGAAAAGCCACACCAATGAACAACGGCGTCAATGAGTTGTTGCAAGCCCTCTGCCGTTTCAGCAAGAAGTATCAAATCATCAGCGTACATTTGAGCCGGGACATGAGTCCCATCTCGAGTTTGGGGACCAACCCCAGGACAAGTAGCCCGAATCTGCCTAAGGAGCCCATCAGCATAAACCGTGAATAACGTGGGACTAATCGGAGACCCCTGGGTAACCCCAGCACCCGAAGCGTGGAAAGATCCAGCCATGCCCCCAGCAACAACCGTAAACCGAACACCATCATACGTGGACCGTACCGCGCGGATAAAACCTTCAGCCACCCCGAGGCGCCTGAGGGCCTCCCATAAGTAATGCCGAGGAACACGATCATAGGCTTTAGATAGATCTAAGAAACAGCAATACAACGGGGCAGTGGGCGTAGCTAAGTCAACAAAATGCTGTAGAGTAAACAACGCATGTAACGTCGAGAACCCAGGGCGGAAACCACATTGCTCAGGACAGCGAAAGCGATTTTCTTCTAAATACCGCACGAGTCGGGTGTTCAACAATGAGGCATAGAGGCGAACTAAGGGGTCTTGCACAGCAATGGGGCGATAATTCGTGGTATCAAGCACAGACCGGGAGGAGTCTTTCAGGACCGGGGTGACTGTGAGGATGTCATGGTCCGTTGGGGATCGGTGGGAGAAAATCCAACGGCCTTCGCCTCGACCGTGGTTCGAACATGGACCCCACCCACGGTGGGTGACCTACCCCATGACATTGCAATTGGTGGTCACCTACAGCGTGAACATGTCTTAAAGGTGTCATTATACAGTTACATTGATGCACGCTGCTGTTGTGTAGCACGACTTTAAAGTTTCGATGAATTCTGACGTGCGAGGGGATCAAGCCCAATCATTTCTAGATGCGGATTTCCCCTTAGGAGATCCGAAAGGCTCCTTAGGCTTTGCAGGATGGTTAGACTCTTACATGGATGAAATAATGGTTGGCAACAATATAATGCCTGGACCGCAAGGACCCAGCTTCGCTACCGCCAGACCTATCCGGGAAGAGGAAATTCCCTTTGGTCTGGACCTCGCAGCTGGCCCTCCTATAGTTTCCGGAGGAGCCCAAAACTTTTTGTCTGCGGATGCAAATCAGGAGTTTGCGCTCGATTTGGCGGATCGTTCGGGCAGCAGCAACAGTGCCGACAGTCGGCCAGAATTGCAGCAACAGGGTGGTTCTTTAAGTAAAGCTGCTGCGAAAGCATTAGCGGTTGCCGAAAAGAATAGGAAGGTGATTAATTTTCCTTATAATTGGCTGTTCATTGGTCTTGATGTGTAAGTCTCGAGAGTACCACTGAGAATCAGGGACTGTGCTGTAAGCCCCAGAAATATGTGTCTGTAGGGCGTCATGGAACATCAGGTGGTGGTGTGTGTGGTCTAGGTTTTGTTTATACCCTATTTGGAATTTCATCAGGGGACCCTTGCCAATGATGTTAGTAAGGGTGTTTGGATATGTACCTGTTGCAGGCTCAAAAACGTTTCCGCGAGCGGCAAAAGAACAAGGTAAGCTATTACACACTCTCTCGTGTCCCTTGTTTGCTTATCAAGCCAATCAGAAACTAGAGCACCGCAAAGGTACTTATCTGAGCAGCCTGAATACCACAGGACTGTAATGGCTTACAAGCAGCGTCATTGATTTAAAAAGCTTCTGCTTCCAGGATTTGAATTGCACTTGAAAGTGCCCCTATTCAAAAGATTCTGATCACTTGAAAGTGCACGGGATGAGACCAATCACAAAAGACACATTCTTGCGCCTGTACAGATGATGGATTCTCAGAAGCAAGTCGAGGAGCTGTCTGCAAAGTTGGCACTTGTGATGCAAGAGAAGAACAAGTTGGAGACAAGGAATAGCGTACTGGAAAAGGTGGGTGTTTTTAGTGGCTGAGTTTGTCTTTCTTCACCAGTAGCCCTGCATGTAGAGATTGCCAGCACTTTCCTGTATTTCCCCACGCTTCCCCCTTGAAGGAAGTTACAGACAAGAACAGAGAGAGGACACAGAGGAGACAGAAAGATATGAGGGGGGATGATAAGCACTCCCACCAACCCCCGGAGTGCGCGCACAAAACACACACACACACACACACACACACACACACACACACACACACACACACACACACATGGGGGGACTCCACCCACTGGGTGTTCACTCACCCTGCACCCTGTCCCCCCCCCCCCCCCCCCCAGCAATCATCCCCAAACACAGCTACCCAGGGGGCCACGGCCCCACCCCTGGGGGAGGAGCAGAAGGGAAACTCCCCCGTTCACCCACAACCCCTCTGAGCCTCTTCAATTTCTCTGTGTAGTGTGGGTGGGGGTGTATGGCTTTTCTACTTCACAAAAAGATAATTTTTGGCTATATACTCCCTTCTTTTAGCTTTGTTTGAGAAGAAACAAGCTTTTGAGTTTCTTCTCAACAGCTTGAGAAGAAAAGCTGTTGAGCTTTTCTTCTCAACAGCTTTGTTGAGAAGAAAATAGCTTTCTACGCGCTTTTAGAGCAAGGAATGCCCACTGTTGGTTTGGAGCATTAAATGCAAAGGGAGCAAAACTGAGAAGGCAAGAGTTAATAATCCAATGCAACTCTGGATGCATACATAGATGGACACATACTCAACAGACTGCAAGGGATACTTTACATCTTGATCTAGCCTAGCTTGCTTGGTTGTGTCAACCAGTTTTGACCAATTTTGCCTTTGCATCCTGCCACCCTGGACGTTTCCTAGTGGTTGAATCCAAAACAAGGACATGAAGCTTATCTGAGTTTGGGCAATGCTGATTGCTTTATTTGTGTGTCGGTGTGTTGGAATTTTGGATAAGATGTTTCTCATCGCAATTTGCAGCTAATAAAGTCGTAAGGTCGGTATGTGTCGGTATGTGTAGCAATGTTCTGAAATCGGGTTTGCATGCTTACTGTTTACAGACGGTTAGCAGCAAGTCGTGTAAGTCGTCTTGTCTTCAGATGTAGGGACCTTTTTCAGTGCGAATACACTCCACTGGTGTGTGAGGCAATCCAGCCCTGGTGTCAATTACTTTTTCTCTTGTGCGTCCACTTGTTTCAGGAACTTTGTGGGGTTTGCTTGACTCTTATAGCTGTTGAATGACTTTGCAGACTTTATGGGGTCGGCCAGACGGATATAGCTGTCCAACGCTCAGCAGGCTTCTAAGCAAGAAGTCTCTGTTGTGTTCGGGAAAACAGGTTCTTATCTCCAGCCTTTATGCTGCTAAATTCATATCTCTTATCCCTCTTGCTCTGGCAGGGATTTCATGTTCCCCGTGTTAGAATAAAGGTTTTGAAGGTCTCGGCACCCTTGGATGCAAAAGGTGACTTATTACTTTGGGGAAAGCAGGTTGTAAGATTGAAGGAAGAGCAGATTGCAACAATGGAGTCTCGCAGTGTTGAGCCTACCAAAATCACAGCAGATGGGACGCCTATCGCGCAGGAGGAGCTGTTTGAACTGCTCTTTACATTTTCAAATGTGGTCAAAAGGGGGGCCTTTGTTCGTGAAGAGGAGACAGTTAAAGCTGTACCCCTCTCCAAAATACAAGAGAGACACAAGGTATGCATGGCAATTATCTCTTCAACCTGCATGGGGATTTGGCCGTGCAGGCCTTTTGTGACCACCAGTAACTGGCATCTTGGGGCCTGCATGGATTATCGTCCTGACTGGAAAGTGGTTGAGGTCTTAGGGAAGCCTCTTGCCAGATTATTATCACGCTTCACGTGTTCCTTTCCAGGGCCAGTGGTGACAGCCGGGGAAGGGGGGAGGGGTACCTGTGCAAGGGCTGCGTGAAGACTCTGTATTGTTCATCACAATTTAGTGGTGGGGCCCAGGAGTGGATTGAGGAAGTAGCTAAGGCGCTGATGGAAGGAGCAGAGGATCCCTTTACACAAGCCCATGGCCGCATGAATGAACTTGTGGCAGTCATGGTCCGTCTATCCTCTATCAACCCTGGCCGTTATCAGGGTCCTTGGTTCGACCATGTGCAGATTAGAAAACAGAAGGCCTTGCTGCTTCTTACTCACCCACTGCTAATGTTCATCGAGAAACATGGCATCGCTTGCGAAAGTTGTTTGAAACAGTTGGATGTATCCATATCTCTACAGTGCATCTGGTTATGTGTGACTATCTTGAGTGAGATTCACACCCGTCGACTTCTGTCTTGGCTGTAGAAGATACAGTTACACGTTCTTGGCAAGGCACGGAGCTTTTCATCATGCAAGGCAATCTGATCTTTGCGATTTCCGGATGCTGCAGAGGGAAACAACCACGAGGCTCGGCGTTTTAAATGACCGACTGATGATGACCATCTGTTCTACAACCATTGTTCCAGACCCGACCGCCCCAGTCCCTGACATCAATTACTGGCGCAGAGTCCTGGTGTGTTCTCCATGGGAAGCGTGTTTTGTTTTCGGCCCTGCAGCATGTTTGATTACTGTCTTTGCCTGACTGACTTGGGTTTGCTGTACTTCCGCACTGCTGTTGCTAGCGGGTCTTTGCCTTTCACGATCCATCTCGGCACATTGCACAACCTTGTCCTAATAACAGCGTGATTACTGAGAACTTCTGTGGTACTGGCAGGAAGCGACAAGCTTAAGCCAAGAACAGAAGGTCAAGGTCCGTCACATCCATTACGAACTGTTGAAGAAGATGGAAACCATCCTGCAAGAGCGACAAAGCATCATTAACAGCCTTCAGGTCGCTCCTAGTCCAGTCCTGGTGCACTACTGAGGTTGTGCGATTGTTTGACTGCAACAAGTCGTGGTCCCAATGTGATGAGTCTTCCATACCGAGGGTTGACACAGTATAGTCAAGCCTGCCTAAATGATTCTAGTTCTGAAGACCTGTCATGGAGTCAGAGGGCAGGATATTGGCATTTCATAATGGATTAAGAGCGGCACCTCCCAGGGGCAATGCCGACCATAAGCTCATACCTTAGCCTCTATACCCATGAAGCTGAATGTGCTTGGGTACTGAGTAAGGCTGCTGTCAGGGTGTGTTGTTTGATTATGCAGCTTTCAATCCCTGCGTGTCTTTGAACTGTAGCTCAACGTAAAGCTGGATTAATTATTTTGGCTTTTGGTCGTCGGATGAGGACGGTATGGTCCTATCTTGATGCGGCTTTTCAAATGTCGTTCCATCTGAACTCACTGTAACGGGACGCTCACAGGGGCGTCAGGTTCCTGAAAGCCCAAAGGATATGTTCAGCTTAAACCAAGCAGGGCGTTTCCTGGAGCAAACCTCCACCTTAGAAGCGTTGCAGCGAAATATGAAGGCAGAGTATCAAGTCGTGTTTGATTTTGAGCTAGCCTTCTACCACACGGTGCGACTCATGGCTCACTAACAATAATCATGTCCCGACTGTTGATCAGGACCATTATTTGCACACTGTAGGGTTCCCATTTGAAAGTTGCAAGTCAAGGCAATATTGATGTGTAAGGTCAGGTTTTGATGTTTGCTGCTTTTGCACACTGGGGCGGTCATATTGGAACGTTAGGACTCTGAAGCAAGATAAAAGTTGCTTGAGTTATGGGACAATGCAGACAGATTTTGCCTCATCGAGCTAGAAACAAGATGGCTTAGCGGCCTCACTTGCTACCCTGGATCTTGTTCAGGGTGAAGAAACTTACCCTATGCTAGTTAACTCGAATGCCAAATCTAAAGAACTTAATTGGGCTTGTTACGTGGTCTGCATCTCCTGGTGACGCAGCATGGCACGTGTTTTCTCGACGCATTGGAAATGTAGGGCCTGCGTCTTGCAATGAAGGGAACATGGTCGGGTAGTTTTGCAGCCTTAAGTATGAAGATCATTTTCTGGTGCAGGTGCTTCTTCCCATACAGCAGGCGAAGATGTCTGTGCAGGCATATCCATGGCCCACAGACACCTTGGCAATATGCTGTCTGATTTTGGAAGAGATTGGGGAAATGCAACCAGAAAAGGGACAGTCAGCAATCCCAAGTACTCAAGACCTATTGCAGCGGGTTACCGGTTCTTCGCCCTTTCTGTCGCTCGCAGGTGCTCGAGCAAATACTCATGTCCCCACTGCATAATGACCCTTGGGAGAGGTCTTTACAGCAGTTGGCAGTGAGCGCTCGACATGACTGTGTATCGTAGTTGTGGGGCAGATTCTGCACCCATCATCTCCTGTGTGTGCCGCTGCTTTGGCACATGCTCACCACTTTCCTATGGCTGAAGATTGTGCTGTTCTGGCTTGTATATTGTTGACCTGGTAGCTCTGTGGCAGCTTCTGAAGTCTGAGGCCTGAACATTTGGACGATGGAAGTAGGCCATGGCACTGGAGCTGGCATGTGGCAGGGTTTGGGGGTGTCCTTGCTGATTGTTGGACAGCCTTCAGGAGGGACAAGAAGAAAAACAACCTGCATACTCCGCGAAGGGCCAATAAGAGTGGGTTTTGCAGGTTGGCTGGGGTTACTGTTATGGCTCTTCAAGAGTTCCTGCATTTTTGATTGCATAAAAGGGGGCTTGGAGTCGTGGCCCCCGGACTACAATAGGCCTGGTTTGGGTGTGTTACTGCAAGTGTGCCTCAAGCTTGGACCTCTGACAGAGCCATGTCAGATGGAGTTCCAGGTTGGCCAGGCCGCCAATATGGAGTGCAATTGGCCCAGAAGCTGTACCTCTCGCTTTTGGAGTCTATTTGAAAGACTTTTTTTTCCAGAGCCTGTGCAGAGCGTCTTTGTTGTTTGTACATCGGAAACTACTGAGGATGTTCCATTTACACCTTAGTTACCTTTTCTTTCTGCCTAATTGCTCAATGTGCAGCCTGCCAGCAGTACTTGTATTTGGCTGTCACATTGTGTATTTGATTATGTAGGTGATTTTCCGTCAACCTTGCCGGTCACAATGAACAAAGGCACGCGCCAGACTGCCGAACGCACATAGATTTTCAAAGGGACCGGGGTGCGCGCGTGTGCGCGCGCGCGCGCGCGCGCGTGTGTGTGTGTGTGTGTGTGTGTGTGTGTGTGTGTGTGTGTGTGTGTGCGTGTGTGTGTGAGTGTGTGCGTGTGTGTGCGTGCACGCGCGCGTGTGCGACGCGCATGCTCTGATAGGGGTGTCCAGAATGATGCAATGATCCATTTTGGGACGGTTTCTGAACACTGGTGAGTGCGCAGGGTGTGTTGTAAGAATGCCACAACAGTTGTTCACACGAAAGAAGCAGTCGTAGTTAGACAGGATGAAAGTGCCCCTTTCGGCACATTTGATAGCAGGCAATGTCGTCTTTTTGATAGACAAATATCCAAGTGAGGCCTTAACCCAAGATGTTGCCTACTTCAAATTTGGACAACATCAAGCTTACCATGAGGCATGGCTTGATATCACCATGTGACATTGGTGATTGACGTTTGAAGCACGACTCTGTGCTTCCCGGCCAACATGCTTGTATTGAAGGGACACTAATATGTACCCTGTGGGTTCGCTTTGTAATTGTATGCGTAGGTTGTCAGAAGAGGTGCCATGGGAGCAGTATGGGTTGTAGGAATTTCTGGGCAGGGCCATGAGTTCCTGTAGAACATGCCTCTTCTCCTGTGAGAGATGCATCGCTGGCCATGCAGGCCTGCAGGCTTGTTTGCGATCGGATGGCTGGTGGTGGGCTTCCTGTGAAACTTTTCACAGAAGGATTATAAAGATAGTTGCTAGTCAAGCAGTATGTTTTTATTTAAGAACTACGTATAATGTTATTTGTAGCCGCAGAAAAATTTTCGAAGAACCTCGCCGGGAAGGTCTGTTTTATGGTTCTTACACCGACATTTTTGGGGCGGGCACTGCCAGTGTACCTTCTGTTCTGACACCGGCACCCGCCGGGGCAGGCGCCAGACATATGTTTTGAGATACAGTCTCGACCACAATCTTTTGGTTCTTGAACAGGAACGCATGCTCTATCTCAGCACGGTAGGGGAGGGCTCCTTTTGGAAGCAATTCGGCAGTTTTGGTTCTGGTCATTAATGTTGACAGGGCATGGTTGGTAGTAAGGACAGTTCCTTTATTGCGTTCCTAGGGTGTTGGACTCTCTTTGCCAGTTGATGGGCGACTCTTGCTGTCCAAAGACACGACGATGTTGTACCTGTGTGCCTTTGAATAGGGCTCTGCAGTGATTCACGCTGTAAAGACCAGCTCGACCAACAAGTGAAACACAATTTATTTTATGGGGCTTGCTGGACTTCCATAGATTGTCTGGGTTTGGCTCTTGTGCTCAATGGGCTTTCACTACGCAAGAGGGCGGTTGTTTTTTGATTTGATGCATCGTTATCAACATGTGTCATGCATCAATTCAGCTGAATTGCATGACACATGTTGATAACGATGCAGATGTGCTACTTTGTGTCCAAGAAATCAAGACCCCCGGAGCTAGTAGGTCTTTCCGTCCCTTGGGGCAGTCTGATCCGTGTACGTGATAGAGGCAATTGTAAGGGGGGGGGGGTGGATTTGAAGTCATCACC
Source organism: Botryococcus braunii (assembly GCA_002005505.1). NCBI lineage: Eukaryota > Viridiplantae > Chlorophyta > Trebouxiophyceae > Botryococcus > Botryococcus braunii. The sequence goes on from KV908367.1 coordinate 200,622, forward strand.
GACATTGTTGGGTGCAGCAAAATTTGAAAGCGCCATTTCCATGGCCATTTGTAAAGTACACACCCCACGCTGTTTGTTAACTTTTTCCTGTTTGCTATAATTTATTTTTTTGCAAAAAGCTTTTGGTGGTTCAGGGACTGGTCTTGCCACAGTCAAATGTGTCTCTCAAGAAAACGCTAGACCGGATGTACGTGTTGGCCGTGGCCTGCATGTGGATACAAGGGTCTCTGGTGACCCTGTTAGTTCTGGTCAGACGATGTTAGATGTGACGCCATGGCGGCACGCCACCACTTTGAAGTTATAACAATGATGGGGCTAGAGGTTTGGAGGGGGATGGAGCCCAGGTGGCAGTTGCGATGCCTATGCCGTTTCCGCTCCCCCTCCCCCTTTCCAACCTATATATACATGTACTACTGCACTTGACGCAACAGTTTTGAGCTATGCAAGGCTGGCACGGATTATTTGAGTCACTTTGACATGTGACGCCTACGCGTTAAGGTCAATCTGAATAGTGGGAGCGATTCTGTCTAACACATCCTGTGGAAACTCTACGACGAAAACGTATTTCAGAACAAGGGGTCCTCCTAATTAGAGGGTTCATTATAGATATGCACAGGAGACCGTTTGGTTGCTGTCACCTTCAGGTTTCCGGGACATAAGCATGTTGGTGGTAATGAGATTTGCTGGCGCTATGCGACAAACATAGACGGTCATCACTGCTTCACATCTGTTTTCTACGGGTGCCAAGGTCAATCATACGCAAGGAATCCCCCAGTTTTTTTTTTTTTTTTTTTTTTTTTTTTTTTTTTTTTTTTGGGTTCGGCTGATAGGAGTCAGCAGGCATGAATCGGGGTTGGCTCTTGAGACCTGCTTATCTTCTGCTTTATTTTGCTGAACGATTAACCATTTGGCTTCAAGCTCCACAGGCAGATGATTTTGTCTAGCAAGTGGGTTGCAACCTACTTGTACGCAATCGCGTGCCAACTCGAATGAACGAGCAAATGTAATGTCCCAGGCGCTTTGAAAGACTTGCCATGACCACTGAACTGACGGGTGAGGTGTTAAGAGTTGGATGTCTTCATCAGGGCATCCATAAGATGGATCCGGGAATCCATGTTCGAGTGCCAAATTGTTCGGGGTGTGCTGAATTCAACGAAGATTCTACGGATAAGGGGAGCCCTGCAGGAAATCCTTTTATGGTAAGGGCGAACTCAAAGAAGAAGACAAGTGGCCGCCTAGGGGAATACGTGCTAGACATACTCCACTTTCCTTCAAAGAGGAGACGGCTATGACTCTTGTCAGCTGCCTTGTCATTGTAGCTCAGCAACTCCTTTCCTTTCAAACGCGAACATTGACTTCTTGGGATTTACATCAACTTGCACGGTCATGCCTGGAAAACCAGCTCACAAGACCGTTTTATCCCTTTTTCAGTTGTTGTTGTTGTTGTTGTTGTTGTTGTTGTTGTGTGTGTGCGTGCGTGCGTGCGTGTGTGTGTGTGTGTGTGTGTGTGTGTGTGTGTGTGTGTGTGTGTGTGTGTGTGTGTGTGTGTGTGTGTGTGTGTTTAATTTTAGAATAAAGAGTAAAGCATCTCCTTTTTCTGGTTTCTTTTTGATGTTTAACTAGGCCATAACCACACATGGGGTGGGGGAGCTCATTCCTCAATCACTGGGACATGCAGATGCGAAGGGCCCTTGATTTTTGCAATGGCGCTCTCCGAAATATGGAGTCAGTTGGCACCGCAACTGTTTAGTGGAGGCCACGAAGTTTTCGAAGGATTTTACCAAGAGGCCAGGAGAAGGGACGGATCTGTGGAGACTTACAAAGAAACCTGGCAGCTCCAGGTAGTGCATACATGTACGTAGACTTGAGAGACCCCCCCCCCCCCAAAAGCTTAAGGGCCCGAGAGCCCACGAGAGGTGGAGGGATGACAGGACAGAAGGGGAGAAGTTTTGTGTGTGTGTGTGTGTGTGTGTGTGTGTGTGTGTGTGTGTGTGTGTGTGTGTGTGTGTGTGTGTGTGTGTGTGTGTGTGTGTGTGTGTGTGTGTGCACGCGCGCGCGTGCGTGCGCATGCGTGTTTGGGGCGGGGGCGGGGGGGCACTCCTTACGGCCGTCCGATCAGCACCTCCTCTTGAAGGCACAATGTCGATTGAAACGCCCCTGGTCCACTGACTAGAACAACGAATGACTGATGGAACGTATATTATGGCAATTTGCTGGCTTCAGGTACTTCGATCTCACACATCTTGCGTGCCTGCGTGTGGGAGTGCGTGGGTGCGTGTGTGTGTGTGTGTGTGTGTGTGTGTGTGTGTGTGTGTGTGTGTGTGTGTGTGTGTGTGTGTGTGTGTGTGTGTCTGTGTGTGTGCGTGCGTGCGTGCGTGCGTGCGTGCGTGCGTGTGTGTGTGTGTGTGTGTGTGTGTGTGTGTGTGTGTGTGTGTGTGTGTGTGTGTGTGTGTGTGTGTGACACTTGGTCCGGGGTGCTACCAGCAGTGTCACCATGGGACAACGTATGAACTATGGAAAATCATCCACATTCACGTGCCAATCTCAAAATTTGTGCAGTTTCCTGGCGTAGCAAACTGTCCGTTCCCGCCCCCGCCCCCTGTGAACCCGATGGCTCACACCAGGCTCTTAAATCAATCATCCGTACCCAGACAAGAACGTCACTCATGAATATAATATGAACCAGAGTAACAGCAGAGATAAAAGAGGGATAGGCGCGCTCTGTAAAATGCAGATGGGCGGCCCGGAAGCCAGGCCGGCGTGCACCCAACTGCCGGGGTAAGGCTGCTAACTTAGCAGTGCTAAGACAGGCTTTTGCGGTGTTGGCACGAGCGAATGCAAGTCATCAGGGCCTCCACCTGCATAGGCATGTCCACTGGTGTCTTCCTGTTGGAAGACACTTTCTCGTCACTTCTTTACTACGTTGGAGTGGGATTGGTACGACGTAATGTTCAACATGTTAACGTCATCCCCATGAGGGGCCCAAACGGCGATCTCCCAACTTCGGATTCCCCAGGATTCATAAAGTTGCCATAGTGTACTTCGTTTTATTAGTGGTAGAGTTCAGGTATATTTATTCCATGGGGATGATTCCTATATAAAACTGTGGGATTGCGCAATTGCGTCATTCAGTAGATCGTTCGATGGGTGCTCCAAAAGTTGTCATCGTCGGAGGTGGTCCAGGTACGTCTCTGACGTCCTTTTTATCATCAAATGCATATGGACCATGACGAGAGCTTTACTTTCTCAGAACCTTATTGAGGGTTGACGGTGTCACATCTGCACAGGTGGGATTCACTGCGCAACGAGCCTTCGAGGTGTTGCAGATGTCACTCTTATTGATGAGTGAGGGTCCCAAACTTATTTCATCTGATTAATTTGACGCAGGATATCGCCAAATTATTGTTTCGCAGAGAGTAGGGATGAAATGCTTGCACAAATTTACAGTACAGCAGTCCGTCTGCCGAAACTTAATGTGAACAGATTTTTGATAAAACTCGAAGGCCAAACGTTGTAAAGGAACCCAAAGGCTATTAAGAAAATGGCAAAATGGTTTTGGAGTACTTCAGCTGACATATTCATACAAAAGCTCTCCGTCAGCGGGAAGGTTTAGAGTTAACAGCAATAATGGTTGTTGCAAAGGATAGGTTGGCTAAGGAAATGAAAGGATTGTACGAGACTGACAAATGGTAGCCAACTGCAGAGCTGACATGTACACCACCCCCACTCTAGTCAACTTTCAACACAAAGGATCACTGTCTACATCGTAAAACCACACCAGGCACTCGAAGGAGAAGGTGCTTTAATGGTTCTGGGGTTTCCTCCAGCAGAATTATCTTTTAACGTCCAGTCAGATGGCTTCTCTGTTTGTCTTCTGGATGAGACCTGTCACTGTTCAAACTAAACGATAGACATGCTATCAATCTCGTCTTAACCTTTCGAAT
>KV908367.1:207065-224565 GCA_002005505.1 Botryococcus braunii
CTCTCTCTCTCTCTCTCTCTCTCTCTCTCTCTCTCTCTCTCTCTCTCTCTCTCTCTCTCTCTCTCTCTCTCTCTCTCTCTCTCTCTCTCTCTCTGTGTGTGTCTCTGTGTGTGTGTGTGTGTGTGTGTGTGTGTGTGTGTGTGTGTGTGTGTGTGTGTGTGTGTGTGTGCGCGTGTGCACGCTTGTGCGTGCGTGCATGTGCGAGTGTGTGTGCGTGGGTGCACAGACACGCACCCGCTACGGGAGAAGGGCTCATTGTGCCAGTGGGGGTATGGCGATTTAGTGCTGTTGCACATGATGGTCGGCTTGGGCGCAGGGTGACCTGCTGGCCTCCAATCTGAAGGCCCTAATTCAGAAGGGCCCGGATGCAAAGCTGAAACCCTGGACCAAGAACGGCTTCGGCGTTGAGGCCATGTTCATTTCGCTTGGACCCAAGGCAGGCACCGGCCATCTCGCATGCCTGCTGTTCCCCTCTTTCCTGGCAGCTGCCATCAAATCGGGAGACCTCTTCATTGGCAAAGGGCGTAGTGAAGTCGGGGCCTCACCCGCCTAGCCCCTGCCGTTCTTCTTGCAAAAGTCCCAAGTGCAAGGCTCAAGGTGTTGCAGCTTTCTGGCCTGGTGATCTGGCTGTCTTTGGCCTTCATTGATCTTTCCTGCCTAAGGGTCTTGCTTTTTTAGGCCTTTCTGGCCCAAGGATGTGGCTGTGTAAGGCCTTTCTTTGGTCATGGCCTTCCTTGCCTAAGGATCTGAGACCTTTCTTTGACCTGTCTGCTTTGACCTGTCTGGTTTGAAGGATCTGAATGTCTTTGGCCTTTCTTTGGTCATGACCTTTGTGGCCTAAGGGTCTTGCTATTTTTGGCCTTTCTGGCCCAAGGATGTGGCTGTGTAAGGCCTTTCTTTGGTCATGGCCTTCCTTGCCTAAGGATCTGAGACCTTTCTTTGACCTGTCTGCTTTGACCTGTCTGGTTTGAAGGATCTGAATGTCTTTGGCCCTTCTTTGGTCATGACCTTTGTGGCCTAAGGGTCTTGCTATTTTTGGCCTTTCTGGCCCAAGGATGTGGCTGTGTAAGGCCTTTCTTTGGTCATGGCCTTCCTTGCCTAAGGATCTGAGACCTTTCTTTGACCTGTCTGCTTTGACCTGTCTGGTTTGAAGGATCTGAATGTCTTTGGCCTTTCTTTGGTCATGACCTTTGTGGCCTAAGGGTCTGGCTATCTTTGACCTCTTTTCGAACTTTCTGGTCTGAGGATCTGGATGGTCTTTGGCCTGTCTTTGCACCTGCGTGTGCCTGGGTCTTCTACGCCACTGGATTGGCTTCCAGTCGGACCCATACCTTCACACGCTGGCACAACAGCCCGGGGTGTGGCTATTTTAAGGTAAAAGTGAAGTATATTAGTGTGGCTATTTGCCCATTACGTAATGGGCTATTTAAAATAAAGATCGAATCCTGTCCTATATGCCTATGGCCAGACTTTAGGGGGAGAGGGCGGGGGGGGCTTGCCAAGGACTGCGCAGCCCCTGCCCGTCTTTCCCCAAGCTAGTACGTCTTGCTTATTAAGATCTTCATACAGCTCTATAGGTAGCTAAAGTGGTGTTGAGGCCTGATGTGGAAGCCCTAGGGCTGATCCTGGCAGGTGGGACGGGACATGCAGGGGCACGTGGAGGTCATCATAGTTCAAGAATGGCGGTAGGGGCTCCACCATGGGACTAAATGGTAGAATTAATTTATTCTGATGGCACGGCTAAATCTGAAGACCGTTCTGTCCCTGTTGTGCACTATTGCTGAGTCATGACCAGGCAGATCAGGCTCACCCTACTAGGGTCACCCTATGTTCACCCTATTGGGGTCACCCTGTGCAACTGCATGTATGGACGGTGCCAAATCGGGACCTCTTTCTGTAGCTCGATGAGATCCGCAAGCAACTTTTCACTCACCAAAATATTAAATATTTCATTCGTGCGCTCATAGCTGCAGCCTCTTGTTAGATGCAAAGAACACTGGCGCAGCCCATGGATCGATCCCAAAGGCCTCGTATTTGACATTTGTGCCAGAGTGGCGAGGCGCATTTTAGCCAGGGTTATTGCCCGCGCCGATGCATCGAGCCCCCTTGTGTTTGCACCACATGTGGTGAGCATGATTTCAAGCAATTGCAACGAGTACTTGGGAGTCCTAAAGGTCTTTAGGACTTCCAAGTGTTGTGTTGATCAGAAGGAACCCTGTCAGCTTGCCAAATATCTAGCAGGCTGCGCAGCATGTGCCTGCAGGTCGTTTGAAGCTTATGGCGGGTATTGACGGGGCCGTTCTGTGGCTGTCAACAGTCAGCTGGCATATACAACCTGACACCGTGGCAGGCGAAGGCCACAGGTTCTCTATCTCGTATGCAGACAGCCAAAATCCCCTTTCCGGGTAATATGAAATGTTGAAAGTTCTGAAGTGGGCCCACACCAGCTCGTGGGACGGGAGGGTCGGCTGTCAGAAACACATATGCAAGGCATTGGAGGGGCAAAAACGTGCTAAGGAACGCATTTGCAACGTCTGAAGCACATGCAGCGAGGGAACTGTTTAGTGGAAATACTGCAGGCGCTTGACATGACTAGCTGTAAGATAATCAGATTACTTTTTTGGTACTGCAAATGACACTGGCGCCACAGGAAAGATGGGTTTCAGATGTACTTGGAGGCAGAAAGGTATCTACATGCGGTATTGAGAGATCCTCCCACGAAGGGAGTTTTTGATATGGTTTGATACCAAATCATAAATCCAGGGATACGATCTTTCGAGGTGCCTTTTTGTTCGGAAAAATCCACAGGAACGATTAATTAATATCTTCATGTTATGTACGCCCTAAAATGGTGCTCCAAGAGCATAACGTGTGACATTTGACCATGGGGCGTATCATGTGGTTCCTGTGGCGTGACTTGTAAAACATGTTTCCCAGCGAAAAGAAAATGGAAGAAAGAAAAAAAAACGACAACTGACACGGACGAAGCCAGCTCGTCAGCAAGATTGATGATGTTGAAACAATCTCAGAAGTGGGAACAGTCTCATATGCATCCATTGCGTCGAGATGAACATATACCGTCAACCTGATGAATGATATGATTTACATCAGACCACTGCTCTTGAATACAAGTTGATACGAATTAATTCAAGCTAATTCCAGAGAACCAACGACAACCTAAAGCTCCTCCTTGTCAATTGTGGCGAAGGCAAAAGGCGCAAACTTGTAGCCATCCCCATGGAAGAACTTGTTCATGAACTCCACCCAGTGCAAACGCAGGGCATGAAGGAACGCTGACAGTGTCTCCATGACCATCAGGACACCCAACGTTGCGCATGCAAACACAAAGAAACCTGCACACCATGCAATGCCACCTCAGAAACCAGCTGCGTTTATTGTATGTCGTGTTAAGGAGCCTCTTTGCGCTCACGGAAAAAGTGCTGAGCTAATGTCTCTGTCTTTGCTAGGGATGCGTGGGACTGTTCCCCTCGCATCCCTTACAATCTGCCACAACACCGACAGCGGCGGCGGCGGCGACGACGCCATTGTGATTAATGACTCTGGGATATGATCTTACTCCACCATGTGCATATGCCCTGTGAGAGGGCATATGCACATGTCTTTGAGGAAGGCAGCACAGAGGCTCCTTCACTCTGCTTACTTGACCCACCGCTGAGAGAGCGCGCACGCGAGAGAGAGAGAGAGAGAGAGAGAGAGAGAGAGAGAGAGAGAGAGAGAGAGAGAGAGAGAGAGAGAGAGAGAGAGAGAGAGAGAGAGAGAGAGAGAGAGAGAGAGAGAGAGGGGGGGGGGGACACGAATGGCAGCATGGCTTGCCGACACCCTTTTGAAACGAAGACATGCGAACACTGGGGCAAACAAAGAAAACGGGGACGTAATATGAACAACCAACAAATATCACTGTGGCTTACCTATAAAGAGAGCGATCCAATTCATTTTGATGACAGTCATCAGCACACGGTCATAGAAAACGGCTGAAAGCTGCGAGTGAGCCAGCGAGAGTGCCCACAAGCGCAAATAGGACGCTGTGTTACTGACAGCTCCCAACACAAATTCGATGGTGTGAATCATCTGCAGCACCTCACAACCCCAGTTTGGCCACCAAAAATCCAAACACACGCGCGCACACACACACACACACACACACACACACACACACACACACACACACACACATACACACCCACACACACACACACACACACACACACACCCACCCACACACCCACCCCCCCTCCCTCCCTCCCCCCCCCTCTCTCTCTTTCACTCTCTCACACACACACACACACACGCACACACACACACACACACCACACACACACACACACACACACACACACACTCTCTCTCTCTCTCTCTCTCTCTCTCTCTCTCTCTCTCTCTCTCTCTCTCTCTCTCTCTCTCTCTCTCTCTCTCTCTCTCTCTCTCTCTCTCTCTCTCTCTCTCTCACACACACACACACACACACACACTCTCACACTGCTTCGATTGACAACGAGCAGCTGGTCAATTGTTTCAATGAGCATAGGGAGCCGCCCACATTTTCTTCAAATGCAAGATAAATCTGAGAAGCAAGTTGCTGGGACCAAACAGCGAACCCCCTCGCTGCCCCTCTTAAGTCCTTCAGATTATGGGCGCGATCGCAAGGACCGGGCAGGGGAGAATGCAGCTGGACTGGACAGGGGAATAAAACCAAAGGAAGGACAGGAAAGCTATAGGAAAGGGAAAGGAAACCGTATGGAAGGAACGAAGAGCCAGGAAAAGGGAAAGCTACGGGCAGTAAAAAAAAGCTTTAGGAAGTAGGCATGCTGAAACACCAGGCATTGGGTATTGGAGCATGGGCGGTGCCCTTAAAAGCCTTCACATGGCCGCACATACGAGCAGAACAAAAGGAAAGGGGGGCACAGCACCTGGTGCACCATGACCTCGCTGAAATCGAACTCCTCCTCTTCCTCGGAGTGTGCTGCAGCCACCCGCAGGCCCGTGCTCTCCTCATCCACGTCGTGGCGGGCAATGCGCCCGTACTGGGCCAGATCCTCCTGCCGCTTCTCGAAGCGCTTCTTCAACACCAACGGCTTGGGTAGCAGCATCACTGGAACTGACAGCAGACAAGCCAGGACCAGGATCACCTGCGTGCAGCTTCCCCCTGTCAGCCGACCACCCCAAACCTCTACCAGTCCTCCATAGATTCTGGACATCCCCGAGTTGTGGACGGACAGCTTCGCCCTGCTCCTTGCCCTGACATGACTGAGGAGCTGGCATGCCCCCCTCAACCCTCCGAGGGCCACGTCAGATTCCCTTTCCCGCCAACAACATCCAAGTCCCTCCGCCGGCCCCCCGGGCGGGGGGGGGGGGGAGGCGGGGCGTGTACACACACACACACACACACACACACACACACACACACACACACACACACACACACACACACACACACATGCACACGCACACGCACGCGTGCGCGCACACACATGCATGTGTACTGCTGAATATGGTCACAACGTGCCACACCTGGTCACGCTGGGCGCCCGGGCGGAAGGTGGAGCGGAAAAGGGGAGGGAGGGAAGGAGCAGGAGGGAGGGAAGCAGGAGGGGAGGAGGGCAGAGAGAGAGAGAGAGAGAGAGAGAGAGAGAGAGAGAGAGAGAGAGAGAGAGAGAGAGAGAGAGAGAGAGAGAGAGAGAGAGAGAGAGGGGGGGGGGAGTGTGTGTGTGTGTGTGTGTGTGTGTGTGTGTGTGTGTGTGTGTGTGTGTGTGTGTGTGTGTGTGTGTGTGTGAGAGAGAGAGAGAGAGAGAGAGTGAGACACACATACACACACACACACACACAGAGAGAGAGAGAGAGAGAGAGAGAGAGAGAGAGAGAGAGAGAGAGAGAGAGAGAGAGAGAGAGAGAGAGAGAGGGGGGGGGGGGATTCAAATACCTGCCAAAACACTGCCTGTCCAAACCCCTCAATGAGTGCCCAACATGCTCTGTCACTGGCACATGAAAGGAGGGAGCTTAGCGCCACCTTGCCCTCACCTGGATAAAGCCCTGCCCAGGGAACATGACATTCTCCATACAGGTGCCATTGCAGGTTAGCCCTGCCTGCCCTGGCGAAAGGAACATGTAGATCAGGACGTGGTACAGGTCTGCGGTAGATCCCGAAATCCACTTGACCACAATCAGCAAGCTGAGGTAGCCAAACAGCCCGTTCAGGAAAATCATCTGCGGGATAAATTCGCAGTAGGTAGACAGGGCGTCCCGGAAGTATAGCTGGTTTAGGAGCGACATAATGATTCCCAGATTCATCTGTGCCACACCTGTTGCCAGTCCCACAGCCTGCGTGCATTAGTTCTGCTCGTTTGTGTGGACGCCCTAGTCACCATCATGCACAATTCTCCAGGTCGACATCAATTTTGCATCAAATTTGTATTAAGATTGGGTGCAAAAAGGAAACAGCGAGGGGCAAAGGAAGAGTTCAAAAGAAAGGAAGGAAAATAGGGGGCACGGAAGGAAGGAAGGACAGTAGAGATATGATAGAGGGCGAGGGAGACGGCAGAGGAGGCCGGGAGCATGTGAATGCGCGCGCACGTGCACCGGACACATGTGCACGAGTACACACACACACCCACACACACACCCCCCCCCCACACACACACACACACACACACACACACACACACACACACACACACACACACACACACACCCCAGCTACGGGGTGCATGCGGCAGGAAGGCGGGGGGTGGAAAGCAGAGGAGAAGCGGGGTGAGAGAGAGGGAAGGGGGGAGTGGCGAGAAGAGAAAGGAAAGAAAGGTGCAGAGGGGGGGGAACACGCCACGAAAGAGCCAGAAAGTGGACGTACTGGTGCGGATAAAGACGTACAAGAAAATACATACAGAACGGAGGGAGAAAAGGTCCTTGAAGGCGCACCCAACAGAATCGACATCTTCATCTTGACGGAGTTGAGGAATTGCAGCTCCGTGCGGGTCCCATGCCAGCTGGGATCCACTCCGAAGGGATAGGGCTTGTTGCCCACCATCGTCAAGCCCTCGTTCAAAGCAGCAGGGCAGGCATCCGGATGGAAGTGCATGTAAGCGCGATCAGTCAGAGTGCTGTTGGTAGGGCAGGCAAAGCGGCCCTTGCTGAATATTGCCCCCGGGATGGAGAAGGCCTCATTGTACAGCAGGCCGGTGTACAACGAAAAGATCGACATCAAGAGGATGCAGTACCTCCCTGTTAACACACCCCACAGTGTGACGAAAACCACAAAAACACCACATAAGGATTACCTACCCTAATCCCCTTCTACCTTACCTTCCATCAAATTAATACAAACATGCCATTTCTCGACCTCGCCCCACATTTATTACAAAAGAGCTCGCGCCACCCTCCCACCCCCCCCCCCCCATTTCCCTTACAAAATGCATGCACAGGAAGGTGTCTGCCCAGACTCGCGATCACTACCGAGCACTAGTCAAAGATCAGGGTCTGATAAAGAGGGGGGGGGGGGGGTTGCAGAGAAGGCTCACTTCAGGCATAAAACAGTCAGTTGTAAAACAATGCATAGAGCAGACATAATGAACACTCTTCCCAGGCACTCAGGCGGTTGAAGTGTGTCCCTGGATCCAGAAGGCCAATCCCCACACCCCGTCCCTGGGGGTGGAAGGGTCTGGGAGGGAGAGGGATCATGAATTGGGTTGCATACATGTCTCTTATCTACTTGTTTTGCATGGGCGGTTTTGCATAGTGTTTTGCATGGGTAGGCCCCAAAGCAACTCCAAAAATGCGAGAAACCCCAGAAGGCAAGATAGAGGACAGGGATCTCCATATAGCTCTCTTTCTCCATGTGTAACATGCCTTTTGAGAAGTACAATGAGGGAGGCACAGGGGAAGCAAAAGAGGGACGATCCACCTCCAAACATCATCTCCAGGATCTCCCCGAGGTTGGACTTAGCCAGCTTCTTCTCATTGAGAACCACGTAGAGAGCGAAGAGCAGCATCAGGAAGCCGTGCCCGACATCCCCAAACATCACCGCAAACAGGAACGGGAAGGTCACAATCGTGAAGACAGTGGGGTTGGCCTCCCGATAGCCTGCCATGCCGTATGCATCCACAATCTCCTGGAAGCAGATGGTCACTTTGTTCGTGGCAAAGTAGGTCGGGGGCGACTCGTACGTTACCAAGGGTTGGAAAATGGTGTCCACCTACACGGCCACGCCACAGACCCCTTAACCACCAGAAACAAGATCCACTGCTCAGGAGATATCGGCAGCCGTAAAGCCACCAGTCATTTATCATATAGGACCACATAGAGAGGAATGCCTGAGTTTGCAAGGGCAATGCTACAAGCATACTCCTTTCAAGGCCAAGCTTACTAGCATAATGTTGAAGGGACCTGGATGCTCCACCTGCAGCTGGGAAGAAGCTTGACTACGGCAGTCCACTTTCCCATAACAGATCCAAAGTTGTACTTCTTTTCTTAAATTCTCAATTATGTAATTTCTTCTTCTCAACTTCGTATCCATGACAACTGTGAATATTGCCTGCGTCCTGACTTAACCCTAATCCTGAGTCATTACTCATCCAACCTTCTCCAAACACACTATTTTTCATGTCCAACGCATATTTGTGAAATGCGCCTCCCCTTCCCTCTGTCCTACCCCACTTGCCACCGTCCCGACCATCTCTCGGTCTAAGCAAGGGTGTCTCTATTCTTGTGCATGCCTTGCATCGCCTGGTGCATTCTCCCCTTTTCCTCAGGTTCTTTCCTCCTGTCTCCTTGTTACTTTTCTTTGGTGGGGGCCAGGGTGGGAAGTTGCTTGCCACCACCTGCATGTGCTCCGCGCCCCCCTCCGCCCCCAACAGACCCCCAGGAGTGAAACCCGACACATGCATGCACACGCTGATGTTCCACTCCCTCCCCTCCTCCCTCCCTCTCTGCCCCATCGCTCTCTCCCCAAAGCCCCCTCTGTCTCCCCCCCGCCGGGAGACACACACACACACACACACACACACACACACACACACACACACACACACACACACACACACACACACACACACACACACGTGTGCACATGCTCGCGTGCATGCATGCCAGAGGGTCAGAGACGCACAGTGGCAGCAGAGATGGTGGAGGCAGTGCGCAGGGCCTGCTGGACACGGCTCTTTCCCGAGACAGGGCACCAGGCCTCCGCCACCAGGACCTTGCGAGTGACGTCAACGCTGAACTTGTTCAGGGTGTGGTAGATGCCCTTCTCCCTTTTCATCTGGATGGTCCAGGCCTCCAGGTTCACGGCTACGCCCTGCAGCACCGAGTCTCTGTGCCTTTCTCCTGCACATCCCCCGCCCCCCAAGTTCAGCCATGTCAGACCAGGACATACAGTTCATGGGAAAGCTCACCATTTTTCCTATACAGGGCGGGTCAAACAGTGCATTGAGGACATACAATTACCGCACGCTCTTACATTTATCCATAGCACTGCCAGGTTAGTAGTGCAAGAAGACATAACACTCACGGCACGCGCTGACCCTTTTCCTAAACAACCCAGGGTTTACAGTGTATCAAGACTTAGATGGATGCTTGCGCAGACTAAATCATTCCAGGAAAAGCGGAGCGTAATGATGAACAAGGATGCAAGCCCGTGCTTTGGTTGTTGGGTTGCAACAGGACGGGGGGGGGGGGGGGGAGAGGGAGCGGGTGGGGGGTGGGCAGGCCGCGCCTGCAAAATGATGGGATAGTAGCCCACAAGGGAGAAAACATTGATGTGCAAGCAAGGAGAAGCGCACGAGCGATTACCTGCTTCAATGGTGGTTTGCAGCTCTCGCAGGCGGGCGGTGACCTCTGCATTCATCTGGCGCTGCCTCACCGGATCCTCAGGGAAAGGATACCGGTTGGCTCCAAAAGCTTCGCATATCTGCATATCCATACAACCGGCCCCTGGATTTCAAAACCGGCCCCTTCAAATCCAGAACCGCTTGAAGACTGGCAACCAGACCCCTATTCTGTGACTAAATTCTGGAAAACCCTGGAAAGTCTGCCGGCAAGATAATGTCAACAGAAAGAGTGTTTCTTGGGGGGGCGGGGGGGGGGGTGGCAAACATGCACGCGCGCGCGCGCACGCACACGCACACACACACACACACACGCACACACACACACACACACACACACACACACACACACACACACACACACACACACACACACGCACACACACACATGCGCGCGCGCGCGCGCATGTTTGTGTCTGTGTTTGTTAGACATGCCAGGCAGACCTTGAGGATCTTGGTGCGGGCGCGATCTCCTGCAAAGAAGACGACAAAAACGGCCTTCTCCACCTTCTCTGTAGTGGCAGGGTCGACAACAGTCCCCACGCTGGAGTACTTGAAAAACATGTTGCCTCGTGTGGCACGGAAGAGTATGCGCTCAAAGCTATTCAGCTTCTCCTCAGCTACCACGCCGGCAACAAACCCCAAGCGCACAGACTTGGGCTCCATGCCTACCTCTGGCAGCAAAGGAGTTCCCATTGTCTCCGACGCTGCAAAACACCACAAATTCATCACGAAGGGAATCTTTGTAAACCAAAGTATGGAGGCGCGCAACCCCCCCCCCCCCCCACCACACACACACACACACAAGCCCGTGCCATGCAAACATGCACACACATTGCTTTATCACCGCTAGTAAGTTTCAAAGGTCCTGCATCAACCCCTTTGCCTGCCAAAGCAGGCCAAAGGAGGACCATCCAGCCATAAACGATTGAATACAGAGGGCGCCTCAAGATGGTCCACTGACAATCAACTGTGAGTGCAGCAGCAGTTTCTTTACACACCCTCCAAAAAGCTGCGGTGATATGCCACTTATGCACAGGACAGGAAAATCTTAAAACCTCATATGTCGGTAAAACTTATAAGTTGCCGAATAGATGGGAACTACCACACAACACCTGACAGGGAGAGGTGTTTGAAACACACCACGACGATGATCAGACCGGGCAAGAATGTAACGATGGGGCCTGAGAAACCAATATGGGGCCTGTACCTACCCCCATATCCAGAAAACCCCCGGGGGGGGGGGGGAGTCCACCATGTGCTCAAAAATTTTTCTTGAAAAGGACAAGAAGAGAGGCCAGGTATTTTCAATCCTCATTATTGCCAAAGTTTTTTGTGCACGAATGCCCCTGTTCCACAAGAATAGGACAGAGGCACGTATTCCCAAGCAACTTGCCACATTCAGGAAGACAGAACCAAAAGCTGGCGAGCCAAAAAACTGTCTGCAGGCAAGAGGAACCCCAAGAAAACAAGCAGAAGTGGACATTGGCCAGATCATGGATTGACAAAGGATGAAAGAATTTGGAGCATCAGGCAGCATTTAGCATTTTCTCAGCCACCCGTACAACAGCTACATACACTCTTGGTGAAATACAGGAGAGGCAACGCGCTCAGGCACACACACAACCACAAAGTGCACCAGCCCATCGGCGGACGAGCACTGCGGAAGAGTTACAATGTGTTCAAACCTGGCACAGAAAGGCACCAGGAACCTAAGCATGTGTGAACCAAATGCATGCACCAGGAACCTAAGCATGTGGGAACCAAATGCATCATGAATGGGTATTACAGGCCGTCCAGCACTTACTGCTACTACCTCTACAGCAGCGGTGTGACACTATCTAGCCCAAATATCACAGAAGTTGAGGTGATGCTTGCTGAGGATTTACACTGTAGACAGGGACTGCACAGATACTTCAAAGGTATTACATCTAAGAAGTACCCAATCAGCGCTCAAAAGGGACCAGCGCTTGCAATGACCACAAACTTTGGATAGAGGGGGGTGGAGAGGCACTCAACACTACATAAAGGATAATACGGTCTGCACTCAGAGCTGACCCTCCCAATTGTTAGATAAGGCAACATTGCGCAGACTGGAAACGGAAGCAATTGAACAAAAAACAAATCAGCTCACAGTCAGGGCGGTCAAACGCTGCCGATGTGGCGCGGTGCTGTGCATCATCGAAAAACGAACCGGCCTTCTCCAGCACAAGCTGCAGCTCAACCAGCTCGCTGAAACTCTTTTGAAGCCGCTCCGCATTTCCGTTTAACTCCACCAACTCATTCTCCAGGTCTGTCAGCTTTCCCTGATGGCATCGCACCACCGTACTCAGAGTCCTGACATGTTGGATGGAATGCTGTCCTCAGACAAAAGCCTCAATCTGTTCTTGATGATGATACAGGTTTCAGGTATTAGTGTAATGATCATGAGGACGATATTAACAAGGGTAACAATGTTGTTGCAAATCTAGCATGCCCTGCAGTGCACTCATGACAGTGAGCACGTGCTCCAACAACCTGTCCAACTTCCCGTTTCCCCTCCAACCCCGATTTCAATCCCGATTTCAAACTGCTGGTGCCCAGATAAGAAAGCACAAGGGCATGCGACCGCACGTGCAAGCTCACGCAACACACGCGCGTGCGTGCGCACACACACGCGCGCGCGCGCGCGCACACACACACACACACACACACATGCATACTCCTGCAGGGAAGGATCGAAAGGCTGGCACTTTAATGCACTGACTGTACCCTAAGCCCATGCCTATATGGCTCAGGTACATGGCGGGCTGTAAATTTGGAAGCTCTATCTCTTTGTCTCTAAAAAAGCAGGAAGGACTGAAACACTCACCTCAAGTTCGTCCAAGTTGAGGGGTCGATCTCCTGCCAAGCGGGAGCTGGTGATTAGGCCGGCCTTCTCAACCTACGTTCTCCAAGCAAAGTTACCTCATAGTGCAGTGCCCCTTTGAGGGCCAAAATTCTCAGACAGTGATGGCTGAACGAAGTGCGCATAAAGCATGTCTCTATCGACCAGGCCAAATACGTGTACTACAGCACCTGTTGGAAGCTAAAGCATGCCATTCTTCACTCATGCACTGCCATGTAGGCCATACCTGATCTGTGAAAAACCGCAGCTTGCGGGCCATTTCATCACATCGCTTGACCTACAGCGCAAAGCAAAGCGTCAGATAAGTGAGGTTTTGCCGTTTTGCACTACCAGTTGTTGCCTTACCCCTTACCTAGCACGTTGACAACTAGCAACGACATGACTGGGTCCCAATTGTCCAGGTGAACGTGGAGAAACAAATTTTGTCGGACACATTCGGTTTCTTCAAATTCAATAGAAGTCCTTGGCAAGGGACTGGGCGCGAACGTACATGGTTAGCAAACGTTCTTTGAAAAGCTGACTTGTCCGCATTTAAATCCTTGAACTGCAGCAGTCCGACTTCTCCCAAAGCTGCGATGGTGCCATGAGCAGACTCGGCCGGCACCATCAGCTGCAAGCAGACGCCATGTCATGCAATATACAGCGTCCACTTCACAAAAAGGCAAAGAAATCAAATCATTCAGAGTTACTCGTACATTGCTCCAGAAATAAATCGCAAAGCGACTAAGCAGGACTTTACAGTGACTGCACTAGAAAGCTCAAAACCCCCGGCCTTCCCTTGCACTTACCTGCATCAGCTGCATTTCTTCGCTTCTAAACAGATCCATGCCTCCCAAACTTTCTAAGTGCCCGCAACTGCCTGTCTACAACAATACTTGCAAACCCACTCTGAGATCGCTTGATGAGGCCTGGGCTGAAGAAGGTTCTTCAGCCCCAGCTCATGGTGCTAAGGAACACCTCGCCTAGGTAAGCCTGCTTGTCTAGCAGGTGTCGCGGCCTTTTGCCTTCAAGGTATGGCTGAACTAAAATGTGTGACCTAAAGTACGTCCACTGAGAAGTGGCCCTAGGGCAAAGCTGAGAAAGCGTGTAGCGTGAACCAGGAATATCCCCGTGGGCCACATGGTTGTACGGCGGGCGCGGTTGCAATGGGAGTCGTTCCGGATTCAAGTTCCAGACGGTCTGTCTTCAACAGCACACGTGTATTGTCGATCCTCTTTCGCGTCTGTCATTACTTTCCAGCGTTTGCAGACCTCTCACTCAAGGGGTCCCAATACTTTGACGGACAAACGCTTGTTTGAGACGCAGTGTCCTTGATCGTCGTTTTCTTGCGGCCGGAGTGCACTTATCATCGTTGGGCAACCTGTTGAGACTGGGGATCACTGATGGACGACGATGATGACCTCCTGCTCATTGGAAACTTGGACTGGATGCGAGACAAGTGCGTCCAAAGGGCGTAGCTAGGGAGTCAATGTTACTTGGACCCATGGGTTCACTAGTAGCTTAACTAATAATTAGCTCACAAGGACGTTGTGGATAACTTGTGGAGAAAGCCCACAGTGCCAGAATCAGCTAACTTTCTGACACTCGAGCATTGTGTTGCTCTGTGAATCACTAGCAGAGGCTTTCGAGTTGCTGCTCAAGTGTGTCTCCGTACACGTGAAAAAGTAATTTTTCAGCATCGATATTGGCATCTGCTGATCTCCTAGAAGTCTTTGAAAGTGTTTTCAGCCAGAGCTATAGGCCCTGGGAACTGGCCTTGCCGCCGAGTTTATGAATAGTATTACCAAATCACACGGAAGAGACCGCAGTGCTCCCCGCCCACGGTTTATGCCTGTGCAAATATACAAACGCACCCCCCCCACACACACACACACACACACGCACACGCACACACACACACACACACACACACACACACACACACACACACACACACACTCACTCTCTCACACACACACTCACTCCCTCACACACAGATCCACGTGTACACCTGAGTATGGCCACACTGTGCCACAATCATCTGGAACCCTCGAAAATTGCATAATGTGAGCATGCATGCAGACAATCCCTTGATGCCCTGTCCCAAAGTGTGGCCTTGTTGGCAATCTCTGTCCATGTCCAAAGGCATAAGGCATTTGTGGTCGAGCTGGAGACTCAAACATTGCAACACTGTGCACAGGAGCACAGCCATGGGAAACCGTGATCATGACGCAGTGGAGGATCCAGGAGTGCCTTTTGAAGTGGCCAGCACAGTGGAAAAGGAAGCTGAAGGCTCCATCCTCACCCTTGCATCTGATAGCCAAGACGCTTCGAAACCTGACAGACATGCAGAGTATTCTTCTTTGCATCAATGCACGCCCCTGCCATCCCAATAAGACTAAAGCAACAGAAGTTAAGACGAGATGGGAACTGAATGAATGAATATGTTAACCAGTAGAACTGACTATGAACATTCTGTTGGTGGAGCCACAGACTGTACAGCAGGGAACATTGCGTTTCTCCTCTCAACTACATGAAGTTGTTGCTAAAACCGTGGCCTAGTTCACATGTGTGCACCCCTTCAATTGTTCAGGACAGCTTCCAAGCTGAAGTTGTGCTCAAAGGAACGGACACACTGTGAAAGTAATTGTCTGGGCACGCCACCTGGCCCTGTGCCAATTCGAAAGGATGTGAACATGTGTGTGCAAAGCGAACCTGATAAAGCAACTATAGCTCGTCAAGCGAAGCGCAAATCGTGAAAAGATATTGTGTGCCGCAGGGGATTTCCTGAATCCGGCCCCAGAAGAAACAGGAAATCAAGTTGAAGAGGCGTCTACCGGACGGAGGACAAGTCGAGCCAAGCGACCAACGATGGACCCCAACTGTGAGATGTCGCCTTCACCAGATGTGGATATATATAAGTCTGACGAAGGCTGTCCGGATGAAGGCTTACAAAGTGTCTCTCCGCAAAAGAGGTGGCTTTTAAACCCAGATCTAAATGTTTAGATGTTGTGGGCTCATGGAGGAGGTTCTTGTAGATTTAAAATGCTGCATATTCACGCGGTGATGTATCGCAGAGGCAGAATTTCTACACATACACACACACACACACACACACACACACACACACACACACACACACACACACACACACACACACACACACACACACACACACACACATACACACACACACACACACACCACAGACACCGCACATACACACACACACACACACACACACACACACACACACACACACACACACACACACACACACACACACACACACTCACACATGCACTCACGCTCGGACACAGACTTTTCAATACGCATAGCTGTTGTTGTTCCAATTTCCACGGCATCTGGCATCCTCCCGTGCATTTGTTAGTATTTCAGCTCTATCCTATTTCGAATATATGGTCACGGGCAAACGGGTACTGTCAAGCACCATATGCATGCCATACAACTTCATGACATGCCTTTGAGCAACTTGTATTTTTCACTTTGTACTGGCAAATTCGGTTCTCTCTGCTAAAGCATCAGCTGCTGTGACTTGTAAGCTGGACTGCCACCTGAGAACGATGAAATACACAGAAGTTGCTACATTGGGAGTCCTGTAACTCTGAACAACTCATTGCACCGACGTATCTTGTTCGTATTAAATGTAAGCTTAGTCCAATGGTGTTTCATTCCTGGGGCTGATCTACTTTCACATGTTTAAAATCTGGCTGCGGACTCGCAGGAAGAAAGGGAAACGGCAGCCTGCAGACCCTGCTGCTCGGGAGTTGGAGCGGGAAGAGCGCAGGTGAACAAGTCAGCTCGTAGCAGCAGTTTAAAAAGTTTATAAAATCATCCCCCTTCAGCCAAAGAATTGGCTGGTTCTGGATGTTTTATTTAATGTCTTTCCTCCCTTCTGACCGGCAACCTGGAGCAATGCAGGGTTTTAGTGGCCGCCACAGACTTTTTGAGGGCCACTTTGGCGTTTACAACTGTCCCGCTGGCGCAAGTATTAGAGTTTGCAAAGGCCACCCAACCCTTTTTTGGGAGTTACAAATGGTCAACAACGTTCTCAAGGAAGTTATCGAGGCATCAGGCTTGCTTTACTGTTGCACAGGAGCTAGCTAGTTTACAGTTGCAGGGGGCCACGGACCTCGCAAGTGCGAGGGGACAACTAAATTTGCTCAGAAGCTCCTGTCCTATGTTCTTCTGTCTCCATTACTTCGAAATCTCATGCCCGAGCGCCAAATGCAAAAGCTTGTGCAGTGAAGAAGGTCATGAAAACTTTAAAGAAGGCTCTCATGACACCTGGAAAAGCACACAGGCTTTGGCGGATTGCCTTGGGGATGTGCGGCATTTGCCATCCGGGTGATTTGCTAATGCTCTGGTGGCAACTGAATTGGCTTCCAACTGCTGTGACTGGAACCCCCGCCTTGCCGAAGCCCTCCAGTCGCTGCTGCAAGCACCAGCAGCAATGTCAGTGAAATAAAATGGCCAAACCACTCACTGTACCTAAAACCCTGTCGCAAAATCCGTTCAGCAACCAACTGGGAACCTTGCCAGGCAGCTGCTGCAGTAGGAACTTTCCAGGCGCCTCAAAGTTCGTGGTAATTTGCTGTGCAAAGTGCAGCCCTTTAACAAGGCGCATGTGTGTATCTCCACTGCAGTATTCAATTGTCGTGTTGAGACCTGGGAAGCCCGCCTTACTGACACTTAGGTGAGGGGGATACATGGGCAGGTTGAAAGCAGCCGAGGACAAGCAGAGAAAGGTGGCAGAGCGGGAAGCTGCCAGGGAGGCCC
>KV908367.1:229565-232065 GCA_002005505.1 Botryococcus braunii
CCACATACTTCCTGGACCCAACCCGGTGCGTGCATTCCCTCTCCAACCCCCTAACAGTCATAAACCTCCCCACATTCTGATCCGGCCTCGGATAGATGGTTCCCTTGCGGCTCATTTTCCCCACTTTTCTCTTTCCCTTCCCAAGTTTCTCCAGCCCCTTTTTCCCCAATATTTCTTTCCCTTCCCTGCATTCCTTCTCTGCTGCTTTTCTCGCTCTTTGCTGCCACCTCCGCGCTCCATCTACGCCCCCTGGATGGAGGGGCAATACCATGCTCCCTCGGAGGGACCAAACCCCCCCCCCCCCCTTCCACCAGTGGATCGTGTAAGCCCCTCCTTACTGCACGTCAGCCATGACAAGACTGCATACTCTTTATTGATGCAGAGTTGCTGACGGAGCTGCTCCACCAAATTACCCCAAGAGAAAGATAATGTGAACAGCTGACTATGCATGTGTAATTACTTTGGAGGCCCTGTACCATTTGTGTTGACAACTAGGTTGAAATATTGGAGCCTCCCCCCCCCCCCCCCCCCAACATCTCTGTGTGAGTGGGGAGAGGGGGTGCATGTTCGTGCTCGCGAGGTGGATGGCTGTGTGGTGCCGTAGCAATTAATATATCTTATGTTTGTGTTACATCATACAGTTATAGCGCATGAATGAATTCGATGTGGATCTGTGCATGATTTATGTGTGTCTATGCATTTGCTTCTGTAGAGGCGCATGGCTTCAACCAAATTGCTGTGCCACTTACTCCACAGAAAGGGGCGGGGAGATCTGCCAGTGTTATAGGTATTTGCGTGGAAAACGCTGAGCCAACCTTGTGCAAGAGGAGGCAGAGTGGGCGTAAGAATAAGCATATCGTTGGTAAGGACAGAGTTTACCAGGGGAAGTTCAGGCCCAACCCAGGAATCATAGCCATACATGGTGGGATTCGGCCATGCAGGAGCCAGGCAGACAAGGAGAAGGAATTGGCAAACCTGCCCCGAGCCCTTGGCGGGGCTCGGCTGGGTCCCTCCGCAATCCGGCGTTTATGCGCGCTGCTCACCACAGACGACCCCTTTGCTTCTGTTAAGAGCCTAAATAGCAGGGATTAGCAGAATCCACAGAGGCAAATGCTCCTCGTCCTTTCCTGTGATACTTTTTGAGTGCAGTGCCTCACAGCAACAGCATGGCTCAATCCACAGAGCTTGGCTGATGAAGGTTATGCGGCTGCTCTCTCTCTCTCTCTCTCTCTCTCTCTCTCTCTCTCTCTCTCTCTCTCTCTCTCTCTCTCTCTCTCTCTGTCTCTCTCTCTCTCTCTCTCTCTCTCTCTCTCTCTCTCTCTCTCTCTCTCTCTCTCTCTCTCTCTCTCTCTCCCCCCTCCCTCTCCCTCTCCCTCTCCCTCTCCCTCTCCCTCTCCCTCTTCCCCCCTCTCCCCCCCCTCCCTCCCTCTCTCCCAATTCTGTGTGCGTGTGTGCATGTGCGTGCGAGATTTGTAAGTTACTCCTACTGACCCTCCAGATCCTTCTTTCTGCACAAACGTCTGTGAACGGTCTGACTGTGTGGCTTTGTTCCTCAGCTACTCTGCAGCAAGCCTGGTCCTCTCACATCGCAATCTGGTCTCTGCCCTAGATTCCTGGGCCAATGTGAGCCTTATGCTGGATCAAGCTGATCATTGTTGTCGAGCCCAGCTGTCGTGTTATGGCCGAGTCTATGCTATGATTGAACTCTTCCCCATTGCTTTGTCAAGGAACTTCCCCAACCCTTCCCCCATTTTTTATTTTAGGTTAGCTGGGAGTGGTTGAAGCGCCCAAATAGGTCGGCAAATATGTCTTGGGACGCCTCCTTAATGTAAAGACCGTCAAAGACTGATCAACTCGGAAGAAAGAGCCCGACTAGCGGAAACTGTACAATGTGGTGGCTCTACCCAGTTTTAGCCAGCATTTGCTCTTATTCACTTGCACTTAGCCTTTCCTACATATTACCACATGGGGACCCGCTCCTAATCGAATGGTCGCCAATGTGCTGGGCGCTCTTTGCGCATGAGTCTGATCAAGGTCATGTAGAATGGCGTGGGGTGGCTCATTGCTCATGGGTAGAGATGCCTAGTATATTTTGGGACTCTGGGATTTGATGATAAGATCCCATGGGAACTGGCCTCTGGGATCTACCCAACCCCCCCCCCCCCCCCCACGGGGGAAGGCATTGAAACCTAGACTCTTGATCAATCTAACCAAGGTCTATGGTGGGGTGGCTCAAGGCACCCAAGAAATAATGTTGAGGGGCTTCGTTGTCCTGGGCCTCAGTAGCTGAGCAGCTTGGCCCAGAAGCTATATCTGGCTAGTTGGCTATTGCTGGGCAGCCAATCCAGTCGTAGAAGGTTCAGGAGGATCTGCATGATGAAGAGGTCGAGAAGGATATGAGGAAGCCCCGTGTGGGATTTTGCAGCATGATAGTAGTCGATGGCCATGGCTTTTGGTTTGATTTTGATTGGGTCGAGAAGAGTATCATGATGGGATTTTT
>KV908367.1:234565-244565 GCA_002005505.1 Botryococcus braunii
GCACGAACACACACACACACACACACACACACACCCGCACGAACACACACACACACACACAGACCGCAATCGCGCATGCATTCTCTGGCTCCCCCCCCCCTCTCTCTGTGTGTGTGTGTGTGTCTCTGTCTGTTGTTTGTGTGTGTGTGGTGTGTGTGTGTGTGTGTGTGTGTATGTGTGTGTGTGTGTGTGTGTGTGTGTTTGTGTGTGTGTTTGTGTGTGTGTGTGTGTGTGTATTTGTGTGTGTGTGTGTGTGTGTTCCCTCCTATCATCTGTTACCCTGCCTCCCTCTTTCCACTCTCTGTCCCTCCTCTCTCACGCTTCCCATGCTGCCTGCACCCATGTGCATGCGGGGCAGCAATCCCACCTCCAACTTTGTGCTGCTGGATTTCTCGCCCGTTCTTTTCTGGGCTCCTCTCAGTTCGTTGGGTGGACAATGCTTGTCTCTGCTCGTTGCGGCAGCAAGGGCAGGTGGCCAGCTCTCAAGCGGCAGTGTACCACAAGAAAAGGGAAATTGTACAGGACTAAGGATACCAAGAGGGGGGGGGGGGGTAAGACACGCATACAGGGCCAGCGTGTGAGACTTGTGAGACAACTGAAGGCCGGCAGGGAGACCCATGGGAGGCCGGTGGGGTGACCAGTGGGAGACCCCTGGGAGACCAGCGGGGAGAAAGGCAACTCTAAAAGTTGGAAGTTGGAAGTTCATAAGGGCAGTGGCTATGAGGCTGCGACCACCCTTCTCGCCGTTGCCCAGCATCATGCAGAGGGTCACAAATGGGCCAATCAACCGCCGTCTGTGGCAATTAGAAGGGCAGAGGGCTCTGGGCCTCCGCCCTCCTTCCTTATTCTTGCCAGACATCACACACAGGATCAAACACAGGCCGATTAACCATCTAAGGCAATTACTGGAGGCCGCAGTGATGGCGCTCCCTCCCGCGTCCGCTGTCCCGTACCGTCTTTTCTCCTCGCTTGATTCTTTCAGTGCAGAAGGGAAATTCGCCCTGTGCCCCCCCCCCCCCCCAAAGGTCACCCGGAAAGATGCCACAGGCAAGATGGGGGGTTCTTTCATGGGGCTGCGATTGGGTGTGCAGGGGAAAAGGGCGCAGCTGCTTCTATGCAGGAAGCGCTGGATGCTTTCGAGGCGGCCGGCGGACACGAGGTGGACAAGCGCATTGCCAATGTGCTGAACGGTCTGGGATTCCTGCAAGACCACTGGCACAAGCCCTGCTCAGAGTTCAGCGGAGGGTGGCAGGTGGGTCCATTCTTCATGGAACTTCCGTCAGTATCACGCCCAGCCCATGCTCCTTCCCCAATGCTGCTTCTCATTGCTGCATCCCTCCCTCCTCCTTCCCTCTCTCTCCACCCCTCTCCCTCCCTCTCTCTTCCTGTCTGTGTGTGTGTGTGTGTGTGTGTGTGTGTGTGTGTGTGTGTGTGTGTGTGTGCGTGCACGGCGCGCACGCACACACAGTGCGCCGTGCGCGCGGCGCACACGGCACACGCACGCCCACCTCCCATCCCCCCCCCTCCCCCAAAAAAAAGAAAGAAGAAGAAAAACTCCCCCCACTCTGTGTCTCCATCCTCCATCTCATAGGAACATATTATCAATAAGGCCCCTAGTGTTGTCATAGTTTCTTTTCGCCCCTTGTTACATCTTCACCACCAGCCTTGCCTGCGGATCCTGCCTGGCTCAAGCATCTTGGAGGCTGATAGCTTGTCTAAGCATTTCGGATTGATGTTGGGAGAATTACCGAAATTTCGTGCATGAAGTACGGATCAGCAAATGTGTACGGATTTACAATCTGTAGACAAACGCACAGGAATTCCGAGCAATTTTGAGGTAATTTCAACCCTGCAGTACACACAAATTTGGACGGCTCTTGTAGCTCAGCAAAAATATTTGCTGCAATACTGTTAACTTTTTGTAGCAGAGCAGAATTACGTACGGAATTTCTGGTCAGAATTTTTACAGTTCGTAGGTTTGTAGAAATCACGATTTTTATAAGTGCCAACGATATCTCTGAGGCTGATGGCTTTGTCTAAGCATGCGGAAGCTGATACCTTGCCAAAGCATGTCAAAAGCTGATACCTTGGCAAAGCATGCAAGGAGCAGATACCTTGCTAAAGCATCTTGGAAGCTGATACCTCGTCTAAGCACGTTTGAAGCTGACGAAGGGCTGAGGCTGCAGATGAGGATAGCACTAGCCCGCCTGCTGCTGGGGCCAGGCGGGCAGGGCGCTTCCCTGTCAAATGCAAGGCCCGGGCTGCTCCTATTGGACGAGCCCAGCAACCACTTGGATGCCGCTGCGACAGCCTGGTTAGGCAACTACCTGCGTGGCTGCCCTGCGGGCGTCGTCATTGTGTCGCACGACCAGGCCCTGCTGGAAAGCGCCTGCCAGCGTGTCGTGGAGATCCGCGGCCGCAGCCTCCACCATTACGTCGGTATGCTTCTTGTGCAGTAGGAGGGGAGAAACCCATTATCATAATAATTAGTAATAGTGAGAATTGTAGTGGTGCTGGTGGTGATGATGGTGGTGACTATGATGATGATACCAGAACCAGAGTTTGAACATACTAATGATAATGGTAATCATAGTAACCATAGTAGTAGTAGTGGTGGTAGTGGTAGTGGTAAAGGTAGTAGTAGTGGTAGTGGTAGGGGTGGTGGTGGTAGTAGTAGTAGTAGGAGTAGTAGTAGTAGTAGTAGTAGTAGTAGTAGTAGTAGTAGTAGTAGTAGTAGTAGTAGTAGTAGTAGTAGTAGTAGTAGTAGTAGTAGTAGTAGCAGTAGTAGTAGTGGTGGTGGTGGTGGTGTATCAGTAATTATCAGATTACACTAATGCTCTGGTACCGCCACTAACTATCGTACGGAAATTATGAAACTTTTGCCCCAATTTCCATATGTTCATTTCCCCGCTGGGCAGGGGAAAGGTAAGAGCTCCTCCGTACATCTGAAGTGTATCAAATGTACAATCGTTAGCGCCGTTACGGTACTAATTATTATCGTTATCAACAACCACAATCAGAACCACAACAACGACAAGGACAACCACAACCACAACAACAACAACAGCAACAACAATAACAAAGACAAGGACAACAAGCAGAGTTGATCCATGTTCTCCCAGTGAAGCGGGCAGGGGGAGGGGGGGGGGGTGGGCAGGGAGCTACAGCGAGTTCCTGGTCCAGAGGGAAGCCAGGCAGGCAGCCGCGCAGGCGGCTGCGGAGCGGCAGGCACAGGAGGTGGCTCACCTACAGTCTTTTGTGGACCGCTTCGGGGCGAAGGCCACCAAGGCCAGCCAGGCTCAGAGCCGCCTCAAGGCCCTGGACAAGCTCAAGCAGAATGCTGTGCAGGCCCCCACCCCCCTCGCTTCGGTCTCTGCTCCTGGGGATGCCCGCAAGGTGAGGAAATGCCGTGCATGCGTGTCACCCTTTGCCCGCCATCTCGCCCGGGTGCCGGATGTGTTTCTCTGTTCTGGGCTTGCAAGGTTTCGACCCATGGCCGGCATGATCTACCCTCGTGACGTTTACGGCACTGGGGGCCTGAAAGTATACTCTCACTTTTCTCTTTGAGGCGCTGGATGTGTTTCGCTTTGTTTTAGGGTGCCAGTTAAGGATCCATTACCTTTCACGGTGCTGGATAAATTTTATTTTTAGGGGGAGCTGGTAGTTGCTTCTGGGGAACCGCTCCCCCGGGGGTTGGGGTGGGGGCGGCGGGAGAGCGGCCTCGCGTCTGCGGGACCCCGGTGTCGGGCCCTCCCCGGCGTAGGCCTTGCGGAGGGGTGAGTACCTCAGCTGATCTGGAGGAGGGCGGAGCGCAGGTACGCCTGAAGCTTCCTGTGCCGCCGCCATGTCAGCAGGAGGTGCTGACGGTACAGAACCTGTCAGTGGGGTGGGAGGGCGGGCCTGTACTGCTGCGGCACGTGTCTTTCATGCTGGAGAGGGGGGAGCGCATCCTCCTGCTGGGTCCCAACGGGGCGGGAAAGTCCAGCCTTCTCAAGACCCTCGCAGGTTTGACTCCTCAAATCCCTGGCAGATTTGCCTTCTCAAAACCGTGCTCAGGCTTCCTGCGTCCGCCCCTCGCCCCTTGGGGTGGAATGAGCCCCACTTGAAATTCTTTGAAATGTGGGGGTAACAACAACAAATGACAGCAGCACCAGCAGCAGCAGCAGCACAACAACAACTGCCGCGATGACGATGACGAGGACGAGAACAACAACAACAACAACAGCAGCAGCAGCAGCAGCAGCAACAACAACAAGCACAACGCCAAGAACAACAACGACAACAAGCACAATGACGACGGTGGCGGCGGCGGCTGCGGCGGCGGCGATGGCGGCAACGATGAGGACAAGACCAGCGATGATGACGACGAGACATTGTCTAGACAGGCCCCGCTTCTGCAAACGTGGAGACTGGGGGGGAGGGGCGTGGGTGCAGGGGAGCTGGCGCAGCGTGAGGGCACCGTGCAGGAGGGGAGGGGCGTCCGGAAGGCAGTGTTTTCGCAGGATCTGGCTCAAGATTTGCCCCTGGAGCAGGCAGCGCTGGATTACGTGCTGGAGAAAGCTCGGGCCCTGGATCCCCTGGTACCCCTGGAGGCCGGCCGCGCTGTCCTGGGAGCTCTTGGCCTCGTTGACGACACCCCCCTCCGCCCCATTGGTCTGGTTCCCCCCTGAGACTTCACATCCCCCTCCCGGGCATGGGAGAGCGGGGGCGACATGGAGAAGGGAGGGAGGGAGAGGTGGTACAGGGCGGAGGGGAGGAGGGAAAGGGGGAGAAAGAGAGGGAGAGAGAGACACAGAAAGGGGGAGGGGGGGGGAGAGCGGGGACAGACACACACACACACACACACACACACACACACACACACACACACACACACACACACACACACCACACGCGCGCGCGCATGCGCGCGCATCCAGGGGGGAGGAGAGAGAGAGAGGGGGGGGGAGAGAGAGAGAGAGAGAGAGAGAGAGAGAGAGCGAGAGAGAGAGAGAGAGAGAGAGAGAGAGAGAGAGAGAGAGAGAGAGAGAGAGATAGAGAGAGAGAGAGAGAGAGAGAGAGAGAGAGAGAGATTGAGGCAGGAGGAAAAGAGGGAACAGCATACCAGGATCCAATGGTGTTCTGGGAGGGGGCCAGGTGAGCTGAGCGGAGGTGAGAAGGCTCGAGTTGCGCTGGCAGCGTTCGCCCTGGTCCCTTACAATCTTTTGCTGCTGGACGAGGCTTCCAACCACTTGGATGCCGGCACCATCCAGGCTTTGACCGATGCTCTCAAGGCAGGCCACATCCCCCCCCCCCCCCCAACCCCTCCTCCCCGCACCCACCCATCCACCTACCCATCCACCCACATGCGCACGTGCACACACACACACACACACACACACACACACACACACACACACACACACACACACACACACACACACACAGACAGACACACATGCACACGTCCGCGCGGGAACACGCAGGAAAGAGCTCACCCCCCCCCCTCTCTATGCAGGCGCACTTTGACAGAGGCGCCTTGACTGAGGTGGGTTGGGAGGGTGGGAGGTCAAGAGGGATAGATGACATGTGGAAGTAAAGAGAGGACGGGGGGTGGGTGGATATGGCCAGTTAGGGGTGTTTGATGAAGTCGTCATACTAGGGAAACTAGGCGAACTATGCAAACTAGGGGGGTTAAGTTTGCGTACTGTGTTTGAAAGCAGGCACGTGTTTGTCCCGGTTCCCCTGGGATGGGCACCCACACTTTGTTCCTAACAATGATATGGGAGTCTGGCACACTGTGGATGAAGCCGATGTACAAAGAGTCTGACACACTGTGGATGAAGCCGATGTACAAAGAGTCTGACACACTGTGGATGAAGCCGTCGTACAAAGAGTCTGACACACTGTGGATGAAGCCGATGTACAAAGAGTCTGACACACTGTGGATGAAGCCGTTGTACAAAGAGTCTGACACTGTGTCTGACACATTGAGACACTGTGAATGAAGCAGGTTTGTAAGGGCCTGGCACATATGAATGGAGCAGATGAGTTGGAGCCACACACATATCGCCATTGCTGAAGATGTAAAAAGGGGCTCATACCTCTTCAAGGGAGCATTTGCATTACAATTAGTCTTAGAGGCTCACAGCATGCCAGAGGTGCAGGTGTATCAGACTCCCAGAAATTGTGTACGAGGCTGTGGTATTGCTGATTCTATTAGAATCGTTAACGCGTCGGTGGGGAAGATGCACAAGGGTCTCACACATCGACAACGGAGTTGTTGGATTGCACTGTTACAGTCTCACTCAATGTCAAAGGTGCAGGTGTATCGGAATCCCACACATCGTCAACTGTTATGTGGTTGTTGGGGAAAAAGTATGAAGTGTGCATTGCCCGGCACACGGGGAGGATTACCTAATAGTGTTAGAAACACACCATTAGTATCACCTAATAGCGTTATTAAAAACACTGTTACCATACCGGCGGTAATTATTGACCGAAAATCCCCATAAAAGTATATGGTCAAAATTGAAACTATTGCCATTTCCCGCTAGGCAGGGGAAAAGTAAGAGGCCTGAGAATATGCTCAAAATATTAATAATGGTCAATAATTACCGCCGGTATGGTGGTATCACTTACTAATAGCAATACTGACAACGTCATTGGTGTCCCACACATTGAAATTATTGTAGTTACTGATTCTAATTTTTAAGCCGCTACTGAAGTCCCACACATTGTCAATGGAGCTGTTGTATTACTAACTCTTGATAGAGTTCCACATGTGTTCTCAAGGGACCGGTTGGGAACTGGCAACAGGATTTCAAGGGCGCAATTCTGGCAATCACGCACAACCAGGCCTTCGCGGAGAGCCTGAGGGCCAACCGAGTGTTCCGAGTAAGGGACGGCCAGCTCCGTATCGCCGACAATCCCGCTCTTTTCCCCTCCGACTTTCAACTTCACGACCCTGCCTCTCCTCCTCAGGTCTGCAAGCGTCCCTCCCCCCCCTTCTCTCTCTCTCTCTCTCTCTCTCTCTCTCTCTCTCTCTCTCTCTCTCTCTCTCTCTCTCTCTCTCTCTCTCTCTCTCTCTCTCTCTCTCTCTCTCTCTCTCTCTCTCTCTCTCTCTCTCTCTCTCTCTCCGCTGTTGTAGTTTTCTAATCAGGCAAGGCTATAATGGTAAGTAGTTGGGGTATGGAGCAGCAGGCGTCCCGCATCAGCACAAAGCGTCCTAATAAGGCAAGTTTACAATGCTCAGTAGTTGGGTATGGGGCGTCAGGTGTTCCCGCATCAGCACAAAGTGTCCTAATCAGGCAAGGTTGCGACGATCAGTCGTTGGGTATGGGGGGTCAACAGTACAATGCCTGCTAAATCAAGCAAACTTACGATGGTCTGAGTCGCGCTCCAGACTTGAGCTACACACCATCGTAGCTGAAGTATGGCGCGGCAGGCCCCTTGCCTCATTGGGGTATGAAGGCGGAAGGCGTTCCGCAACAGGGCAAAGTGCCATAATCACACAGGCTAATGATGATTAAAAGTTGGTGTCAGGGACGCCAGGCGTCTCATTGCAATAGCACGGAGCGTCCTAACCAGGCAACGGTACAATGATTAGTCATTTGGGGACGGAGCGGCAGGCGTCCCGCAGCCTATCGGAGGCAAGCTCATGATGACTAAGAGTGCTTGGGGTTGGAGCGGCAGGCTTCCGGCAACACCGCCAAGGTAGGGGGCCCTGCCGGAAAGGGAGAGGGGATGCCCTCCCCCAACGGCTGGGGGAAGGGGGGCCAAGGAAGGGGCAAGCCTAGAAAGGGGAGCGGCTCCCGCCCCGACACAGATCTGGTGTCTGCCCCGGAACACATGTCCCCCTTCGCTAAGGCCCTTGGCTCGCTGGTGGAGAAACGGCCTCCTGATGATGGTGATGCCAGCTCGCCACAATCCCCCGTCGCCCGCCCGGAGCGCTCCAGGGTCTGTGCTTCCTCTTCCTCTCTTTTTTTGCCCCCCGTTCCTTCCTTTAAACACACCCCCCCCCTGTGTGTGTGTGTGTCTGTGTGTGTGTGTGTGTGTGTGTGTGTGTGTGTGTGTGTGTGTGTGTGTGTGTGTGTGTGTGTGTGGGGGTGTGTGTATGTGTGTGTGTGTGTGTGTGTGTGTGTGTGTGTGTGTGTGTGTGTGTGTGTGTGTGTGTGTGTGTGTGTGTAAGTGTGTCTGTCTGTCTTTCCACTCCCTCCCTCGCTCCAGACATCGCGCTCCTGCCCGTGTCGGGGATAGGAAGGGTGACCTGTCCCTCCCTCGCCCCTCTCCCCTCCTGCAGCTCTGTATCCCACTCCATGTCCGTCCCTATTCTGTTCTCTCGCCCCACCCCCCCTTTTTCTTCCTCTCCTTTACCTCCCTCCCGTCGCCTCCCCTTTCTCCCTCCCCCGGATCTCGCTCCCCTGTATTCCTACCCCCCCCCCTCGCCTCCCCTATCTCCCTCCGCAGTATCTCCCTCTGCTTGCTTTCTCTCTATCCTCTCCTTCATCTGGCTCCCCTGTATCTTCTACCCCGCGTCGCCTCCCCTTTCTCTCTTCCCCGTATCTCCCTCGCCTGTACCTCTGGCTTGGTACAGACCTTATTTGGTTGCCCTATCTTCTCCCCTCTTCCCTATCCCGCACCTTCTGCCCTCGTCTCTTACACACCCCCCCCCCCCCCGCCCTTCGGCATGTCCTCTTCCCCTCCCTCCACCCCCAACACTCAGCCAAAATGAGTGGAGAATCCGACCTGGTGTTCATGCTCTGCTCTGCACAAGAGCTCTCCCCGCCTCGTTGCTTCACACAATGTCACATGGCCTGCCCCACATCAAGAGATACTTGGTTGGGAGTGAAAAGGCATGTTGTAGGATCTTGCTGTGACTAGTTTCCTTACTTACTCACGCAGGAATGAAGCCTCTCGAAACTGCTATCTCCTGTTGCATAGACCTCGATGTGTACATCAATTGTTCGTGCGTGTAGAGAACAAATTTTCACAAGCCTATGGTTCTTGACAAGGGGCGAGCTGCTCTGCAACATGTTTTTCTTTTCTTGTTTTTAAATCTAAAATATTTTGTATCATGCAGCTTTCGAAGAATGCCCTGGGAGGCAAGGCCGCATCAGGAGGCAGAGAGTCCATCCGAAAGTCTCGCTGAGAGCCTGACAGGCTTTTTGTACTTCTGTACTGCCCCTCACGCTGCGCTGGGCTGCCTGGTGGCATGTGCTGCCTGCGGTACCTGGTTGATCTGCTGTGAAGCTCACATGGAGCCCATGTGAAGCCACCACCTGCACATCCCTCTGTTGGCTCTTGGCAGAGAAGG
The DNA here is from genome assembly GCA_002005505.1 of Botryococcus braunii. Classification (NCBI taxonomy): domain Eukaryota; kingdom Viridiplantae; phylum Chlorophyta; class Trebouxiophyceae; genus Botryococcus; species Botryococcus braunii. The sequence goes on from KV908367.1 coordinate 243,861, forward strand.
CAACCATGGGAACTGCTGCAGCACTATCATTGATTGAGATGTTCTAACTTTGAATTTTTTAGAAGAAGACCCTACTGTATGGATGCCAGAGCTCCGTATGAAGACAGGGTTATACAGGAACTGCTGTACTGGATCGTGTTCCCTTTTGCGTTGGTGCGTTGGTGGATCTTGCATTGTACCGCTGTATTGGACCATGTTGCCCCTTGCAACGGGGGGAGCATTGGAACGTACTGCTGCATTGGAACGTACTGATGCGTTGGATCGTGTTGCCCCTTGCAATGGTGCAAGCATTGGATCGCACTGCTGTAAAGCGTCCTGCTGCATTGGACTGTGTTGCCCCCTTGCAATGGTGTGAGCTCTGAGAGTACAGGCTATGTGTGGTGAAGCAGGGGAAAGCCGCTTCGAATTTTTTTCCCTTGAAAAGGAAGAAGTCTTTCTGGAGTTCTTTTTTTGACTGAAAAGAGGAATTTTTTTCCCCTTGAAGGCGCCCTTGAAGGGAGGCAGCAGAGGGGAGGGGGGGCTCCCCCTGATGGCCAAGAACGAGAGGGACCTGATTCCTCCATATGTAAGGAGAACATACATTGTTCTCCTTACAACGGTTTACGAGTTTGATGTACCCCTGCAAAACGGTTTACGAGTTTGATGTACCCCTACTTTCTTTCAACACCTGTACACAGTTGAAAGGACTTGGACCGCTTTCATACG
>KV908367.1:249565-257065 GCA_002005505.1 Botryococcus braunii
AGACAGGATCTTGTCTGTATCCTATTGCAGGAGTGTACCCCTCCCTCCCCAAAAAGTGATAAATCACATGTGGCAATTCCCACGTGGGAACATCACGCTGCTGTGAACCATAGCGCTGCAATAAAAAAGTTTTGTTCCTGTCAGCCAAAAAATGTGCTGCAGCCGCATGTGCGCCTGGCCTCCCAATCGGAGTTGCAACGCCCTGTGTAGCTGCCACAATGCAACAAAGTGCTCGACTTCGGGACTTTCCAGTTTCGAAAGGCGGCAAGGGATGTGGAGGTCATACAATAACTATGCTGCTACACTGCTGTCAAAAACTCGTCTGCTTAGACTTCCCTCCAGTATGCCTCCACGTGGCCCCCGAGCACAGCCCGTACAATGGGCTTGTTGGGTGCAGGCGGGCAACAGCTGCGCTCGTGACAGACACAAATAAAAGTTATACTTCACTACTACCTCTTAATAAATGTGCCTAGGTACCGCCTATACTGCACGACTTCAAAGCTTTGCTGCTGCAGCGACAGTTCAAAGACCGATTTCCGGTATTCAGCTGTCACTCTCTTCCTTCGTGTTTATGGCTCCTCTCTGCATGGCTGCTCATGACCCACCGCAAAAAGAAAATGTATGATACAGGATGGAGTTGTCCTGCCAGAGTGGCGACCAGGATCCATTCCTCCCCTCAGCCAGAGGGCTCTGCAACTTTCGTGAGGAATGCACGAATATTTAGCATCCGGCACATGCCTAGATGCAGCTGGGAAGCCGAGTGGCTTCCTGCGAGGCATCTCTGATCCCCAGCTCTACAAAACGTCTTAACGCCTCCCTGCCTTGTGTCCCAGAGAGGTGACTCCCTCTCAGCAGCCCTAGTCGGGTTTCATGCTCTTCATAATCATCCCGTAGTGTTGGCAGATTCCACGGAAATTCGTGCAATGCCAACAAATTGAGTTCGTATTACGGATCCTACTTCCGTAGACTATGGGACAGAGCCGAAAAGTGTCCAGGAGGTTCTCTAACGTCATTTGCGACTGCTGCGGACATTGGAAAGTTCACTTAAATCTTCTTGAATTAACCAGATCTTACGTGAAATGCAGCATTTCCTGTACAGATTCAGCTTTCAATACACAAAAAACTTGGACATCATTGAATATTTGTACTGCACCTGCGCAGAAAATTTGCAGCGAGGCAAAATTACGTACGGAGCTTTGTTATTATCCCTAGGTCCATAGAAATTGCGGTCCATAGTTAGGCCAACACTACCATCTCTGTAAGCTTGTCACGCGATTAGGCCATTGGATCTTTTTGATGGACCTATCAGATCCACTTCACGCAGTTCTTGGCCCCGCACCGGCACTCCTCCCGTGTGGCCTCATCAGTTGCCTTCGACTGCACAGCAAACGCACCCCTTCAGGATCAACTGAGTCCACATGGCCAATACCTGCAGCATGGGTGCCACCCCTTGCTGCTCTATCACCGCTGTTGCTCAGAACACTAAGATGCCCACCCGCGACCACCAAGCAACAGAAAGCACCAATAAGAATAGGGACCACCAAGCACGAGAAGCACCAACAACAATAGCGACCACCAAGCAAGAGAAAGCACCAACAACAACAGCGACCACCAAGCAACAACAAGCACCAACAGCAACCAAGACCGTCAAGCAACAGCAAGCATCAGCAACAAGAGCGACCACCAAGCAACAGCAAGCATGCGCCGCTCAGCAAAAAGGCGTGTCGCACAGACATTTGGCTGTTTTCCTGGGAATCTGACATCCTACAAGCACATTCTCCTGGTGTGTCACAAAGTCACTTGGCTGTTTTCCCTGGAACCGAACATGCTACAAGCAGATTCCTCTGATGTGTCGCACTGACATTTGGCTGTTTCCCCCGGGAATCTAACATGCTACGAGAACATTTCCTTAACGTGGCTCAACTCAATCAGATGAATTGGGTGGGCCACTCAACCGCAACCAATAAGCTACTGGGCAAATGCCAGAGGAAAGCTAGATTCCTTCCTCATAGTGACCAAGGCACCTGAAGATCCTTGTCTCAAACAAAATCACATCACAAATCTGATGAGTGCCACCTGAGAACGTGTCCTCTGGCTAAGTCCCTCTGCTTCACCCCTCTATGCCACCACAACGGGACATTGACTGTTACCCCAAAAATAAGGGGGGGGGGGGGATCAAATAAGGGACAAGGAAAGGCGTACCTGGTAATTATATGCTAACTCCTCACCATAATTGATGTCGCGGCGGGCAAAAATACATACATGGTTTTGTCCGTCTTTGACATGTACGAGCTTTGCGACGCAATTTGGGTCACAACTATGATTAATGTATCGGGCCGCGTTGCCCTGCAATCTCCCAACAAACCCACTTCTGCCTTCTAGGTTACACTCAACACGGCCTTTCAGCTGCCTCTGAACGACCTGCAAGACATGTGCCAATGGCTGGCGGGATCAGAATCGAATTGGCTTCAAGCAGCTGCACGACTAAGATTAACTCTAAAGCCTTTGAACACAAGATGTTGCCTGTCTGTCAACCAGCACTCTGCCCACCAGCAGTCAGCCTCGCCTTGCAACTTCCCATGTGTTGCATTGCAGTGGCGCCTACAGACGCACACACCTCGTGTGTTATACGAACACAGCACACACACACACACACACACACACACACACACACACACACACACACACACACACACACACACACACACACACACACACACACGCCCGCCCGCCCGCCCGCACACACCAACCCACCCACCTCCCCTAAAGGCATGATATCAAACAGAAAGCAGAGGAATTACCTGTTTGGTTGCATCGATGATCCAGTCATCATCGAGACTGAACATGTAAGTGGACTTGATGCCCTCTCGAAGGTACTTCTTCTCGAACATGTCCTGACGATTGGACGGCACGAGCGCCCCCACATACTCGATAACAAATTCACCCTTCTTAACATCCCGGGCTGCAAACAGCCCAGCTCCATGGATGCTGCTCCCGTAGTATCGGAAGTTATCTCCTTTTAGCTTGCGTGTCAACTGCACATCAGGCACGTCTCATCACTTGACTGTTTCACGAAACTGCGCACCTCACACTTCCAACACCCCGTCCGAGTCACTTCGGACATCCTGTACATCATCTCTTCCGCGTCCTTCCGGTCCCCAATCGCTTCACTGCTTCATGTCCCCATCGCTTCAATGTCCCGATCAACAGGCTAGATCGAAGTCTAATACAATTTTAATCCCGACTTTGGGTCAAGCATGAAGCCTTTTTGACCTCACACACTATCTTGGTCAGTCTGGCATACCCAGAAGCATTCCCCAAAAGATGTACTTTTACCTGGAAGATTGTGTGGCCCCTTGCCCACTTTAAGCCATGTGCTCTTCTTCAACCAAAAAAGGTTAAGTAAGACGTTAAACGGCGAGGAGGAAATGGAAACCTAAAAGAGCCACATACTGCGCAAGTCTTCTGGCCGTCCTTTTTCTGGATTAAATCAAAGCAAAATGCACTGGGAACCCTTCTGCCCCACTTCCGATGTTGTGCTAACACTTGCCTCAAAACAACCACAAATACCTGAAAAGTATCAACCACAAAAACATTAATAGCAAATTTGGGTTTAAAAAAAGGAGTTAAGAGCTTCACGAGAGTTACAGAACAAAAAAGCGCCCTCTCGCAAGATAATGCAAGCCAAGCGGCCCCCCACTCCAGGAGGAGAGAGTAGGAGGGATGGGTGGAACAAAAGCAAGCGACACAGGGGGGCGTACAGCCCACGCCGCCCAAGTTTCGGCATTAATATCTTGCCTCTCCCAGACTTTGTGCTTGGCAGAAGCGGCAGCAGCCCGAACCGCTCGCGCCAGGAGGTTCTTGGACACGCCGCCCTGCGGTGCCAGGAATTAGGCGTTATGAGTAAAGTAATCAGGAATTAGGCGGAGACGGGGGGGGGGGGAGTTTCATTGAGAATCCACCGCAGCAGGGACACCCAAGTCCAAGCCATAACACCAATTTCAAACCTTACGTGGTTGAAAAGCCAATCGGGATGTGCCTCGGCTCAATACTACCCAGTCGCCGTGAGCACGAGAGATGTGCCACGGCTCCATACTACGCAGGTTGCAGTGGGCACATGGAATGTGGCACAGCTCCATACTACCCAGTCGCAATTAGCACATGAGACCTGCCTCAGCTCCATACTACCCAGTCGCAGTGAACAAAGCCATGAGGTCACAACACCTGTGGACCTTTTTAGATGGGGTGCACAATAAAAGGTTTGGAAACATGGCAAGCAGAGGCCGGCAGCAACCAAGGGTTCCAGGCCGCGCGAAGTTCACATGACGCATGATATATAAGGCAAATTCTAATACTCTGATTCAGTTCAGCGAATCCAATGCGTGGTTTGACAGACGCAGAACACTTACTCGTTTGCCTGCTCGATGCCCACTCTACAAGCGAGATATGCTGTATGTGCGAGGCGTTCCCGTCACACCAGACATAACACAAAAAAGGGATACTTGTAAAATATTAAAAACATAGGAAATGAATGTTGTTTTTCAGAACTTGGAATCGTGCAGGACAGAAAGAGGCAAGAGAGAGGAAGGAAACAGCGAGACACACACACACACACACACACACACACACACACACACACACACACACACACACACACACACACACGCACGCACGCACGCACGCACGCACAAGCACACGCACACACACACAAACACACAGACACACACACACACACACACACAGAGAGAGAGAGAGAGAGGGGGGGGGATCAGACTCCCCCCACCCCATTGTCCTTCTCCCCACAGGGGAACGCCCCACCCACAGCACAGCGCAGACAAAAATGCAGCCAGTGATGCGAATGTCAAGCAAACAGCGAGAAAGTGTTCGATTCGCGTTACACACACACTGACATACTGCCGTCACACACAGACACACACACAAACACACACACACACACACACACACACACACACACACACACACACACGATGTTGCCCTAGACAATATGTAACCTTTATATCTCGCGGCCAGCGATGGGGAGCAGGCACAGGGGCGTCCTACCTCCAGGGGGGCTGCCCGACTGGCAGTAGCGGTGGGAACCCAGCCACCTTGCTTGGAGGTCCCAACAACCTCGTTCATGGGCTTGGCTCGAGCGCATGCGTTGATTGCCGAGCCGGCCACACGACTTGCTGCAGCCGTGGCAACCCGAGGGCTACGGCGTTTGGAACCTTTCGCCCTTGCCCGGCTTTGCTGGTTCCGCGGCAAACTGGACGGGACAAACTTCCTCTTCCTCAAACCTGAGCCGGGGCTGAGGTGGAGAGCCTTGCCTACGGCTCTTGCTGTCTTGGTACGGGCGGTGCCAACCTTTGAGGTCGGGACACCTTTGTGGCCACCTGCCTGTCGCATCCTGGGTCGTCCCCTTTGGATGCCTTCCTGGGGGGCCTTCAAGGATACCAACCTCGCACTGTTGGGCTGCAGCTTCTGCGGACGAGTGGGGGAAGGCAAGCGGGAACGCTGCTGCTGCTTGGATTGAGCACCTGCAGGTTCTGTCGAAAGCTCGAGCAGGGACTTCATTCGCGGTTTCGGGATCTTATATGTGCCGCCCTCCGCAGGGTCCCTTCCAGCCTGCCGGTTCGGTTGCTGCACCAAGGCAGTGACACCAGCTTCCCGGGGGGCTGTCTGCGGGAATGCACGAGGGCCGGGGCTCCGCTCGGGACAGGCAGCCTGGTCAGGGCTGTGCTGGGGCTTGGCCAAAACATCCAGCTGCAATGGCTGGGACAGTACAACCGGTCTCTGCACAGGCCGTTTGTTCACGGGGTTCTCCACCCGCGGGCCATGGGTAGAGGTCCTATGCTTGTCATTCACAGGGACCTTGCGGTCATGTACAGGGCGGCCGCAGGGCGCGCGAACGAAAGCCTTGGTTCCCGGGGATGCAGGGGGGGGCTTGCGAGGGGAAGAGAAGGGTTTACCTCGCGGTTCCAGGGAGGGGTCAATGGGGGCATTCCGCACTACACCAGAGGGAACAGCTGCCTCTAGCAACATGGCAGCTTCATTGCGTCTAGGCTTCTTGCTTTTAGGTGCGCTTGACACATTGCCCTCTACCTGTCCTTCGAACAACAGCACCCCTGGAGCCACAGGGGATGGGACTGGGGCCCCACTGGGCCTCTGCGGACCCGAGCTTGAGTCACGGCTTACTCCTTGCTTCGCTACTGGGGGCCCCATGCCCGCAGCTGTCACAGTCTTAATACCGGCTTCCGGGCCAGCTTCCCGCCCTCCAACTGAGTCACCTCGCGAGGAGGGGCGGTCCTCCTGGGACTGACTGCTCCTCTTGGTTGCTCTTGGCTGCCGCTCTTGGCTGCTCTTGCCGCCTACAGGTAGCGGGGACGGCACGCCCGTCTCACAGGGCGCGGCCGCTCCTCTCTCAGCATCCCCTCGTTGGGGGCCTGCAGGGGTGCCGCCCTGAGGCATATGCGGGGGAGGGATCGACATTTGCGCTCCCGATGGGCCTTCGACGGCGGTATGCACTGGAGATTTGGCGTGGCCCTCCACACTGGCAGGCGGCGGTACTGCAGCTTGGGCCCCACAGGCGGCGGTACACACTGGAGATCCCCCGTGGTCCTCCACACTGGCAGGCGGGGGTCCTGCGGCTTGGGCTCCACAGGCGGCGGTACACACTGGAGATCCCGCGTGGCCGTCCACACTGGCAGGCGGGGTTACTGCAGCTTGGGCTCCACAGGCGGCGGAACACACTGGAGACCCCCTTCCACCTTCCACAGGGTTGGAACTTTTACCACTACTGCCTCCAAGGTGGCTCCCAGAACGCCGGGCCTTGCTCCGGTTCCTACCTTGGCCATGCTGCGAGCCCTTCTGCAGGGCCGGCGCCCCTTCTATGGGGGGTGCCAGCGGGACGGGAGGTCCTCCGACGGTGGGTGCCTGTGACCAAGGAACAAGACCCTTACAAAGAGCCACTGCGCATGGCGGGCGTGGGCTGGCGCTCATTGGGCCTCTGATTAGGTCGTGCCATCTACTCTGAAACAGCCGCACAGCACCGGCCGCAGGCTTGACCTTGCTCAGCGGCCGAAAGGCGGCGAGACATCCACCAGCACACATGAGCCATTTGGGAAGAGGGGGGTGGGAGCACAGGGAGAGGTCGGGCTGCCACAGTCAGGACCAAGGAGGGGCCAGACAACAAACATGAAGCAGGGGTCAGGGCCAGGGAGGGGCCAGGGAACAATTACGGACGAGGAGTCATGGCCAAGAAGGGGTCAGGGAATAAACACGAAGAAGGGGTCAGGGCCAGGGAGGGGCCAGGGAACAATCACGGAGGAGGGGTCATGGTCAAGAAGGGGTCAGGGAACAAACACGCAGGGGTAGGGTCAGGGACAGACCAGGGAACAAGCACGAAGGAAGCGCCCACGTTGGCAAATCGGAAGGAAGGAAGAGACACGCGGCTGGGGGGTCGGGGAAGCAGCGCGCACGCGCGACATAAAAGGAAAGTCT
>KV908367.1:259565-289833 GCA_002005505.1 Botryococcus braunii
CCTTCACGCCCAGGGGCCTTCCCTCCCTCGGGGCCAGGGGCCTCTCCTCCTTCGGGGCCAGGGGCCTGTCCTCCCTCGGGGCCAGGGGCCTCTCCTCCCTCCGGGCCAGGAGCCTCTCCTCCGTCGGGGCCAGAGGTCTCTCCTCCCTTGGAGCCAGGGGCCTCTCCTCCCTCGGGGCTACGGTCTTCTCCTCCAGGGCCTGCGTGGGCTCCTTGATGGGCGCCCCAGGCTTCTCCTCCAGGAGCGTCGTGGGCTCCTCCTCCGGAGCCTGCGTGAGCTCCTTGATGGGTGCCACGGGCTTCTCCACCAGGAGCCTCGTGGGCTCCTTCTCGGGAGCCTGCGTGGGCTCCTTGATGGGCGCCCCGGGCTTCTCCTCCGCGAGCGCCGCGGGCCTCCCCACCATGGGTTCCCCGTGACCCTGGGGCGCCGCCCACGGGCCCACTCTGCACTTCTCGATCCCATCGGCTATTGCCAGGGCGGTGCCTCTTCTCCAAAGGCTTCTCCCCGTGATCCGCCGTGAGCTCCGCTTGCCTCTTCTCTGGGGCGGCTTGTCCTGCTGAGGAGGCACCAACATGCCCGCTTGGCTGCTCAAGCCCTCCAGCCGTCCCAACTGGCGGGCCAGCCGTTTTCAGTACGTACCCGTGCGGAGGCCGCGGCGGTGACGGCGTTGTAGCAGGGAGCAGATGCCAGGGGTGCCCTTGGGGACTTCGAAGTGGTGGGGGCGAGGTGACTGGACGACGCGAGACACCGCCAGCGACATTCCAGCGATCCGGAGGGCTTGGCCATGGACCCTGAGGGGCCGTCTGGAACCCTAGAGGAGGACCTGCAGAGCACTTGAAGCCACCTCTCAAGTAGAGTGCAACTGACGCGGGATAAGGAGATGGAATTCGTAGGATCAACAGGCACATGTGCAGTGCAGTCGTAACGTTGGGCGCTGCATCGGTTTTGGCTACTCTGTTACACAGCGGCCCCGAGTGTTTGCAGTTGCACGGCGGCAGACACTGTTCCACAGAATCACTAACATGAACAACTCTGAAGATTCTGTCCTATCAGTTGCTTCCTGTGTTCTCTCTCTCTCGCTCTCTCTCTCTCTCTCTCTCTCTCTCTCTCTCTCTCTCTCTCTCTCTCTCTCTCTCTCTCTCTCTCTCTCTCTCTCTCTCTCTCTCTCTCTCTGCACTCTCTCTCTGCACAGGTTGCCGGCGTATGTGACAGAAAAAGTTGCTCATTGGGGACGAATAGGAAGGGCGGTCGTGCCATTACAGGCGTGAGATGCGAGGTGCACGCTCGCGCGCAAACACACACACACACACACACACACACAACACACACACACACACACACAGACACACACACACACACACACACACAGAGAGAGAGAGAGAGGGAGATGGAGAAAGCGGGATACAGAGACGCGGGAGCGGGAGCCCCCAGGGGGGAGGAGAGGAGAGAGTGGGGGGGGGGGGGAGACAGAGATGCGCAACCTAGCACGTGGTACTCGGCAGCAAGAGTCTAAACAGGCAACTTTCTCGCCTTACGGTGAATGCCCGTCACTGACGGAACTGGAGGCACGGGATTTGGGACCTCAGAGGAGTGCCTCTCCGCAGCAGAAGTGAGAGAGACAGGATGAAGGGAATGAGAGTTGAGGCGCAGGAATGAGAGTAGAGGCGCAGGAATGAGAGTAGAGGCGCAGGAAGGAAGCGAAGAAAGGTACCCGAATACTTGTGGCTACAGGGCTCCAGCAGCGGGTGGGCTGAGACTGGGTTGAAACATTGACTGGACGCATTTGGTACAGGCACCGTTTCGAGGCTCACCCTCCAAGGCTCCGCGATCACGGGATTTACCATCGCGGAACGCACCGCCATGGGATGCTTCGGCGGGGGATGTGTCTCTGAAGAGAGTGTCTGCCGGCCAGGCCGGGGGACGCCTTGTTCAGGCTGAGCTGGATTCTGGCTGCGATTCTGACTTGAGGACACTGCCGCAGGACCTACAGTCTGCGGAGAGGCACTCCTCTGAGGTCCCAAATCCCGTGCCTCCAGTTCCCTCAGTGACGGGCATTCACCGTAAGGCGAGAAAGTTGCCTGTTTAGACTCTTGCTGCCGAGTACCACCATGAACAGGCCGTGCAGAGGGGGAGACGCCAGAATTGGCCGCTTCTTTGCGAACAGAGGTCTGGAGATCCGCGCCTGAAGGTCGATTGCTGAGCCGCGAGCCGTCTGGCCCATCACCTTGCGGAGGCGATGCGACGGGTACTTGTTCTTGGGCGCGAGGCGAAACTTGGCGGGACGCAGGAGTACGTGCCACGTCAGCTGGCTCGCCGCTGGCGGCCTCCGTGGAAGATGTGCATATGCTTGATGATCCGTAATTCGCTAGCCAATCAGGATAGCCATGTGGCGGGGTTGCAGAAACAGGGCTGGGCTTGAGAGCCGCCTGTCCAACCTTGGATTGACCTGACACACCCCTTCCAGATGACGGACAAGGGAGGGCTTGGCCAGTGGCATCCGGTGTCTGCAAAATTGGCCCAACAGGATGCTGGCTGGTGGGCCCAGTCATGCGGCGGTTCTGATCTGTACGAAGCGATCCTTGCTCTTGCAGAGATCCCGGAGATGCCAGGCCAGGCATTGCGCTCTGCAACAGACAAATGCCGGACCGTTAGCTGCTGGATAGCGAAAGCCCTGACAGCCCATGATCGGGTGGCCCCCATTTCACTCCACAAGATCAGGTTTAGTTTAACTCCCACAAGATCAGTTTTAGTTTAACTCGCACAAGATCATTTGAGTGGCCCAGTGCCTTGTGAAGAAACTTGACTAGCAGAGCACGCAAGGCTAATTTATCTTGGCCCTCATCTGGAGCGTGCCGCTTTCAAGGGTGCAAACACAAACACGCCTTCGCTGCAAAACAGGCGGGAACCGCGACGCGGTTGCAGACCAGGCCATTGTATTGGGAAATAGAAAGAAGACAAAACAAACAGAAAAGATCAGGCTTTCGTCTGAGCATTAACCCTTCACCTGCACTACGACCCACTTCCTGCCCGAGTGAAAGACCGCTCTACATGTTGTCTGAGCGCATATAACTGCGAAACCAATGCGTGGGTTCTCCCCAAAGACATTTCTCATCAAAGCAACCCACCAGACAAACGCCAACCCAACCGGCATGTGCCCCCAGGAAGCTAGTTTTGAGCACTCCCTCCACTATAGCTAAGACTGACAGTCAGGCTTAAATATAAAAACACCTCCTGGTGAATGAACCAAGCGAAGTAATTTGCATTTTGAATCGGCGGGAATAACCTCGTGCCGCCCAAGCGCACCCAAGAACTGTTCCAACGTCTTTACAAGGCCGTTCTGGCTCGCCCCTGCTACTAATCAATAAAGAGACACGAAGGCCCGCGAAAGGGAATGCCAATGCGGGCTGGCCTTACCAGAACCAGTACGGAAGGCCTTAGCTCTTCCGATGGAGCCTTCCCACCGGTCAGGCTCGGAGCAGGCTTGTCCAAACTCCATGTCAAAGAGGTAGAAGTGTGATTCACACCGCCCGGTGCTGGGAATCCTGACATGGCATGCACTTTTGGCAGGTTTTTTTTGGCTTGAATCCAGGCGCGGAGCCTGGCCTGCTGTTTCGCTGAGTGCTCGTCCACAGCGCTTGCACGAGTCTCCTTTGATGGGGAAGGGGCCCGGGGGGGGCTGCAGCCGCCTTGTGAACCAGGGATCCTGTCCGGGGGCTGTCTGGCATGGGATACTCCTGTGACCCAGCTAGGCTGGCGATGGTTGCCGTGGTTGGAATGCTGGTTGTCGGTCGTCTCCAAGTGACGCCCATCCAGAGGCTGTCGTGGACGCAACGGTGGTTCTGATCCATCTGTGCTCTTGCGATTGGCCAAGTCACGAGACTTACGGGTCGGCGAGCGCCCACCTATGCTAATATTTCCTGGGCTGTGGGTCCTCTTTTGCCATCTGGAGCCCCACTGCCTGGAATCTCCAGCCCTCGGATTATCCCGAGACTGCGACCAGGGCTCCCGGCCATGCTCGGCTTCGTAGTACTGACCATGAGACCAACGGCCCTGGCCCGGTGAATGGCCCAAATCCAAAGCACCGTGACGGCTGTTTAGCATCCTTTCCTTTGAGCGATCCTGGCGGTCGACCCCACGCCATTGGTGCCCTGGCTGGCTCCGCTCATATTGCCTCCCGTCCCTCACCTCCACATACCCTCCTGGGTGCTGGCTGTCCCACACGCGGTGATCTCTACGGGACAAATTTGAGCTGCGGCTCTGATCCAGCCCTGGCCGCTGCTCACGGGGGCTGTGCATTCGGAGCCGAGAGCGTTCTCGGGAGTAGCTCCGCACGGCAGAGGTCGACCTCCGCGTCTTTCTTCTGCCCCGACCATCCCCTGCAGCCTCATGGTCTACTCTGCTGGCATGTTCATTGCAATTGGTGTTGGCCTTCGTATACTCAATCCCTCTTTTCTGCGAATCGGCCTTGACACCTGTGTCACAGGACTCCCGCCCTGCCGGCACAGAGAGGCCTTCTGCAGATGGGCGAGCCTCCTCTTCTCGCTGCTTTGGGGACATCGCAAGGGCATTGCCAGGTTGCACCATCCGCTGAGGGCTTCTTCCTCCTGCAGATGGGACTGCAAAGCTGAAGACCGCCGCTTTCTCCTTGCTTGCCCCTCCCATCGTCTCATTATCAGAAGCCCATGTAGCGTTTATGATTGAAGGTGCGCGAAATGTAGCTCTGAGCACGCCCTGGACGGAAAATGGATTTACCTGCAATAGAGAGACATACGCGGGAGTCAGCACTTGCTTTATACTTGCTCACCCTCGATGCGCCTACCCCCTATCGCTCTGCTTCTTCTCCCTCTCCACCCCTCTCCCTTCCCTCACTCGTTCAGTCTGTGTCTCTCACACACAACCACCCACCATATATACAACCCCCGGCGCCGCCCCCCCCCCCCACCCACACACACACAGAGAGAGAGAGAGAGTGGGGGGCAATGAAAACAAACTAACACAGCCTCAGCAAAAAATCTTCTTTGAGGATTAAGCCTCAAGAGCAATAGGTTTGATAGACACACAACTGGCTTTCTAAGGCTTGAACAGAGCACCAATGCCTCCTATGGCCTGGGCCAGTTACAGATCACCATTTGCCTCTATGGACTGGAGAGTCACCCATATTTACCTCTGCACCAACACTTCCGCTGCCCCCTCAGTTCACCCTGCTTCACAGCAGCTCCTAAAGGTATGATTGATGCTCGTTGCTGCTCAAAACCTTCGAGCGTCAAGGGGTTCAAGGAATGGGAGAAGGGAGGGTACCGAGAGGCGGGTGTTCCGGGTTGAGGAAAATTCAGACTTGTCAACCTTTTCGGATCCTCCATGCGCCGATGGAATCGGCTTAGAACATGGTGTAATAGCTTGCACTTTTTCCCGAAGAGATTTCTTAGTAGGCGGGGACGGCAGGGGTATGGAAGACGATTGAGTGACGGACTCGTCAACCCCAGATGATGCTGTTTTTCCCGCAAGTTGTGACTGCACAATCTGTTGCCATCGAGGCATTCCTTCAACGCTCTGGGCGGATGAGGCACTGCTAGGCCGCTCGCCAGTGGGCTTATTGTTTTGAGCAGTTCTAAAGGTCTGCTCGGGTACCCCGGGTGAAAGAACAGCATTGGACACTCTGCCGTTTTGGGTGGCATTCGTAGCATTGGACAGTTTATTAATACCAGATTCTTCCACTCTGCGCCTTTTGAAATTATTAAATGCAGGGTTCTTCTCGATGGAACAAAACGGTTGCGTCTTCGGGGCCATGTCCCTTGTAAGTCGGCAAATTTATCCAATATCCATAGGCTTATTCCCTTCATATGCTTCTCTACAGTTCAGTAACACCTGGCCTGAGTGTATATACTGGGCTTGATAACAGGGCTGTGTCCGAAACCCCTTTGGCCTTGTGCGAAACCCGAAACTAGGGCGAAACTCCTTGCGAAACTCATAACTCCGCCGTTGCGTCGACTTTTTCGACAGGGGTCTCGAAGATGCCTTTAAACAGCTCTACTCTTCCATTCGACAATAGTTTACATAGAATGGAAGTATTGCGAATTAGTTATGAGGAAAATTACATAGAATTTGGGTCTTCCGAAATTTGCGATAGTCATCTTGTGGAACCATTTGTAAAGCGAAACTGTAAAACGTCCTCTATTCATAAAGACAAACAATATGCCGGCTTCGGCGCTAAAAATAATGAAAGTCGGTTTTTGGGCCTGCTCTGCCGTCTTGGGTGTTTCCGGGTCGTCCTGCGGACTCCAGCCCCGTCAGCAGTACAACTTTATTAGGAAAAGTACATACACGTGACTCCCAAACTGGTACTGCCGATGTCTGCAGTACTTGAGCAGTACACTGACAAGCGATGCGAAAACCCAGTTTCGCCGCCGATATCCCTTTCGCAGAGTGAGCGCGAGTTTCGCGAGTTTCGCAGGCGATACCCCCTTTCGCAAAAAAGAGGTTTCGGACACTTTTTTCGAAGCCTGCCGAAACCGTTTCTCACCGAAACCGTTTCGTTTCGGACACAGCCCTGCTTGATAAGAATTCGTTTAGATGGCGTGGTAATTGTTCACATTACCGACCCCTTGCCTTACATCTTGAGCGGCCTAAGAAGTCCAGTAGGACTCCGATCGAGTGGACCAATGTGCCACGCTGGACTCACTTAGAACGGTTCACGTTTTTAAAATTAAGAGTGAAGCCTATGCTAACCGCATACTACAAATCCATCATGTAGGGATGCGGAATCTAGGGGCCAAGTGTTCAAGGTTGTAATGAGAGGGGGGGGGGGAGAGAGAGAGTGCACGTGTTAGAAAAATGGACACGCAACTTGTATACCTAAGGTATTTGTATGACATGTTGGGTCATTTCATATTAGCATGTTTGTGAGCCACATCTATCATTAAAAGGCTTTATAATACTTACAATACATATAAACAATGAGGTACAGTCATATCTCACTTGGGTGGTTCGTACTAGTACTGTATGGTACTTTAAAGGGTAAATGACACTCATAGTGGTTTATAGGGGCCTTGGTACAATTTCGGCCTGTTTTCTGCCAGTCTAGTAAGGTATACTCATTCCGGATCTCATCGATCGTGAGACTTTAAGTCCTGCGGTCCTTGGTTTCTGATTCGTGACTTGTATCGGTGGTGAGTTAAAGTTCCGAGTTACTTAGGTTCGAGACGATCATCGACCGAGATTCGTACTGTTCATCGACGACCATGTCGAATCATAAGGTACATTGAAATTCCAGTGCATAGTACTGATGGCATGCAAACTTGATCGTGCCCGTACGCTTTCAAGATCTGGAGTTGCAAACCTGTCAGGAGGCTAATAAATGTGTAGTCTCCTTAGTATAAATAGGAAGTGCCTTAAAGGGTCAGTCAGTCTTGAGTTCCCTTATCAAGCTCCTGTCCCGTTTGCTTGGTCGTGTTTCGTCCACTTCTACAAGCTTTTGTTGGGCACAGTTCACTTACTCTAAAGAGTGTGAGTTACAGGGAGTAACAATTAACTTCAAATTCTACAAATTCTGTTTTGATGATGCCATTACAGCAAAATGGTATCGGCGATTAAATCGCTTATGGTATTATCGTCTCCCGGCGTACGAGATCTTTCTACGTGAAGAAGCCTCGCGGCCTTCTACGTTTCTTTACAACACTCTTTAAAGATACAAGAGCACCTAAGCCTCCACAGGGTCTACGCAGACCACTGTGCTAGGTAGAAGGACTCTTGTAGTCTTCTGGTGGGTTACTCTGGTTGGGCTTCTCGATTGTCTAAGCCCCTGTGGCTAAGGCAGTGGGAGAGAAGTTGGTTATTGGTTGTGGCAGCTTTCCCTTGGGAAGGCTGGGGTGGTCGCTGGAAGAGTTCTACTTGATAGAGCTTGTGCTGACTACACTAATTTTGTGCAATGAGTGGCACGTATACTGTGCCACCTTATGCTAATGTTACTGATTCTTATGATGTACCAATTGTGATTGAGGATAATCCCTCAATCAGTTATAACAATGAAAGTTTCGAACAATCGTATTCTACACACAGAGACTCAAAGGGGTACACCACCAGTGCAGGCACAGGTGCAAGCAGCGGAACAGAGGACAGCGATGCAGAAGGGCGCCATGCAGGGGAGGTAAGTGAGGATTTTCTATACGGGGGTTATCACCACTCTGAATCTCTTACTACTGATCCTGCTGAGCAACCCTTAGCTGAGCTGGTACCTGTTGTGAGCGCAAGCACCTCACCTCCTGGTGGTACGCACTCAAACCTTCCTTTAGACCCTAGTAGTACTAGGAGGGCAGTTAGGATTAATCCTGTGCCTATTTCAAATGCACCAAGAGTCATGCGCAGACCTTCACAGTCTGCTGTTTCTGGTTCAAGGGCACTTTCCAGTGTCCCTTTGCAAGTTCCAATTTCACAACATCCAGCTATTTCGATTCAACCAACTAGTGTTCCTGTTATACTAGTGGTGCAATCATTCCAGCAGCAACGTTAGCTGGTTCACAGACAACTGTCTACCACTAGCTACTGGGGGCATGATCCCCATTTCACTACCTGCCTCAACACTGAGCCAGATCCAGCCTGGCTCAGCCAGTTCCTTGGTTCAGCCAGTTAGTGCGCAGGTGCCATCCATGTTTGGAGTGCCAACGTCAGCTTCTGCAATTCCAGCTGGAGGCCCTCCTGGTGGTGGTTACCCATACAGCTCAGGCAGTGGTCCTCCTGGTGGCGGGCCACCATACAGTGAGGGTCCCCCTGGAGGAGCAAGCTTGACTTGGCATCCTCCACCAGTCTCAGGCAACTACCCGCAATATCCTGTCTATCCGGGCTCTGGTGGGAATGTTCCTAGTGGCTTTGGTGGGGGTGGTCCTGGTGGTCCTGGAGGACCAGGCGGTCCTGGAGGTCCAGGCGGTCCTGGTGGACCAGGTGGTGGTGGTTGGGGTGGTCCTCCTTTCAGTCAGGGGCCACCATATAGTGCTGGGCAAGGTCAATTTCCAAATGCTGGTATTCATGGTCTGCCCACCATAAATCCAACCACTGGTCCTTCGTTCTCTTCTCATCAGAAGTTAACTCCAAAGATTGAGTTAGTCAAGTTATGTAAAAGGTTATGGGCAGTGGCGTATCCTGTAAGCAAGCAGACAGGTCGTAAGTTCGTGCCTCTCCAGCTACAGTCCTTGACGACTGTCTGCTCTTTAGACACATGCAACTGCATGAACAAGACTGGCATCCTTATGTGCCCAGTATCTTTCCAAACCAGTTCCGTTACATGTTGATCTGTCAATGAGCATCTACACACGGATAAGCTCCTGACGGCTGAAAGCAAGTACCTTCCTATACTCAATCAAGACTCCGTCCCTTAGCTGTTTGGGAGACTTGATTGTTCACTAAGATGGTTCACTTACAAACAAGCAATCAAACATGAACACATTACCAATACACACCCTGCGTCACCGCACCTGTAAGCAAGCAGACAGGTCGTAAGTTCGTGCCTCTCCAGCTATAGTCCTTGACGACTGTCTGCTCTTTAGACACATGCAACTGCATGAACAAGACTGGCATCCTTATGTGCCCAGTATCTTTCCAAACCAGTTGCTCGACTATGCGGTGATCGCAGCTTTAATAGTCCTTTCACACTAACGCGTAATCTAAATCAGATTGTACCTTATGTTCGAAATAGACCTCATCCGAACGTGTCTTGAGGTACCTTATGTGGATAGTGGACCCGTATCCTAATAATGTACATTTGAAGATCACCTAAAGCACAAGGCATTCTATAATGTATGTTCACAACTCAACACTTCCCCTTGCCTGCATGCTTTATGTGTATCTTCTCAAACCTAGTGAATCACGATGACCAACAAACACGGGCTTAGCAAGTGGCTTGGTCATAATGTCAGCCACATTTCGAGCAGACTCTACATAGAGGATATCTACCTGCCCAAGTGCCATAGCTTCCCTAGCATAGTGGAAGCTTACTGCAACATGCTTTGTGAATTTGGAATAAAGGGGGTTCCGTAAATTGGAAATGCATCCTCGGTTGTCACAGAAAATTTTGACTCTCCAAGGTGCAGCTCCAATCTCTTCCAAGAAGCCCCTAAGCCAGTTGGCTTCCTTCACAATATGGCCGGCTGCCATAAACTCGGCTTGCACAGTTGAGGTAGCAACTGAGCTCTGCTTCTTGCTTCCCCAGACCACGGCACTACCATAGACTGATAGAACATAGCCAGTGGTGGAATACCTGTGGTCCAGGTCCCCTGTTGTGAATTAAACTCAGAACAGAGGTTCAGTAATTCGAAATTGGATATTGTGGACTCGACGGCGAGGCCGTCCCAGGGCACCCATCGGCCCTGCCAGCCTTTCGGGATCCTTTGGGATCCCTTAGGCTGGTCTCACAGCTCATCCTGATTTATAGGACATGCTGTCCACCTCAACCGCCACCTGGCAGGGGTGTCCAAGGTTCCGCCACTTGCAGCAGAGCTGCACCGTGGCACCTCCTTTGTGCCGGTGGTACCTTACCGGCTGATCAGATACCGCAGTACCCTGTCGGGGTACCGCCTGATCAGATCGGTACCCACCGCACAACATCCCTCCCCACTTAGTTCGTTGCCATCGTCGGCAACACTAGTACTAAAAGAGGCCACCCTTCTGTAGAGGAGGAATTCTACCGAAGCCAACCCAACGGTCTAACCGTTGCAAGCACAAAGTTTGCACTCCATCTTTATCCAAAGACACAACCTTTTACAAGGTCACAGCACCCCTCAAAGGTAAGGTCCCCCGGTGCTCTGCGAACCCAGACTTCGCCAAGGAATCAACAAATCAACATGTTGACCTTCCGTGTTCATGATAGGTTTAGGGTCCAGCCGGCCAGGCGATATGCGCTCTTTTACGCACTAAAGCTACGACACTGGTTTTGAGGGTCGCCACGCCCCCCGTCCACCCACATGAACTCCCCAGTTTTAGTGCAGTGTGCATGCATTCAGCCACAGGGAGGAAGCCCGCGAACAAGCGTCACATCCCTCGTCCAACCAGTTGTACACAACGCAGAGCGTCCCCCACGTCTGAGATGATCACGGACAATATGCAAAGCCGCGCCCCGCAAAGCTCTGCCTGTGGATTTGGATGTTTTCACTGTCAGAAACATCCCGCGTTACAGATCAATCCTCACAGCCCCCACCCGGGACCCGTCGTAGGTGACTGATTCAACTGGAAGAATTGGGTTTTGACCGCGCAGCGTCCGAGGTAACGCGCCTCGCTCTGCCTGGTCGGGCCCTTGACTGTCCCCAATATGCATTGACCAATTCTTCACAGTTTTCAAGGATGACCTCAGCTGGCTCCCAAGAATTGTGTTCCTGGGCAAAGCCTTTCCAGGCCACGAGGAACTCCAGCTGTGTTTGCCGCACCCTATGTTGCAAAATATGGGCAACCTCGTACTCCGGCTCACCATTTACAATGTCAGGCATTGGAGGTGGTTGCACACGTCCTCCCGCCACGTACTTCTTCAGCAAAGAACAATGGAAAGCATTTTGCCATCGGAGGTTATCGGGGAGATCCAACTGATACGCCGTTTCATTAATGATACCCGTCACAGTAAATGGCCCCATGAACCTTGGCAATAGCTTCTTTCCCAAAACAGTCTTTGGCTGAGCGTACCTCGTCGCTAGAAGCACTTGCTCCCCCACGACGAAAGTCACCAAGGACCGGTGCGCATCCGCGTCCGCCTTGGCCCGGCTGGCAGCTGCTTCCAGGCAAAGCTTTGCCCTCTTCCACAGCTCTTGCAGCCTGCACTCAACCCCTTGTGCGCGTGGGACCTTGCTTCGAAACTCTGGGTGACCGGGAACTCGTGGGTGTCTACCATAATTCAGAAAGAATGGCGTCGATTGAATCGACTCATGGTAGGCATTATTCACTGCGAATTCCGCCATAGAGAGATGTGTGTCCCAGTCTTTGCCATCCGGCGCAACATAGTGTCTCAACACATCTTGCATCACCCTGTTGGTCCTCTCCGTCTGCCCATCCGTTTGCGGATGATACGCAGAAGAGAAAGCTTGCTTGATACCCAACAATTTGCACAAGTCCATAAAGAATTTGCCAGTGAACCGAGGATCTCTATCAGAAACAATTGTTTTAGGCATGCCAAACACTTTAAACACATGATCAAGGAACAGCCGAGCTGCCCCTTCCGCTGTGATAGTGTTTGTTGTCGGCACGAACTTAACCATTTTGGAGAACCTATCCACTACCACCAACACTGCATCATTGCCCTGCTGAGTACATGGGAGGGCCATCACAAAATCCATTGAAATGTGCTCCCATGGAACTTCTGCGATGGGCAAAGGCAAGAGCAGACCGTGTGGCTTACCGGACAACGGCTTGTTTTGCTGACATGAATCGCAGGATTTAACATACCTGCAAACATCATCATACAAGGTAGGCCAATAAAAACCACGCTGTACCAGCTTCACGGTCTTGCGTTGCCCGAAGTGTCCAGCATACGCTCCATCATGGCACGATGCCACAACATGGTCTCGTAACCCAGGCACATCCGGCACAAACACACTCTTAGTTTCATCACTGGTGTCACACCAAAATACACCATCCACTTTGTCCACCCTAGTCAGCCTGCCCATTTGCCGTACCTCGTCTAAGGTTAGTCTTTCACTCGCATCTTTGATCTTGGCAAGCAAGTCCGACGATCCCTCCGTCCACAGCCTGGTAAAAGCATCTGCTCCTAAGCTATGTTCAACATTAGGCCTATCAGGAACACCAGAAAAAGCTGGAGACCCGTCCCCCCCCCCAACAGGAGATCGCGATGCCGAACGTAGGGCAGCGCGAATAGAATTAAGGACAGCAGATGGGCGACGGGACAAGGGATCTGCACAATTTGTGCGTCCTGGACGATACTCCCAAACAAAATCAAAGCGCTGCAAGAATTCCGACCACCTAGCCTGGCGAGTGGACAGGTTGCGCATGGTAGGCAAATATGTGTTTGGATTGTGATCTGTAACAACAGTGAACTTTACACCTTCAAGATAGCATCGCCAAGTTTGCAGAGCATGAACAACAGCAAGCAATTCCTGCTCACCCACAGGGTAGTTTCGTTCCGCAGGACTAAGCACCCTTGACTCGAAAGCCACAGGGCGACCAGCCTGCATCAAGATTGCCCCCAATGCGACCCCAGACGCGTCGGCCACAACTTCAAAAGGACAAGAAAAATCTGGTATCTGGAGTACCGGTGCAGAGGTTAGAGCCATTTTCAGGTTCCTGAACGCCTCTTCTTGCGCCTGGTTCCATGCCCAAACAGCCTGGTCCTTTAGTAAGTCCATTAAGGGCCGTGCAATTGAGGAGTATCCAAGGATGAACTTACGAAAATAATTCGTCAGGCCTAAAAAACAGCGCACATCGTGGACATTCAAAGGCGGTGGCCAGCTGTTAACCGCATCTACTTTGCGGGGATCAGCTCGCACGCCTTCACCACTAACCATGTGCCCTAGGAATGCAACCTCAGCCTGAAAGAATGAGCACTTCTTTAGCTTACAATACAGCTTATGTTCACGCAACAATTGTAGGACCAAGCGCAAGTGCTCTTCGTGCTCCACTGCATTCCTACTGTAGACCAAGATATCATCCATGTATACCAAAGCACATTTCCCTATCAATGATTTCAGCACGTCATTCATGACCTTCTGAAATGTAGCGGGCGCATTTGTGAGTCCGAAGGGCAATACCCGAAACTGATACAAGCCTTGTGGCGTGATGAATGCCGTTTTGGGGACGTCCTCGGGTGTGATCCGCACTTGATGATATCCCGACATCAAGTCTAATGAAGAAAACACCTTGGCCCCATTTAGTTGGTCTAGAAGATCATCCACTCGTGGCAAAGGGTATTGGTTTCTCTCTGTAATTTTGTTCACTCCCCTATAATCCACCACCATTCGCAACGTGCCTTCCTTCTAGAAGGAAGATCTTGCGGACAAAGAGGATAGGAGACGCAAAAGGAGAGCTGCTGGGCTCAATGAAACCTTTGGCAAGCAAATCCTGTAGGGTCCTAGTCACCTCCTCACGCTCAACTGGGGAGAGACGATACATTCCACGAACAGGGGGCACTGGATTATTGCCGGTGGGAATTGCGTGCGCAACTTTCCTCTCAGGTGGGAGAGAGTTTGGCAACTCATCAGGGAAGCAATCACAGAATTCTGTTACAATGGCTTTCACGCGAGGGTTCTCAATCCCCCCCGACTTTAGCCCCACATTCACATCCCCGCCATTCTCAGAAGAATCCACCGCTGAGAGTTCTTCATGGGACACTACTACCGCAAAGCCTGTGCCTCCACCCTTGAGAACGCGTCTAGCCTGTACAGCAGTGATTGTTTCGCACCTTGGCGTGGGCGCTTCATCCATTGCCACCCTGACACGCATGTTCCCTACAGTGAAATGTGCAATTCGTGTACGCCAGGACAAATCTGCGTCTGTCAAAGCTAAAAACGTGTCTCCGAGAATAATCTCATGCGAGCTCAAATTAGCCACTAGACAGGGAACAGAAACATCATGTCCATGTACTCGCAAAGGCACATTACAATAAGCAGTTGTTTCTTCTTCCATCCCATCAGGCATTACTATCCCTCGTGGAGCCATGTCTACTTCTCGCAGCCCAAATTTCTTTACAGCCGCACGTGAGATGAAACATGAAGTTGCACCACTGTCGAGGAGACATCTCACGCGGCCTGTCCGTCCTTGGATCCCTGCGAGCATCACAAAGGTCAGTTTCCCGACCTTTGGAGGCTCGCCTGACCCAGATGCACGGAAAGCCAACGCAGCCATAGAGCATGTAAACAACAACTCACGGGAACCGTGTTGCATTGTAGCCAATGTGTGCTTCACACCAGACAAACGACTGCGAGGCACCGAGCACTCATGCACAGGAATGGAGGGAGCTACCTTCTTTGGGCAGTTCTTGGCGATATGACCAATCTGACCGCATTTATAGCAGCGTGGGCCCTTAGGCCTTGGCTCGTCAGGTTTATCGCTGGATGGCGCAGCCTTGCCCTTCCCTTTATGCACTCCTGCATTTTTGGGACCCAGGTCGGTCTGCTTCGCCTTATGCGAACTATCCTGCTCACGGTCTGGCAATGCACATAGGGCGTCAATATACGATTGCACAGGAGCCTGTGTGCCCGCAAACTTTAAGCGTAACTGGTTAGCAATTGCGTTGGGTAGCCCACGGAGTAATCTGTGCACGTCGTCGGCGACTGAGCGCCCTGGCCCCAGCCTCGCCAAAAGTGTCTGAAAACGACTAACATATGCTGTTATACTCCCTGAGGAGTCAAGGGTAAGGGCATCGAACTTGGGAAGTATGAATTCCGGAGACTCCAGCCGTCCAAAATGGGCGTGTATGAATGCTTCCAGCGTTTCCCACGACAACAACACCCCCACCTCCAGCGTATTCACAAAGGACAACCACAAAGTAAGCGCAGGCCCCACAAAGCTTGCCACTGCACGTCGAACATGCGCATCCTGTTGGATATCTGTCAACGGAACCGGAAACTTCGCTCTGGCTTGCGCAATCCATTCTCGTGGAGCCAACTGTGATTCATAGCCTTGAAATTCAACAATTTTGGACACTGCAGGCATATAGGCTTTAGACGACTCACCTTGCGCACGTTGCGCTCGCACCTCCTCCGTCAGATTGTTGGCTGCCTCAACCTGCTGCTGTACCACATTTACCAAAGCTTGAACAGCATTTACAAGGGTCCGTTCTTCCACAATCGCATTCTGCACCTCACGCACAGGACTGCCGTCCGCCATCGGCACATCGTCCGACATGATCGTTATGCGCAGCGGAATAAAATAGCAAAGCTCAACGACAGGCGAGAAATCCACTCGCCGATACCAGATGTTGTGAATTAAACTCAGAACAGAGGTTCAGTAATTCGAAATTGGATATTGTGGACTCGACGGCGAGGCCGTCCCAGGGCACCCATCGGCCCTGCCAGCCTTTCGGGATCCTTTGGGATCCCTTAGGCTGGTCTCACAGCTCATCCTGATTTATAGGACATGCTGTCCACCTCAACCGCCACCTGGCAGGGGTGTCCAAGGTTCCGCCACTTGCAGCAGAGCTGCACCGTGGCACCTCCTTTGTGCCGGTGGTACCTTACCGGCTGATCAGATACCGCAGTACCCTGTCGGGGTACCGCCTGATCAGATCGGTACCCACCGCACAACATCCCCAGCATAGTCGGCATCAACATAGCCTTCTAGCTCAGGCCCCTTTCCACCCAGAGTAAGAGCTAATTCTCTCGTATCTCTCAAGTACTTCAGCACTCGAATGGCCTCATTCCAGTGTGAGGTAGTGGGTGTCATTCTATACCTTGACAACACTCCAACAGCCTGAGAAATGTCAGGCCGGGTCGTATTGGCAATATATAGCAACGATCCAATCAACTCACAGTACCGATGACCAGGTGGCACTGGGGTACCTGCCCCATGTGACAAACCATCTGAGGACTCGGGTCTGCTGCTAGCCACGAAGTCCTTGGACATGGGGGTATCAACCACACGCCCATCATCAGCAACACCAAACTTTTCCACAAGAGCATCAATCTTGGGAGTGCAACTCATGGAAATAGTGCTCTGACCTCTATTGCGTAGGACCTGACACCCCAGGAAATCATTCACCTCTCCCAAATCATGGATGGTGAAGTCCTTCTTCAACAACTCTTTCCCCCACTCAATCTCTGCAACCAATCTGGCAACTATTAGAAGATCATCAACATAAACAAGAATAAAGGACAGGTTGCCATCAGGGGCCCTCCTGATGTATACACCCGCATCACTCTTGCACACACTATACCCCATCACGCTCAACTTGTCGGTCAAGGTCTTGTGCCAAGCCCGTGGGGCTTGTTTTAGACCGTATAGTGCCTTCCTGAGCTTGCACACAACCCTCGTGTTGCCATTCTCAAATCCTGGTGGTTGGGTCACATAGACCTCTTCCTCCAACTCTCCATTGAGAAAAGCCGTCTTGATATCCACTTGGTGGATCTCAAGATTCTGTGTGGCAGCCACTGCCAGCACAGCCCTCCTTGCCCCATAGCTGCTGGTGGGTGCAAATACCTCCCCAACATCTATCCCAGGGATCTGTCTACACCCTTGGGCAACTAACCTCGCTTTAAAGCGAGTAACATTCCCATGTGCATCAATTTTAGTGGAGAATATCCAATGGACAGGAATAACTTTTTGTCCATGTGGTCTGTCCACATACTCTAGAACCTCATGGGTATCAAGGGAATCCATCTCTTCCCTCATTGCTTGTTGCCAAAAATCCCACTGAGGGGAGCATTGGGCTTCCCTCAGGTTAGATGGCACGTGAACCTTTCCCAGCTTGACATAAGGTACATTTTGTACCTTATGCTGAGACTCTGCAGTACTGTCAGCACTCCTGGGACTGTTGTCTTTTATATCCCTCTGATCCTGGTTCCCAGAATAAGGTACATTTTGTACCTTATGTTGAGATCCTGCAGTACAGCCAGAACTGCCAGAGCCCTCCCCAACTCTCTCTCTTGAACTGTCAGACTCATGCGCTCCACCATTACAATCTCTCACCTTTCTCAATGCAGGTGGAAGCAGCAGCTCTCTCTCTCTCCTGGACTCACACCTAGGTACACTACTCTGACTTTCCTGAGCTGCGCCTACTGTGTCAGGCTGCACCCCATAAGCATGACTGGTTCCCAGCTCAACTTGGCTACGTGCTTCCCCTGCTGCTGGCACTTCTAGCCCACTACTCTTCTCGCTAACATCTTCTCCAAGCATAGCCTCCCCTGTCTCAACCTGCCTCTGCAAATCAGGGAGACCTACCAAGGGTGGCTCACTCACAAGTACCTGGCCTGAGCCAGGGTCATGCATGAGGACCCCTACTGAGTCCCTCCTAGCCTGGCGCTGTTCATAACGCTGATCCCTTGTGAGGGTGGTTCCTGGGGGAAGTCTATGTTGAGACTTCCCCTGGAACCTGACCCCCTCCTGCATCTTCTGCAGTTTGTCCAGCTGCGAGTGCGCTTCAGCACCCCCCCGAGCTAAATTTTGAAGATGGCCTAGCACTGACCATGACTGCTGTGAGGTCTCTGAAGTGGCAGGGGAACCATCCTGGCTGCTGGGGGCTCCAGTCACAGGTCCGACTGAGCTCCTCAGCCTGCTGTGATCCTCTGGAGAGCTGGCAGTGGTAGCAGGAGATCCAGTGGGCTTGCACTCCACCACTGGGTCATCCTCTGCTTCCCAAAAGTTCACGGGAATGGCTGTTGGTGAGCTGGGGACATTGGAATTGCCTCCCCTGCCCTGCGAGGACGCTCCTGAGAGCCATTGAGAGGATCCAGGTTGCACCTTAGACATACCCACTCTCTCCCCTCCTCTCAAATGCTCAAGGAATGTAACATCCCTGCTCTCTTTCCATACACCATTGCCTACGTACACTCTATAGGCCTTGGACTGTGGGCAATACCCAGTGAACATGCCTGGAATGGTCTTTGGTCCAAATACAGACCGCTGACCTGGGGGAATGTGAACATGTGCCACACAGCCCCATGTGCGCAAGGAAGCAACATCAGGCTTTACCCCATAGAACATCTCAGTAGGGGTCAGAGGCCTGCCTGTGGTGGGGCCCACGTTGTACAGCAGGGTGGCAGACTCCAGTGCCTCCTTCCACAAGGAAGGGTCTGCTGGAGCGTGCACCAACAGGGTCCTTGTGCGCTCCTTCAGAGTCCGATTCATGCGCTCAGCAAGTCCATTTTGCTGAGGCGTGGATGGGGCTGAGGTCTCCATTTTAGTGCCCTGCTGAGCACAAAATTCTTTGAAGTGCTGATTCAGAAATTCTGTCCCTCTATCAGATCTCACACACTTCACCACTTTCTCATGAAATGTCTGCCAGTACTTCAAGAGCTCAATGAGGGCCTTGGGAATGGCTTCTTTCGACTTCACTGCCAATGAGGCTATCAGGTGGGATTTTTCATCCACCACAGTAACCCAAAAACGCTCTCCCGTGATTGCAGCTGGTGAAATGGGACCCACAGTGTCCACATGCACTCTATCTAACACACTCTCTGCAGGCCTAGAGGAAGCTGGAAAGGGGGGGCGAGAATGTTTCCCTTGTATACATGACTCACACGGGGGAGAACACTCTGAGCATGGAGCAAGGGACACATTGATCCCAGTGACCAGGTCTTCGTTGTCCAACCTTGTCATACTCTTAACCCCAGGATGCCCCAACCTTGCATGCCACAGTAGTCGATCTGTACACACGTGCCCTTTCCTGGCATGATACGAGGCAACATGAGGGCTGGACTGTGGCTGAGCATCATGCTGGCTCTTGACGGGACACACCCATTCTAAAAAAAACAGCCCTCGCTCTCTGGCTATCTTGCCAGACCAGCCTGCTGGGCCTTTCATGGTCGTGTACCCACCTGCACTGTCAGTGAGGAATGATGCTCCATCCTGAATGGCTCCTGTGACAGAAATCAGATTAGTGTGTGCAGTGGGCACACACTGCACATTATGCAGCCAAAACACCTCTTGTCTGGCATTGACCAGACACACAGACCCAGTTGCAACTATCCCTCCTTTGGCGTCAGAAGTGGCCAAATGAAGAGGGAGGGGTTGGGCATGCAGGACTGGGTTGTGTAGTAAAGACAGATCATTTACAAGGTGCACCGATGCACCACTATCTATCAGCCACGAGGTACTGCAAGCCCCATGAGACGTAGGGGTAAGCACATTCAACGAAACGAACATAGGCTCACCAGCACCTGGAGGAGGTGGTGGTGGGAGATGCCAGCCTGGGAAGAAGGGGAAGATAGTGGACACAGATCCAGGAGCATGTGAGGGTGCCACGGGAGGGCCTCCTCTGGACTGGCCAGCATCCCACCAGCTGGCTTGTTGCTGAGGAGCTCCAGTGCCCCACCACGCAGCTGGGCCCGCACTTGCAGCTTGCATTGTGCCACGTAGAGCTTGCAGCCTCTTCAGTTCCAGGCACTCCCTCCAGAAATGTCCCGTCCCGTTGCAGAAGCGACACGCCAGTTCCTCCTTTGGCCTCCTGCCACGTCCAGACCCTCGCCCCCTGCCTCCAGCGTTGTGAGCTGAAGGGCCATGGGGGGCCTAACCATCAGCAGGTGCTCCAGCTCCCACTCCTGGTGCTGCTCCAGCGCCCGGTGCAGCTCCAGCGCCTTGGGGAGGCCCAGGGATTCCACCCTGAGCTGGCACGGCTGCTGCTGCTGCTGCCATAACTGCTGCAGCTGATGATGTGACTTGCACTGACTCTGCCAGCGGGATATCCTGGTACTCCAAGTTCTCAATGGCAGTGAGGATCGTCTCCAGCATGTTGTAGGGGTCTGACTTGGCGGAGGTAATTGCCCAAGCGTCGTTCTGCAAGACTGCAGGTAGTCCCTTATACATATACCTGCAGATCTGGCGGTCGCTCAGCTGATGGTTATTGGCCTCCAGGGAGGCGGCAATACTGATGACTCGGTGGCACCATTCTTGCACTGTCTCTCCCTTTACCATGCCTTGTTTGAGCCCCTTGATCCACTTCTCGTTGATTTCCCTGTCCTTCCCTCCAGTGCAGCGGTCTGCCATCCAATGAATGAAGTCAAAAGCGCTCCCCCGCTGTTTGACTTCGTTGTGCCACATGGACGGGACAGACTGCAAAATGAAATGTTTTACTGCTGCGTTCTCTGCGGTCTTAGGCATAGCTGTCTCCAGCGCTCCCATTGCTCCTTTTTGCATTGCGCAGGACTCCAGCTCTTCACGCCAGGCCCTGAAATTAGTGCGATCAGCCTTCAGCTGTGTAGACATCTTGGGATTGGAGGAGTTCATCGTGTATGCATACGAGCTGGCTGCAGTGCCTCCAGTGGTCTGTCCTGACTGTCCAGCTCCTGAGGAGGCCGTGAAGCCTCCTGCTGGTGTTGCCATAGTCTCTGTACTGCTGGGATTACTTTCAGAAACCTTGCTTTGGGAACGAGTTTGAGGTCTGGTCATACACTTCACTTGCTCTCACAGCGTTCAGCCTGACACAGCTGGTTTAAGTATACCCTTCCGACGTACACCACAGCACTTTCAAGTATTCCACCCTTTCGAGGTCTAGCATGTACCCTTGATATGCAAGATATGCAAAACATTCTTCAGCAATTCAATTGCTTGACCACCCGGACCTACCGACGGTCTCACGACAACGACGACGGGTGATAATCTCAGGTCACTTCACGGAAAAAAAAAAAAAAAAAAAAAAAAAAAAAAAAAAACTTCCCAAGATATTGAAGACTCTGTCGGTAGGCCTTCTGAGTGAATATCCAGTTGTTCCTTTTTTACTTCTTCTTGCCGTCAGGCGAGTCCGTGGAAAACCCAGTACAGATGCATCCGATGATGCCATGCACTCCTGTCTGCCCTTGGCTCAGCTGGAAGGGCGTGGGCCCATAACCTGTAAAAGGTTATAGGCAGTGGCGTATCCTGTAAGCAAGCAGACAGGTCGTAAGTTCGTGCCTCTCCAGCTACAGTCCTTGACGACTGTCTGCTCTTTAGACACATGCAACTGCATGAACAAGACTGGCATCCTTATGTGCCCAGTATCTTTCCAAACCAGTTGCTCGACTATGCGGTGATCGCAGCTTTAATAGTCCTTTCACACTAACGCGTAATCTAAATCAGATTGTACCTTATGTTCGAAATAGACCTCATCCGAACGTGTCTTGAGGTACCTTATGTGGATAGTGGACCCGTATCCTAATAATGTACATTTGAAGATCACCTAAAGCACAAGGCATTCTATAATGTATGTTCACAACTCAACAAGTTAAATGATACCAATTGGTTGACATGGACAGAGCAAGTGTATGCTATGCTGTGGGAAATGAATGTCAACTACTTTGTTCATGATGATTATCAGGGAGCTTATGATGATTTCAAAGCTCAAACCATTATTACTCAAGCATGTACTGAGCAATATTCTGTTCAGATTACTGACTTGACAAGTGCTTACCATGTGTGGAACAAGCTGCTGCAGGTGTTTAACGCTAGAGCAGCAGCTAGGCTGATGAGCCTCCACAGGGAGCAAAGGTTGTTCACCATGAAGCCAGGTGCAAAACCATCTGATTATGTGTTAAGATGCAGGAAAATTGCAAACAACCACAAATCACTAGGAGAGCAGTGTTCTGAGGTTTGTCAGTGCTCCATGATCATAGCAGGCCTCACTGAGGAGTATGAGGAAGATAGGCGTTTACAGCTATCTGTGTACACATGTGCAATAATTTTCAAAATGTGCACCAACTCCAGCATGTTCTAGAGTTAACGTATATGGATCTTCAAGCAAAGAAGCCATATAATCCTCCAAACACCTCAAACCCCAAACCCTATAGGAATGAAGGTGGGGGTGGTCAGCCTGCAGGCAGGCAAGGTGGTTCAGGTGGGGCTGTGTAACGGTAGGAAGCTGCCACGTCCTGAAATGTGTAGGATTTTGGGCAGGAAGCTGCCAGGTCCTTAAATGTGTAGGATTTTGGGCAGGAAGCTGCCAGGTCCTGAAATGTGTAGGATTCCGGGTTTGATCGAAGGCTCTAGAAAGTGGCACGCGTCTTGGCGTCAAAGAAGGTCCCGGTGCTGACCGGCTTGTAACAGATTCCGGTGAGTGCCCTGACTGGTGTCTCGTCGCTCTCTCTCTTCCTTTGCCATCACAAGGTGGTATCGGCGAGTAAAGCAAGGTTTTGCTAATCTACCTGTTGGGTAAAATGTTGGCAGCTACTTTCACCACGTTGGTTACGTCGTACTGTGAGAAGTTGGAGGCGGCCCGCGATATTGCCGAGCTTGATGCACTGGATCTCACGCTTGATAGTAATTATCCAAAGTTTCGTAGGAAGGATTTTGATGAACTGATGGCGAAGTGTAAGGTCGAGGTGGCGCGCGGTAACTACGATGTCGGCGATCGTACGGATCTGATCATTAGTTCGATTGCCCAGTTTTATGTCGCTACTGTTAAATTTCTAAAGATAGGTGCTCTTGCTGCTTTTCGTCCTGTCTGGGCTACAAGTTATGCGCGAAAGGTTTTTATGACGGAGGTTGCTCGGGATCCTGCGGTGTGGCACAAGCTTCCGTCTAATGCGTTAGGCAAGCCGCCGTTGTTCACGGGAAATAACACTGGGCACTGGGTTGCTATTGTTAAGAATTATGTTGCGGCACAGGGAATCAACGATGACCAGCAAAAGCTTCGCGTTGGCGTCTCATTTCTCTCTACAAGCATTCAGGGTCACTGGTCCTCGTATGTCGTAACCCATCCTTCCCCTACTTTCGAAGATTTCAGCAGTTCCTGTTTGATTTTTATGACAAGAATGTAGGGGTGACGGAGGCCCGCCGCCACTGGCAGGGGGTTCGTCAAGGCTCGAGGTCTGTTCAGGAGTGCCTTGGAGTTTAACTCAGCTCTTGCCGATCTGAATTCCATGCCTGGTGGGGAGGTCACTGAGGATGAGAAGGTTACGAATTTTCTGAATGGGTTGCGTGCATCGTTGCATTCTCAATGTCGAATTAATCACAAAACTGGCCGTGCTTTCGATTCGTATATGGAGCTCTACCAGATGATCTGGTGGAGCTCTACCAGATGATCTGGTTTAGATCGCTCATGGGCTCGATGATACTGTCGCTGAAGGGTTTCGTTCGCGCGGTTCCGATATGTTTCCTTCGAATCACCATGCTTATCGTGGCCCACGATATGTGGGTTTGGTCGTTTCGATCGTGGGTTTGGTCGTTCTCGCGGTGTTTTAAGGCTCGTGGGTTTCGTGCTCGGGGTCGCGGTTTTGATCGCGGTGATCGCTCGCATCATCGCCATGTCCCAGGTTTTCATCATGGGTCTTTTCCATCCCACTCCATGCCGCTCACTTGTTATGGGTGTGGCCTCCCTGGCCACAATTGTAAGCAGTCCGAGTGCCCTATGACTCCCCGGTTCTCGCAAGGAGTCCGAGTGCCCTTGCAAGCAGTCCGAGTGCCCTATGACTCCCCGGTTCTCGCAAGGATCTGCGCAAGGTACCCCAAGCCCCCGCACATCACGCCGGTCCCCCAAATTCTGGTCGCGGCAATGCACCGAGTGGGCGTGGATCCTCTCGTGGGCGTGGACGCTTTGGCTGGTATGAAGACATATCTTTCTCAAAACTTGTGGCTGCTCATGTTTGTTTGGAATGGGGACCTGGAATTGAAATCCTTGTTTGTGAAGATATACCCCAAGTGAACCAGCAAGATGGTCATGTGTGTGCGTTTGTGCTTAAGCCCGATAAAGCCCATGAAGTGCTCTCCGAGTATACTGCCCTGAAGAAGCATGCCCGTCAGATTGGCGCTTATTTTGTTTTGCCCAAACGAGTTGCTAAGGCAGTAAGTGTTGCTCCCCTTTTAAAATGTAAAGAGAGAATTATGGAAGGGAGGCGCAACGAAAGTGTAGCTTTGAAAAGTGCGCATGGGGAAGAGAAAATTGTGGCCCCATGGTCTTTTGAAGTGTGGTATGACAAGAAGAGGCCCAGTATATCAATGGTGAGAAAAGAACACCCCGAAGCGCAAATGGTCTTGCGCGGTATGGTTGCAGGGGCAACCGCTGATTGTGCAGTTGATACCGGGGAAGAACTTTCATTCATCTCGGCAGAATTCCTTAAGCGAGTGAACATAACCCCGCAACAAGTGGATGAATTGGAAGTCGAAGTGGCCACGGGTGACATTGCGAAAGTGGTGCATCAAGTGCAGTTGCGAACAGTTTTCAAGTCTTTGCCTTGTGTGCATACTTACTATGTGCTACCAAAATTGGCTCGTGACTGTGATGTCTTGTTGGGCATGGAATTCCTTAAGCGCTATAAGGCCAAGATTGATGTAGCGGAAGATACGTGTACATTTTGGAACAGAGGGCGAGGCGTGATTGTTAAGTCCATTTTTGCTACTGCTAAGAGCGCTAGAAAGAAGTCCCCTGTCATCTCTGCGAGGCATTTGGCGCGCTGTATGAAGCAAGCTTGCAAGTGGCCCGGGTACCAATGTTTCGAATTCATCGGAACAAACAGGTATACGGTTTCGTAACGAATCCGAGGCCCGGATCCTGGATCCCATCGCGATCCATTCGAAACCATGGTACCCGTGCTACTAGCCTTAAGGCTGTCCAGTGTTTGTGGGCATGGTAAGCAAGAATGAAGGGCATGATAACGAGACACGCTCGGATGGGCAAGGGCATGAACATGTTGATAGGCAAGAGGGCAACGAAGCGCGTAACGAAGGGCATAGCGATTATGATCATGATGTTAAAGAGTTCGAACCTGCTTTTGGGCCTACAAACAAGGCCGATGTCCCTTCTGATAAAAGTGGATTGAATCACCCCATTTGTCAACATCTTCGTGCTGAGTTCAGTGATGTCTTTTCTGAGAAATTAGAAGGCCTACCTCCTGACAGACATCTGTTCCACACTATCCCATTGTTTAGTGAACATGTTCCTCCATCCCGACCTGGTTACCGTTTAGCTTTGCCTGAGTTTCAAGAAGCACAGAGACAGGTTGCTGAACTTCTTGAGCAGGGATTGATTCAACCAAGTTGCAGTCCGTTTAGCAGCCCTGTTCTGTTTGTGAAGAAAAAGGATGACACGTTGCTGATGGTTATCGACTATCGTGCGTTAAAGCGCATTACTGTCCCTGATCGTTATCCTCTCCCGCGGATTGAAGAGTTGCTTGATAAACTGCAAGGTGCTGTGTGCTTTACAAGTCTTGATTTACTCTCTGGCTATCATCAAATTCGCTTGCAAGAGGAGGATGTTCCCAAAACTGCTTTCCGTGTCCCTTTTGGCCATTATGAGTTCAAAGTCCTACCCTTCGGTTTGACAAATGCCCCCGCTACTTTTCAACGTATGATGAATCGCGTATTCCATGACTTTGTGGCTGAAGGCTTTGTGGTAGTGTACCTTGATGATGTTTTGATCTTCTCTAAAATCGAAGAAGAGCATAAAGAGCATTTGCAAAAAGTGTTGCAGAAGACCTTCGTGAAGAGAAATTGTTTGTGAAGCTAAAGAAGTGTTCTTTTTGTCAGCCTGAACTACGCTATCTTGGCTTTTTTGTGGGGAAGCATGGAATCAAGATTGATCCGGATAAAGTCGCAGCAGTGATGAAGTGGGTCGTACCGACAACGGCCCCTGAGGTACGACAATTTTTGGGCCTATGCAATTTTTCGCGGAAATTTGTGCAAGGGTATAGCCAACTTACTGCCCCGTTGAATCACTTATTGCGCAAAGGTGTCCCTTGGCTGTGGACTGATGCATGTCAAAAAGCCTTTGATGGGTTGAAGTGGGCCATCACAAATGCCCCAGTGTTGGCAATCCCTGATCTCTCCCCGGATGCGCCTAAGTTTCGGGTCGTGTGTGATGCCTCAAAGAATGGTGTTGGTGCTGTGCTTGAGCAAAATGGACGCCCATGTGCCTATATGAGCCGGAAATTTTCTGATGCTGAGAGAAATTATCATGTCACCGAGCAAGAGTTGGCTGCAGTGTGTATGGCATTGACTTCTTGGCGATGTTATCTCCTTGGGAAACCCTTTGAAGTGGTCACTGATCATGCAGCAAACACGTTTTTGCCGTCCCAATCGGTTTTGAGCCCTCGGCAAGCCAGGTGGTCGGAGTTGCTCCCGATGTACTCTATAGAGTGGAAGTATGAGCCCGGTCGTTCTAATGTTGCGGACCCTTTGAGTAGGAATCCAGCGTTCGTAGTTAGTTCTTTGGTGCACACTCCTAGGGGCTCTGTTCAGCTTAGAGCCGCGATACGGGGGCGCCGCATATATGGTCATCGTATTAGGTCATCGTATTAGGTGTGCTGTACTTACGCGCAAGGGGGCGCGTTCCACTGGAGGCGGTACTGCCCCGCCATTAGGTGGTGTAGTCCCTGGCGCAGCAAGTGACTCGGGCGACGCGTGCCCGGATGGGTTCACCATGTGGTGCCCCGAGGGGGAAGACTGGTTGCACCGCATACAGACCGAGTATGAGAAGGATCATCTTCTAAGGGATGGGCGTAAAAGACAAAGAGCGAAGTTGGTCGCTAAAGATGGTTACTGTTTCCGTGGAAAAGCAATGTATGTTCCCGAAATGGCAGATGGTAAAGATAAAGAGCTTAAAGGAGCCATTCTCAAAGAAAACCATGAAGGCAGGCAGGCCATGTGGGCCGGACTAAAATGTTGGAGAAAATACAACGGTATTTTTGGTGGCCGAAGCTGAGGGAAGGTGTTGAAGATTTTCTTCGCGTTTGTGATGCGTGCCAACGCAACAAGGTGGATACCTCACTGCCAGCTGGTTTGCTGCAGCCTCTACCAATTCCTTCACGAAGGTGGGAAAGCATCTCTATGGATTTTATTACTGACTTACCCAAAACAGTAAACGGGAATGATGCTATCCTTGTGGTTGTGGACAGACTGTCTAAATATGCGCATTTCATTCCAACAACTGATCAGCTGTCTGCTGAAGGTCTTGCTGATGTGTTTGTGGATCGTGTGTTTAAGCTGCACGGTATGCCGAAAGAGGTGTTGACTGATCGCGGAACGGTGTTCACGAGTGCCTTCACTAAAGCGTTGTTTAAAATTTTGGGCACGAGGTCTGTCTTTTCAACGGCTTATCATCCACAGACTGATGGACAAACTGAGCGTGTGAATCGCATTGTGGAAGACATGTTGAGGCATTATGTTAGCCCTACCCAACATGATTGGGATGTGCATGTGCCAGCCGCAGAATTTGCTTATAACAATGCTTATCAAGGATCCGTTCGCACAACTCCCTTCCGATTGGTGTATGGGGAGGATCCTATTGAGCCGTTTGCAGTGATTTCTGGGACCACTTTTCCGTCGGCTAAAAGATTTGCTATAAAGTTGCATGATGATCTTGCGTTAGCGAAGCGCAACCTGATTGAGGCACAAGATAGGCAGCGCACTTAAGCTAACCAAGGGCGCAGACATGTTGAGTATGAAGTTGGGGAAGAAGTACTATTGTCCACTAAGAATATTCGTTGGAAGCATCCTGGCACCAAGAAGTTTTTGCCTCGTTTCATTGGGCCATTCAAGATTTTGGCTAGAATTGGCGCTGTTGCATATAGGCTGGAGTTGCCTGATGAATACACCATTCACAATGTGTTTCATGTGTCGCTGTTGAAGCCATATCATAAGGGTGTCAATGTGGCTCCCTCACCTCCGCCAGATTGGATTGATGATGATTGGGAATACGAGGTGGAGTGTATTTTGATGCATCGAGAGAAGAAGGCTGCGCACCATGCGCCGAAGAAAGAATACTTGGTAAAATGGAAAGGCTACGGGCCTGAGCGTAACTCATGGGAACCAGAAGCAGGATTAATAGAACATGCCCAAGAGGTTGTCCAGGAGTACTCGGCTGGTCGCGCTCTCAATGAGAAGGTGGGAACAGGAAGCGCACGAAAGGTGTCGCGGCTGCAGGCAACGGTACTAAGAAGCGAAGTAATGAGCATGCCTCAGCAACTACGAATACTGCGCCTAAGACGAGGCGGACATAGACACGGAGAGACGACCTTTTCCTGCACTTGTTTGTTGCGGGTACAGCATGGCTGCCCGCCGGGGGGAGGGAGAAGGGCTTAGTTGCTCCCCGCGTGTCACCCCGTTGTTATACAAGTGGGAAGTTCAGTACGGTGAGCTGTATAGCGCGTGCATGATGTTAAGTGTAGATCATCGATCCACATTGAAGCCCGGCATGACAATTTCAAGCAATGAATGATGATGAACAAAGCTCACTGACGTACCCTGGCGTACCTCACCATTGGAGGCTCAACAAAGTTGTCGCCAAAGCTATATGTGTAAAGAATATTGTTGCTTGGGTGTAGACGGCATGTACACTGCTTGAAGAACTCTTACCTTATAGAGTCTTGCTCGTGATGACTGCTCTGATGTGAGCGAGGACGCTCCCATGTAGGGGAGGGGGAAGTTGTAACGGCAGGAAGCTGCCAGGTCCTGAAATGTGTAGGATTTTGGGCAGGAAGCTGTCAGGTCCTGAAATGTGTAGGATTTTGGGCAGGAAGCTGCCATGTCCTGAAATGTGTAGGATTCCGGGATTGATCGAAGGCTGGCGCGTCTTGGCGTCGAAGAAGGTCCTGGTGCTGACCGGCTTGTAACAGATTCCGCTGAATGCTCTAACCTGACTGGTGTCTCGTCGCTCTCTCTCTTCCTTTGCCATCACAGGCTGGTTCAGGTGCTGACCAGGCAGAAGTGCCTCAAAATACTAACCGAGAAAATTCAGGGACAGGACAACCTGCGTTTCAACAGCAGGGAAGGCCTTTACTAATATGTCAGTACTGCAAGAATCCAGGGCACACCAAGACAACGTGCCCTAAGCTTGCAGCTCAGGAGAGGAGAGCACAAACTAATTGTGTTCAGAGGGATACAGTAATCTCTCAACCCTCTCTACCAGCTTGGCTTATAGACTCAGGTTCAACTGATCACATTTCCCCTTCAAGTGACAACATGATAAATTATGTCAAATTTGATGTGCCACAAAGAGTAATTGTGGCTAATGGTAAATCAGAGGAGATAGTTGGTGAGGGCACTATGCAAGTGTTTCTTGAGTCTGGTAGCTCCTTGTTCTTACACAATGTCAAGCATGTTCCAACTAGTAAGAAATATCTCCTGTCAGTTGGCAAGGCATATTTAGATGGTATCAATGTCAACATCATGGGTATTGATTGTTATCTTACAGATTCCACTGGGTACCATTTGGGCAATGCTGAGCATGCTTTCCCTTATCAGTGGCTGGTAGACTTAGCTCTACCAGACAAACATGTTTCCTTACATTCTGAGACTAAGTTTGTAGAGGCATGCAGTGTTCAGGTTGTTCACAATAATGTGTGTCCTCATGAAATTGCTGAAGACTTGTCTCATGTCTTTTTGGCCCCTTCGGGCATTAAAAATACCAATGCTAGAGTTGACCAGTTAAACCTGGATATGACAAAAGCTGTGGGGATTGAGCAAGCTCACAAACAGCCTGATCAGCAAGTTACTAATAATGGGGAAAAAGGGCCCGCGGGGAACCAGGTGCTTGCAGAGCCTGATCCTTGTTACACATTGGTCTGGATCCACGTCCAGTTCAGGACGTTTCACAAGTGATCACCCATGATAGTGAGGCTGTTCATTTACTATTGTATGTAGATGATGTCCTTATTACCTCTCAGGATCCCAAATGTATTGATGAAGTGAAGTCTCTGTAGTGAAGGATTCAGGGGAGGCTCGACAC
>KV908367.1:295523-300523 GCA_002005505.1 Botryococcus braunii
CCTAAAAGACTCACATGCACATATTTATCAAGGATTACTGCATGTTTTCCAGCCACTGAAAGATGGAAGTATACGACAGCCATATAAGGTTTATCCTTCAATACATTAATACCCACACATGGCAAAGCTTTTACTAGCTTTAAGTGGCACATAGATTGTACAATTCCATATGCCAAAGCTTTAAGTGGCAAAACAATGTACCTTGCTGTTAGGTTTTGTCCTTCATCATTATATAAATTGACTGTTTTTTAGCCAGTGTCATGACATGATTGATCAAGGCATCCTCACCTTGAGATTACTGCAACTCACAGCTCATTATTTAATTGTAATTACCTCAAATTAACATGACATGATGAAGCACGAAACCCAACAGCAAGGTATACCCAATTTAGATATGGGAGAGGCCAATGGAAAAACATGAGTGTTGCACACAGAAGTAATTCAACAAGGATATCATGATCGATCCTATATCTAGAGAATGTTTCACAATGTATAATAGCGGCTTAAAGGTATGGGCATGGCGAGATGAGCCCTTCAGACGGAGATCTGGAGCTGACGTACGAGGGGGGTATTAAGGACAGCAAGAAGCATGGGCATGGCGAGTACAGCTTTTGGCGACTGAAGTTCCCAGCTGGGAAAGATATGAAGGGGGTTGGAAGGACAGCAAGCATGGGCATGGCGAGTACAGCTTTGGCAACCGGGAGAGGTATGAGGGGGGTTGGAATGACGACAAGAGGCATGGGCATGGCAAGCGAAGTATTACTAACAGGGACACGTATGAGGAGGGTTGGAAGGACGACAAGCAGCATGGGCATGGCAAGTACAGCTGTACCAACAGGGACACGTTTGAGGGGGGTTGGAAGGACGCCAAGAAGCATGGGCATGGCGAGTACAGCTTTGCCGAGGGGGGCAGGTTTGTGGGGGATTGGAAGGACGACAAGCTGCATGGGCATGGCGAGTATAGCCGCACCAATTCATAAAAGAATGGACTCGACGAAGTGCATTGGCATATGCCATGCATGGCGAGTGGATTACTATTAGTGCCAACGGGAAATACATGTATCGGGGTTTGGAAACACGTTGAGTTGAATGGTCGTGCCCAGCAAACGTTGGCAAATTGGGTCAAAGCCGAGGTGAATTGATGATGAAAAACGGCTTAGTTCCTTCAAGCCCACATGGGTATACCATGACGTATGCCATGAACCCCGGGTATGCGTGCCATTGGCAGAGCCACGCCAACTATTTAACCTGTAGTCCACTCAGCTATTTCCACACAGCTACGCCAGTTTGCCAACGCCGTAGACATTGCTGTTGTATTTCACGTGCTGGATAGTGTGACAGTTTTTGAGTCCCAGGGCCCTAGGGCCCTAATGGCGGCACGCAGAAGTCATAGGCCTATGCATATGACGTGTCAGGTGAATATATATTCTTAACCCGAGGTGAGTTTGAACTTGCAACTCGCGAATCTACTAGTGAAAACATAGTTCC
The DNA here is from genome assembly GCA_002005505.1 of Botryococcus braunii. NCBI lineage: Eukaryota > Viridiplantae > Chlorophyta > Trebouxiophyceae > Botryococcus > Botryococcus braunii. The sequence continues at coordinate 297,012 of KV908367.1, forward strand.
CAATTGGCCAAATCTACTAAAATGGTGCGCAAATAAAGAGGTTTCAATGCATTCGGGCCTCAAACGTTTTGTCATGTTTCCGAAAACATATTGAACTCCCTAATGTAGCGTGCTAGTCCTTGGCAACAAGTAATAATTGAAATATGGCCAGGTAGCGCCGCGTTGCATGGGCAAATCAATTAGTTAGTTACGGGCATTAATTGCCATTGGTCGGGGCTCGCACTGGGGGCCCTCGAGGACTGCAATCGCCATGGGATTGCATATCCCACTGGGATGCCCAGAATCAAGCCTCAGGGTTCCGTAATTTGGAGACAGTTCCCATGTTCGGACTCCCGAGCAGGTCCTGCTGGGTAGAAACTCCCTATTACCGAGTGGGAAATCCCTGGGAAGCCCTGGAGGAGTTTTGAGTCGGTTCCCCATGGCGCAGAACCATGCCAATGTCTTAGCTAGGCCTGCTGGCCCAATAGAGCACGGTATTGGGGTTTGAAGGTTTCACAGTTTAGGGTAGGACACTGCAGGCCTGCATTTGCATCCTTGCCCAGGGGTGCCTCCCTGGTCATTAGAGCGAATAGGCTGAAGCCCCAGCGCCTGGCAAGGTGGGCTCAAAAATGAAAAGAGTGAAAGCCAATGATGTTCAATACTGCTACGCGGGCGCGCATGCGCACACACAACCACACCCAGACCCCCCCCCTCACACACACACACACACACAGACACACACACACACACACACACACACACACAAACACACGCACACACACACACACACGCACACGCACATATATGTATATACACACACAAACACACACATCCACTCATATGTACACAAACGTATACGCAACCCACCCACATACACACACACACACCCCACCCAAACACACACACACACACACACACACATACACACACACACATGTGTACATATACACAAACACACGCACACACCCACATATACACACACATCCACACGCACGCATGAACGCAAGCACACACACACACACACACACACACACACACACACACACACACACACACACACATGTACATGTGTACACGCGCACACACACACACACACACACACACACACACACACACACACCACACAGACACATACAGACGCGCACGCACATGCGGGCGCGTGCGAGTGCCCCGCACGCAATCGCAAGGGGCACGGCAGAGGGGCGCACGCATCAGAAACCATGTGCACGCCCGGCCGTGACGCACGAGTGCAAGAGAGAAAGCAAACCAGGCCAGCGAGCCAGCCATCAACTCTCACAGGAGCGTGTGCATGTGTGTTCAACGCAGCTGACACGGGACACAGCACAAATATCTATTAATACAACAAATATTAGTACGCAAAGCACAACACCAAGGACGCAACCACCCGCAACGCACACCGTCCGGTACCGCACGAATCTCCAGACGACAGAGTGAATGACAGGAAGGAAGGACGGGATATTCTGAAGATCTGGGAGGGACTGATCAATGACCCATCTTGTAAGGAAAGGGGAGTGCGAGCGCACAGTCTCTGGGCATCTTCAATTACGATAAGCGCCTCCTCAAACTCTGCGCCTCCCAGATTGGCGCCCTCAAAGGTTGTCCTGGTGATGATGGCGTTCTTCAGCACCGCTCCGCACATGTTTGCCTCCAGCACCCCGCGCCCCTCTCCATCACCCCACAGCCACCAAGAAACTTGTCTTTTCAAAGGTGCACTGGTGGCGTCGAACCTAAAACTCCGGCCAGGTGTGGCCTCTGACGGTAGACCCACTGCAAGACACCAAGCATCTGGCCATCTGCGCCGTCGAGAAGGTACATACGTATGATGCAACAAGCCCAGGGGTCTGGCCAGACCCTTGAAGGTACACTCAATGCAACTGGCAAAGCCCCTGCCCACTTGTATCTTCGAACCTACTCTGGATGCAACAAATCAAGCAGTTGGCCACTTATCTTCTTGATGGTACACTTTATGCAACACACCAGGCGTCCGACTGGATGTACCTGTGCATGTACACTCAAAGCAACTGACCAAGCATCTGGCCATATGTACCTTTGGAGGTACACTCAGTGCAACAAACCAAGCTTGTGGCGGCCACTTGTACCGTCGAAGATACACTTGATGCAACAAGCAAAAACGGCTGGCCACTTATGTCTTTGACAGGAAACTCGGTGCAACAAATGTAGCGGCTTGCCACTTGCACTTTTGAAAGTACACTCTATGCAACAAACCAAGCGTCTGGCCACTGCCTGAGCACACCATGGGCTTTCCAGACTCTCACGGTGGCCCCACGCAACGGTACCTGCTGACCGGTGTTGTAGCTATCCATCTGACATGCTGATAATATGAAGAGCACAAAACTAAACTGCACGCTCTACAATTCCCGCCCATCCTCTTCCTCTTAAGAAGAGGGAAGAAGCTTCTTCCCCATTGGTCCCCCCATCCCCCTTCCCAGCGGGTTCTTTTCCTTCTACGCTCTTCTTTGCAGGCGTAGTCAGTGTTTGTGTGGCCACCAGTGCTGAAACTGAAGTTTGTACCGTCAGGTGAGCCAATGAAGTTTGTTTAGGCAGTTGTGCCCATGAAATTTGTACAGCAAGGTGCACAACCATTTCATTGAAATGAACTCTGTACCGCCAGGTGTGGCTATGAGATTTGTACCGCCAGGTGTGGCTATGAGATTTGTACCGCCAGGTGTGGCTATGAGCTTTATACCGCCAGGTGCGGCAATAAGCTTTGAACCGCGCGGTGCGCCAGTGGCTATGAGATTTGTACCGCCAGGTGTGGCTATGAGCTGTGAACCGCCAGGTGCGCCAGTGAGCTTTGTACCGGCCGATGGGCACTGCTTTTCCAGCCAATGAACACAGGCTTTCGCAGTCCCTGAACACAGGCCTTTGCACTGCACATGCAAGCAGGAGCAGCCGCCGTATTGTTTAGAAGACAATGCGGTCCACAGCGGCGTTGGGCAGGTTCGCCCCTGCATACCCGACCCCTTCAGTCCAGACCCAAATACACAGCTTCACATGGTTTGAAGATTATTTGTACTTCGCTTTCTGCTTGATTTAAAACTACCGTATGTAATTTCCACCATGACGCAAACTGTCTCCAGCGCAGGCCTTAACTTCTGGGCAGGCCGGAAACTATTGGGCAAGCTAATAATTAGTGGGGAGGCCGTAAACTACTCGGCAGGCCATCAACTGCAGGGCAGGCTATTAATTACTGGGCAGGCCGTAAACTACTAGACAGGTCATAATTGCTGGGCAAGGCAATAACTACTGAGCAGGCCAATACCAACTAAGCAAGCCATAAACCACTAGGCAGGCCAACAAGTACTGAGCAGGCCAGAACAATGTTGAGCAAAGGCAATATGTGGAATCCACCAAAAGAAGGCGGGTGCAAATGACGAGGTACGTCAGATATCTGGGCAGGGAGGCTGCTGGGTTACTACGTGATAGGAGAACAATTAAGGTCTAACCAAGCAACTGATGCCTTGCAGAGTCTACAATGGTAGGTCTACAAT
>KV908367.1:305523-318023 GCA_002005505.1 Botryococcus braunii
GGGAAAGGTATGAGGGCGGTTATAAGGACGACAAGAAGCATGGGCATGGCGAGTATTGGTGTACCAACAGGGACACGTATGAGGGGGGTGTGAAGGACGACAAGAAGCATGGGCATGGCGAGTTCACCTTTGCCGAGGGGGGCAGGTATGTGGGGGGTTGGAAGGACAACGATAAGCATGGTCATGGCGAGTTCACCTTTGCCGACGGGGAAAGGTATGTGGGGGGTATAATGGACAACAAGCTGCATGGGCATGGCAAGTACAGCTATGCCAACAGGGACACGTATGAGGGGGGTTGGAAGGACAACGATAAGCATGGTCATGGCAAGTACAGCTTTACCACAAGGGACACGTATGAGGGGGGTTTGAAGGACGACAAGAGGCATGGGCATGGCGAGTTCACCTTTGCCGACGGGGAAAGGTATGAGGGCGGTTGGAAGGACGACAAGAAGCATGGGCATGGCGAGTATTGGTGTACCAACAGGGACACGTATGAGGGGGGTTGGAAGGACGACAAGAAGCATGGGCGAGTTCACCTTTGCCGAGGGGGACAGGTATGTGGGGGGTTGGAAGGACGACGAGCAGCATGGGGAATGGGAGGAAAGCTATCCCGCGGCCGACGGTCCCCAAGTCCGGTAGGCCTCGGGGCAGAGTTAAGTGGGGGTTTTGAAGAACGGCGAAGTTCACGGGCATGGCAAGTGCAGCAAACCTGGCTTGGGAAAATAGGATGGGGGTTGGAAGGACAGCAAGAATCTTGGCTTATGGCGAGTACAGCCGCGCCAATGGATAAAAGAATGGACGCGGCAAAGTGCATTGGCATATGCCATGCATGGCGAGTGCTTTAATATTAGTGCTAACGGGAAAACCCTGTATCGGGGTTTGAAAACACGTTGAGTTGAATGGTCGTTCCCAGCAAACCTTGGCAAATGGGGTAAAAGACGAGGTGAATTGATGATGGAAAAACGGCACAGTTCCTTCAAGCCCATATGGGTATGCCATGGACCCGGGTATGCGTGCCATTGGCAGAGCCACGTCGACTATTTATCCTGTAGTCCACTCAGCTATTTCCACACAGCTATTCCAGTTTGCCAACGCCGTAGACATTGGTGTTGTATTTCACGTGCTGGATAGTGTGACAGTTTTTGAGTCCCAGGGCCCTAGGGCCCTGATTGCGGCACGCAGAAGTCATACGCATATGATGTGTCAGGTGAATATATAATCTTACCTCGAGGTGAGTTTGAACTTGCAACACGCGAATCTACTAGTGAAAACATGGTTCCCAAATTGGCAATATCTACTAAAATGGTGCGCAATTGCAAAACATTTGAGGCCCGAATACATTGAAACCTCATTATTTGCAAATAAAGAGGTTTCAATGTATTCGGGCCTCAAACGTTTTGTCGTGTTTTCCGAAAACATATTGAACTCCCTAATGGAGGGTGCTAGTCCTTGGCAACAAGTAATAATTGAAACATGGCCAGGTAACGCCGTGTTGCATGGGCAAATCAATTAGTTATAACTTGCCTAATTAGTTACGGGCATAACTTGTCAGTGGTCGGGGCTGGCACTGGGGGCCCTCGAGGACTGCAATTGCCATGGGGATTGCATATCCCACTGGGATGCCCAGAATTAAGCCTCAGGGTTCCGTAATTGGGAGACAGTTCCCATGTTCGGACTCCCGAGCAGGTCCCGCTGGGTAGAAACTCCATAGTCCCCGAGTGGGAAATCTCTGGGAAGCCCTGGAGGAGTTTTGAGTCGGTTCCCCATGGCGCAGAACCATGCCAATGGATAGCTAGGCCTGCTGGCCCAATAGAGCACGGTATTGGGGTTTGAAGGTTTCACGGTTTAGGTTAGGACAGTGCAGGCCTGCACTTGCCTTCTTGCCCAGGGGTGCCTCCCTGGTGCCTCCATGGTCATTAGGCCGAATAGGCTGAAGCCCCAGCGTCTAGCAATGTGGGCTCAAAATGAAGAGAATGAAAGCCAATTATGTAAAATACTGATGCGCGCGCGCTTATACACTTCCCGTGCTACTTCAGGGTGTTTTTGCAGGTGCTGCAGTTCAGGAGTCCACCCAGCTTGTCCCATTGGCGCTGTAGCTTCCTTTCATAGGTTTGCTACTTCAGGCTGAAGTAGCACACCTAGGCCCTCAAGTAGCACACCTACGCTGAAGTAGACCTATCACCCTACTATCTGCGGATGGGGTTTATTTTTTTCTGGGGGATTTGAACTCGCGTTCTCCTGCTCCATGGTCTTGTAGCGACCCCTCTCCACACACCGCCATCCGCATTCCAGGACAATTGTAGTACGTTGATACTTATATATGTACTGCGGAGCCCCATTCTTTCTTGAATCTGCAGTCGAATGGTCAACATACCTACACTTTCCGCCTTACCATACCACGAGGAAGTATGAAAAGAAAGTTTGAAGCTGCTTGTATGTCTGTTGGGTGTCTTTATAGGTTTCGACGGAGCCCCAAAATGGGATTCCGGAAACACACGAGCATGATTTCCATGAACAATCCCTCAAATTAATCATATTATTAGTTAATACAGTATATAATCTTGGTTTCAAAAATGTGTTTACTATCAATTAAACGGGGTCGTGATGGTGAGCTGGCGTACCTGCTTCCCCCTGCCGGACGGCCTCATGTGTGATAACTAACCAAGCTAATCACAATATATAAACAGTGTACAGAACCACCCTGAAGTAGCACCGGAAGTGCATAAATTAGTTATACATCTGTATAACATATACATGCGCACACACACACCCCCACGCCCTCCACCACACACACACACACACACACACACACACACACACACACACACACACACACACACACACACACACACACACGCACGCACATCCACACGCACGCACACACACACACACACACACACACACACACACACACGCACGCCCACATAAACCACATCACGCCTCTCCGTACGTGCGTGTATACGAGACTCTTTCCACCCAGCATCGCTAACGGATATGACGGGGTCACATCCCTTGCATTCTTGAAGATACGGAAGGGGAATGTATATGGAACGGTTTTTACGATCCCAGGCAGACAATACTCAAAATTGTCAAGGAGAAGTCTCTTCCACTAATATGACAAAATGGGACGGGGTCTCACTCAACTAAAACGCCATACATTTTAGAAGATTTATATCCGAGACTTTGCCTTGGCACTGTCAACGTTCATGAAGGCGTTCTAGAAGGTGAGGTTGCCTCCGCCGAGTTCCAAGGGATGACAACGGAATAGTAATGTCAGCTCCCACCTTTGCCGCCGCATACTTGCAGCCCACATCTTTAAAGAGGCCGCAGGCAACATTCCACGAATGGAAAATTGTCCACAGTTTGTACGATGTACCACCCGAGGGAGAGGGGATCTAGATGACGATAAAATCATATATAAGAGTATACCATCTCTCACCATACATCATATATATAAGCTTATATATGATACTCAAGTGTACCATCTCTCATCACATACTTATATAATATCATTATATAAGCATACCATCTCGCATCATATATCATATGTCTGTAACATCTCTGCCATGAGGAGACAGAAGAGGCCTAGGTGGTGACGGTGTCTTATGCCATTTACGCCATTGCAAAAGCGAGGTCGCGAGATGCAATGAGGAGGGAGGAAAGCGACGCGTCATTCGCCAGCAGTACGAAAGTGATGCCGAAGGGCCGGTGCCTCAAAGGCTGCGGTCATTTCCGACAACCGACCTCCACACGCGATGTGCCCACAAGCGTCGGGTTTGCGCACCTAAAAGTCACAGCCATGCCAACCAAACTCAGTCTGTAACCATCATCACGGAGTGCAACGTTGCTAGCATGCACTCAGGCGGCACCCGCCCCCCCTTAAAATCCGGAGGCAATAAAACACTTTCCCGAAATCCAGTCCATACAACACTCCTTAAATCAAAATGGCATCAACCTTCAACAGGTCCTTCTACAATGTCTACGTACCGTTCTGACAAAGAAACCATTCAACCCACAGCCTGATCAACTCGGCGCTTTGCTCTTCCCCTTCGATTTTGGGACGCAGGAATCAGCCTCCTTCCCCACCCCACACACACACACACACACACACACACACACACACACACACACACACACACACACACACACCACACATACACACACACCACACATACACACGCGCACACACACCAGACACATACACACGCGCACACGCACATCCACAGGCACGCGCACGCGTACGCGCAATCGCACAAGGGGAACACCAGAGTGAGCGCGCACCAGAAACCATGTGCAGGCCCGGGCCCTGATGCACAATTGCAAGAGAGAAAGCAAAGCAGTGCCAGCGAGCAAGCCACGTAGACCTACAGGAGCGCGTGCATGTGTGTGCCACGCAGCTGACACGGGACACAGCACAGACATCTCTCAATACAACATAAGTATGAACACGCAATGCACAACACCCACGACCCAACCACCCCCGACGCACACGGTACCGTACCGCAGCCATCTCCAGAGGACAGAGTGGATGAGAGGAAGGAAGGAAGAAATATCCGGAAGATCAGGGAGGGATTGATCAATGACCCATCTCATGAGGAAGGGGAGTGTGAGCCCACAGTCTCTTGGCATCTTCACTTCCGATGAGCGCCTCCTCAAACACTGCGCCTTCCAGATTGGCGCCCTCAAAGGTGGCCCCGGTGATGATGGCATTCTTCAGCACCGCGCCGCTCAAGTTCGCCTGCAGCACCCCCGGGCCCCCTCCATCACCCCACAGCCACCAGGAGGTACCAACTTGTACCTTCAGAGGTACACTCCACGCAACAAACCCCGTATATGGTCCTTTTCAGCTCCAAAGGTACCTCGATGCAATAAACCCAGCGACTGGCCACTTCTGCCTTCACGGTACAATCAATACAACAACCCCTGGGCTCATGTTCCTTCGAAGGTACGCCATCTGCAGACTTACGAAGCGTGTCGCAACTTTGTACCTATGAAGGTACAACCTGCACAACGAACCAAGCGTCTGGCCACTCTGCCTGAGTACACCTGCAACTTTCCAAACTCTCAGCCCGGCTCCACCCAATAATACCTGCTGACCATCCTTCCAGCTGTCCATCTGACATGGTGGTAGTGTCCAGAGCACCAAGCTTCACAGCACCCTCCACATTCCCTGCTTCCTCTCTTCCTCTTTCTCCCAGCAATCTTCCCCCCATCTTCCCACCCCCTTGGCGATTGCTTTTCCTTCTCCGCCCCTCTTGCAGATGGAGTCAGTGCTTGTGTGACCTCCAGTGGTGGAACTGAACAGGCGTTTGTACCATCAGGCGTGCCAATGAACTTTGTACCGTCAGGTGCGCCAATGAACTCTGTATCTGTGCTGCCAGGTGCGCCAATGAACTCTGCACCGCCAGGTGCGCCATTGAGCTTTGTACCATCAGGTGCAACAATGAGCGTTGCACCGCCCAATGGGCGCCGACTTTTCAGACAATGAACATAGGGATTTGCAGCGCATGAACGCAGGCCTTTGCACTGCACATGCAAGTAGGAGCAGCCGCCGTACCTTTTGGAAGACAACGCGGTCCACAACGGCATTGGTCAGGTCAGCGCCTGCATCCCCGTCCCCTTCAGTCCAGACCCGAATAAACAATTTCACTTTGTTCAAAGATTAGATATACTTCGCTCTCTGCTTGAATAAAATCTGCTGGATGAAATTCCCGCCATGATGCAAAACTGGCTTCTGCGCAGGCCAATAAATCTTGGGCAGGTCAGTGATTACTGGGCAGGCCGTAAACTACTAGGCAGGCCAATAACTGCTGGGCAGGCCATTAACTACTGGGCAGGCCCATAACTACCGGGCAGGCCAATAACTCTCGGGCAAGCCATAAACAACTAGGCTGCCAATCACTACTGGGCAAGCCACAAAGTACTAGGCAGGCCAATAACTAGTGGGCAGGCCATAAACTACTAGGCAGGCCAATAACTACTGGGCAGGCCACTACCATGTTGAGCAATGGCCCAATGTGGAATCCATTAAGACAAGACGCGTGCAAATGACGAGGTACAATAGATGCAGGGCGGGGAGAGAGCCGAATTACTATATGTTAGGAGAACAATCAAAGTCTAAGCAGGCAAATCATGCCTCGTAGTGTCTACAATGTAGAGCTCCGCAAGAGCTCACAACATGCAATACGCCACAACATACAATACGCTGCAGCAAGCAACATGCCACAGCATGCAAGCACTGCAGCACGCAACATGCTACAGTATGTAACTTGCCACAGCATGCATCACACCACAGCATGCAATATGCTACAACACGCAACACGCAGCAGCAAGCAACATGCCACAGCATGCAAGCACTGCAGCACGCAACATGCTACAGTATGTAACTTGCCACAGCATGCATCACACCACAGCATGCAATATGCTACAACACGCAACACGCAGCAGCAAGCAACACGCCACAGAATGCAGCACACCACATCATGCAATACGCTACAACATGCAAAGAGGGAGCAACATGCAAAGTGCTGCAGCATGCGATATGCCACAACAGGTCGCCACAACATGCGATATGCCACAACAGGTCGCCACAACATGCGATATGCCACAACAGGTCGCCACAACATGCGATATGCCACAACAGGCCGCCACAGCATTCGATATGCCACAATAGGCCGCCACAGCATGCAAAATGCTGCAGCATGACATACGCTACAATACACTACACGCCGCAGCATGCAACACGGCACGGCATGAGACAGGCCCAATGTGTGGCTCACCTGAGAAGTTGGCTCCGACTGCATATGCCTGTACGCCCCCAAACCACCAGCACACTCTTGGCCAGGGATTGGCTGCCAAAGCAATGGCTTCGAAATATGACATTTTAAACCCTCAGAGCCTCTCCCCCTTCCCCCTCTCTCCACCCCCTTCCCCCCTCTCGCACCCCCTTCTCCCTCTTCCCTCCTTCCCTCCCCCACTCAACTCACTCTCTTCCCCTCCCTCTCCCCTCCCCTCTCCACCCTCCTCCGCCTTCCTCCACCACCACCTCTCTCAATCCACTGTCTGCATGCGCTTACTCAGGTTTCGCTGCCATGGAAAACATGCCTACAAACCCCCGCCCCCCCCCCCCCCCGCGGGGCAGGTGTGGCCGGGATCCACATTCCCGAACTTCGCCCCCCACCCCCAACACCCAGGCCCGGCGGGGAGACCCACAACACGGGACCCACAACAAGGGACCCGCAACGAGGGACCCGCAACGAGGGACCCGCAACAAGGGACCCGCAACGAGGGACCCGCAACGAGGGACCCGCAACGAGGGACCCGTAACAAGGGACCCGCTAAAGGGACTCGCAAAAAGGGACCCGCAATGACGGACCTGCAACAAGGCACGTGCAACGAGGGACCCGCAACGAGGGACCCACAACGAGGGACTTACAACGAGGGACCCGCAACAAGGGACCCGCTAAAGGGACTCGCAAAAAGGGACCCGCAATGAGGGACCTGCAACACGGCACTTGCAACGAGAGACCCGCAACAAAGGAGACAGGCAGTGCGGGGCGTCTTGACCTTGCTCAGCACAGCCTCCTGCAGATTGGCACCCTGTAGAGAGGCGTCCACCAAGAGAGCTCCGGAAAGAGTCTTCCCTGCCAAGTCAGCCTTCGCCAGGTCGCACTCGCGCAGGTCCAGGACCCTGTCCGACACCGCGTTGGCCTGCCCTATGGTGTTCCCCACAAATGCACGCTCGCAGCGCTTCGGATCTGCACACCGCTTCCTGCCTTCAGCGCCCTGCCGTTTTAGACTATATGATGGTACTGTAGTTCCCACCACCCCAACAGGCGCACCAGCATACTGTGCGCGCGCGCGCGCGCGCGCACACACACACACACACACACACACACACACACACACGCGCGCGCATGCTGGTGCGAATGCTCTTTATGTTGACATAAGGGAGCTAAGTAACCCAACGGCCAGGGGTTGCTGTCAAATAGTACCTTGAGCCAATGCAACAGCAGTAGATAAGACACAAGAAGCCCAAGAACGTGTGATACTGACGTCTGTCAATGAACAGCACTCACTTCTGCAGGCAGCCCCACTCCGTCTTTAACACCCCCTTCTCACCCCCCCTTTCTCTTCTCTCTCTCTCTCTCTCTCTCTCTCTCTCTCTCTCTCTCTCTCTCCCTCCCTCCTCCCTCCCTCCCTCCCTCCCTCCTCCCTCCCTCCCTCCCTCCCTCCTCCCTCCCTCCCTCCCTCCTCCCTCCCTCCCTCCTCCCTCCCTCCCTCCCTCCCTCCCTCCCTCCCTCCTCCCTCCCTCTCTCTCTCTCTCTCTCTCTCTCTCTCTCTCTCTCTCTCTCTCTCTCTCTCTCTCTCTCTCTCTGTGTGTGTGTGTGTGTGTGTGTGTGTGTGTGTGTCCGTGTGTGTGGGAAGAGGTGCGTGTGTCTGTGAGATGTGCATGCAAAAAGTGTCATTGATCTGGCATGAGCCAGCGAGGGAAATGCCTAGTATGAAGTGACTGACAGCCCAGTAAAGCTTCCATACAGAGAGTCCAGTCAATGCAACAGGGAGCAGTGAATACCTTTGTCAATAGGGGGCAATCTAATCGCAGCTTCTGCGGGTGGTGCCTGTGCTACCAACAGTGCAGCTGCTAGCCCAAACAAACAAGTGCCTGCTGTCTGCAATACGTTTGGGAGATCTGCGAGCACGACTTCTTGGTGCTTGTTTCTTGAATCTGATACATTTCCCCAGAAATGAGAGTCAATACCAGGAAAATGAAAATGAAAGACCCCTCTCAGAGTGCACCCCTGCATCCTGGACAGGTTCCGAGGACGTTCCTCGGGCTACAAACAAGACTGTATGACAATAGAAGTTATAGTAACCACAAAAGTTCACCAGGCTCCATAATGCAGCGGAAAACATCCCGGATAAGCCTTCTTCTTTGTGATGCCCGTGCATGCAAACGCACTGAGAATCAAAAGACAAGGGGCAAAAGCATGTGGCTTAAGCAGCAAGCTCAATTCATCAAAATTGTTGTACTTACAAGAAATTTGCATGCGTCTTGTGCTCCACGCCTTCGGCCTGACCGTCGTGAACGCAGGCGGATGGTGAGGCACAGATCTACACATACTTACCGAGGTTGTCAGCAGCATGGCATGCATGATTAACAATCAGGAAGTTAATTGACAGGTTTAATCGTTTAACAACTTTCCTTTTGTCAGGCGGTATCTTTATCCTTTGCCCAACGCAAGAGTTCAAGATCCTGACACGTCGACCGTTGGTTGAGGATCGCCCCCGTCTAACCAACCGAAAAGGTACGCACCCAAAAATAGTCAGAAGTGTATTTCGGTCCCACGTATCTTTAAAAAACTTTTTGCTTGTAATAGCAGGTTATAGCAAAAGGCAAGCCATCAGGCTGAGAACTAGAGCTTGGTAATCAGCGAAGACGGGCTAAAGAAGGAAGGAGGACAGAAGGATCGAACATCACACTTTGCGAGGTTGAATAGGTAACATTTCAAAATCAATGTCTCGTCCATGAGTTGCATTAAAACCGTCAAGCTAGAGATATAAGATCAATCTTGTAATATTGTTTCACATTGTCGGAAGACATTTTGAATTTTAGGATGCACACACTGGGTCAGCTGACAAGATCCAGAGGTACTGACGTTAAATTGCCCCTTTTTTCTGCGCAAAATATATTTTGAAGCTTTTAAAGAATTGTCTTGTGTTGTTTCTTAAAATTTGTGCCCACATTGATGGAGCTTCATATTGTCCAAAAGTGGTGCCTGTGGAATCTGTCACAAGACGTAACCCATGAGCATAGAAACATGTTTCGAACAAAACAAGGGGCATCTTGTATCTGCAGGCTTATCAATATGATCAAGATTTGCAGAATGAATGCTTTGCAATTGGGGTATGAGCGTCGGCTCACTAAACTGTCAGGACTACAGCACAACCTTGCAACAAAAGCAAATACATTTGAAGCTTTTCGAAAACATGATGGCCCCGGGATGGGACTCAAGAGTAGACCTGGACAGGCATGGGCTGGCGCCTGGGAGACAGTAACGGAGACCGTAAAGGTGTGGTCCTACGTTCTGCTCTCGCTCACTTGCCCCACCCCCCCTTCTCTCTCATTCTGTGTGGTTGTGCGTGCGTGCGCGCGCGCGCGCGCGCGCGTGTGTGTGTGTGTGTGTGTGTGTGTGTGTGTGTGTGTGTGTGTGTGTGTGTGTGTGTGTGTCTCTCGCCCTCTCCCCCTCTCTCTCTCTCTCTCTCCCTCTCTCTCTCCCCCCCCTCTCTCTCTCTCTCTCTCTCTCTGTGTGTGTGTGTATGTCTGTGTGTGTGTGTGTGTGCGTGCGTGCGTGTGTGTGTGTGTGTGTATGTGTGTGTGTATGTCTGTGTGTGTGCCTGTGTGTGTGTGTGTGCGCGCGCGCGCGTGTGCGTGTGCGCATGTGTCCGTCTGTGTGCACTGTGTGTGTGTGTGTCTGTGTGTGTGTGTGTGTGTCTATGTGTGTGTATGTGTGTGTGTGTGTGTGTGTGTGTGTGTCTGTGTGTGTGTGTGTGTGTGCATGCGTGCATGCGCGTTCTGGCGTGCGCATATGCGTGCCATGCTGCATGCCGGCATGCATGCGCGTGCGCATGCACGAGTGTGTGTAGTGTTTGACACAGGGTGTGTGTGTGTGTGTGTGTGTGTGTTGGGGGGGGGTGTGGGTGCATGTGCGCACTTGCGCGTGCGCAACAGAGCATGCACACACACACACACACACACACACACACACACACACACACACACACACACACACACACGCGCGCGCGCGCGCGCGCGCCCCCTAATCCGTTCCGAGTACAGTAAACGTTTTCCCTTTGCGGTGACATTTTCAGTCCTGGAAAATCAGGTACTTCTTGCGCTGGCCAGAGGTGACCTCCTGTGACCACTGCGTGTCTACTAATAGACCCACAGGGTGCTGTGCATTTTTTAGTACAGCCGCAGCTAATGTACTCTAACTTTGTTACTCGACATCCTACCTTTATCTGTCCAACTCGATCCATGGGGGGCATGTGTGGGTTCTGTGCAGAGTCTGGCCTCTAGTAAATTGACGCTTGTTGGCATCGGGACGCTGGGCGTGGTTGGCCTGAACTTGAGTTTCAATAACTCCATAGAAAAATACTACAAAAATCAGGTGCGGGGGCAGCTGCTGTTCTCAAGGCAGGACGGATGTGTATCATTACGATCTCTTCATGTATCTACCACACATGTGTCATGTCCGTATGCATGTTCGTGCATGCTTGTGGCATGTGCATTACGTGGGTGTGTGATTATGCATATGGATGCGCATGCGCCTCCACGTACTATTTTATGCGTGTTTCTGCATGGTGTTTGAAAGCTTTCGTCATGCGGTTTGAAAGGCTTCGTCATGCGCGTCCATGTGCATGCGTGTCCCATTCATGTTGTCTCCTGCAGGGGTTTGTGTGTGTGTTTTGTGTGTGTGTGTGTGTGTGTGTGTGTGTGTGTGTGTGTGTGTGTGTGTGTGTGTGTGCGCACGCGCGCGCACGTGCGTGCGTGCACGCTGGTGTATACATCCCTGTGCACAATGGCGCGCACGTCCATCCTGGCGTGTGTGCTCCCCTAGCGTCATCGTGTTTGCAAAGGTACGGATACCTTTAGGGGGGGGGGGGGCAGGCTGCGAAAGAGAGAACAGTGCAAAGATCAGGGGGTATGAGGGAGGGGAAGTGTCCGAGGGCATGAGAGGGGATGAGGGAAAGGTTTGGGGGGGGGGGGGGGAGAGAAACAGGAGAGCACAAGCTTGACAATTTAGTCCAGCTGAGTTGCTAGAGCGCATGGGGCTTGGATATAGATCATACGACGAGTTGAGAGAGGATTCTCCCCGGATCCCCCGCCTGTCGACTTGGGTGGCCACCGTTTGCAACGGAAGGACCTGAAGAACCTCCTCAAGGACCTCTTCTCGCAGAAGGACCCGTCTAGATTTTACTACGTTCTCAAGGGGCATGCAGGTGAATAGCTATTTTTCTGTCACACCATCGTCATGTGTGGTGTAAAGAGTAATCTCTCGTTGTCATTTTGGCATCCGAGTCAGGCTCACTGCATGTGCTGCAAAACTGGATCCAGCGTTGCAGCACATGCAGTGAGCCTCACTCGGATGCCAAAGTCACAACGAGAATTTATTCCATAGAATGCCTCAAGCACAGAAGCATTTGGGTCTTTGACTTTCAGATGGGCAGGTTATGCATTTGTTCAGCATGCGCACGTGTGAGTCCAGCACGTGTGCAATTTCTCTTTAGCTGTCTCCTTAGCTGTCGCTAGTTATGAACAGTTGACAGCTTCTAAGAATATGCGTGCTCCATATCTATGGCACGTTTTTGACCGCTTGACAGGGATATAGTTCCTCCGGGCCCGTCTTGGTCCAAATGCTCAAAAAGTGAGGAAGGAATCTGCTTTTTCTTTTGCGCTCTGTACAAGCGTCCTGCCGTCCAACAGCCAGCCTGCACCC
>KV908367.1:323023-330523 GCA_002005505.1 Botryococcus braunii
CAGGGTGCGCTGATGAAGGGGAACGTCTTCGACTTCGACTACAACAAGCTGACATTCGCCAACAGGCTGGTCGCCTCATATGGCAAGTTTTTGCTTCCGCAACGCATTGCAAATAAGGAGGCCCTTGGACATTGAAGCTCCAAGTGCATCGCAGACCCTATTTGGTACCTCCATCGCAACATCGCAGCAGGCGCTACCAACGTCTTTGTCTGCTGCTCTATTGTTTCCATATAACCTGCCTCGATCCTGCACCAGGGTTATTAGAGGTGCTCATGTGTTATTGACACACTCTTAACATCGGCATTATGCAAGAACACGCTTGGCATTATTTCTATTGTCGCAGGCGTTGCCGCACGACCGATTGGTTGAGGCACCACGCCGCATGCAATCTTTTTTACTGTGCACATGTGGTGCGCAAGCCATGGCTCTCACTCTTCAAAGAGGTTTGTGATCCTTGCAAATTCGCCAGCGACTCACAGCTTATTAGATGATTGCACGCCATGTCTGGGAGGGTGTATCTTATGGGTTAGTGGAGGCAGCAGACGCGGTGCAGGGCAGAGTAAACCACGTGGTGCGCCCTCACTTGTGGAAGTAACAGGATCGCCACTTACGTCTCCAAGGAGATTATTCTTTCAAGACTGATCAGGGACCATGCTGTTGTGTGTGCTTGGTTTTCCCAAAGGTAAACTTCCATTGATGTGGGCTTGAGCAAAGTCGTTGCTCAGCACTCATGCGTATCATTTTGCAGAACTCGTCCAAGTAGGAGCCCTTGCCAGATGTTCAGGGCTCTATCTGTCCAATATGCGGAATCATGTGACGTTCAACGATCTAGGCATAGATCACCACTGCTGCTTCCTGCTTCCGCTTGCCCTGCCTTGCAATCCAACTGGTTACGCACATCTGTTTCATCTGTTCAAACATTGAGGAAATGGAGCCCGCCGACTATATGTCGTAAATTTAAGAGACACGCGACCCTCAGACGCATGGGAGAGACGCGTGGAATAGACAAATAATCGAGGGGCTCTATTTCCTCAACGTCAGGTGCAGCCTCCCTTCATGAATCAGAGCAACCGTCTGGGGTCATCCTCTGGCCTCTCTGAGCAGCATGCTGCTCTTTCGAGCTTCCGCCTCGGACCTAAGCACCCTGTGCCATCAATGTCACGAGTCCAAATCATAGTGCCCGAGGGTCAAAATAGAGGCGGGAGTTGCAAGGTTTGGATCTGACGCTTCTGAGGGATGGAAATCAGCTTGGATGCATAGGAGTTGAGGGCAAGCCGGCATTGTGACTTTGCTCAGTATGGTTTACTCTGCGTTTCCCGCCGTCGTCAGTGAGGGGTCTGCACGTGTGTCCGCCTGGCGCGTTTTCAAATCGGCGGACCCCTGGCCCGAAGAGTTGATGCGCACCCTTCTGACACGTCGAGGCCGGAGCCCCCGGGCCCCGTCGAAGCTGTACACCGGTCCTCCGGCCCCCTTGTCCACGTCGTCTACCTCCCATGCTCGACATATCTCGAGATTTCGTTTTCACAGAACCGTTGTAGATCGTTAATGCACGTCATCTTTCCTCCCAACTTCATCCACAAGTCTTGATTTCTTTTGAGGTCTTTCTAAGAATAACTTCAAGGTTGGTGACTGTGTTTACGGCTGTCAGATTTGCGTACTGTTCGTGAAGATTAGCTGACGGTATTACACACCCATAACTTGCTTTATGATATGGTAGTCAGTCACGTATGATTTGCTTATTGAATTCTGCAATATGCTCTCCTGGGGAGGGCATGAATACTTGGTTAGCTCTATCGTTGGTCGGTCGGAAAGGCTGTACTCGTTGGAAAACGTCTCGCTGGAATACCGTGGATGGGAGCATTGCATCGGTCGTAAGCAATCCTGGCATCCTTCAAGATATGGGGTGGAGAAACAGCCGATGCTTGATTGCCGGAGCAACTCAAGGTTCAACCGAGGGTGTGAAGGCGGAACCATCCATCTTTGAAGCTAAGCCTGCTGGAAGAAAAAGAAGCACGAATGGAGCGAAATCACAGGGAAAAGGTTCAAGCTTCAACGTAAAAAGAGCAGAATCCATGGCTGCTGCAGAAACCCCCCCTGAGGCTCCAGCGGTCGCTCATTCTTATGCTGCTGGAGATCCTGATAGTTACTCAAGGCAGAACATTTCTAGACTTGATGACACAAAAGAAATGTTGGTATCTGTCCCAAAATCTGATCGGCAGAGGCCTAAAACGAAGACCTTGAGACCTTTACCAGCTCCTGAGGAAGGCGATGCAGACGGGGTTGTGTCTGTCATGGTGAATGGGTTTGATGAAGACAATGGTCACACAGATTTAAAACAAGCACCTTCCAGGAGCAACGTTTCTGCGGGAAATGGTTTGGGGAAGTCAATTGCTGGACTGCTGCGGAGTCCAGAGTCCGCCACTGGGAAGGGCAAGGAGGCGGGTGAGGAAGACGATGAAGGAGATGATGAAGAGGATGGGGATTCTTTGACACGTGAGGATGAAAAATCTCCACCACAGCAAACAACTGTAAGGATGATACGGCTGCCTGGTGGACGCTTGGTGGATCCCAGGACTGTCAAAGGTTGGGTGATATTACCGGATGGTCGGAAGATTGTCTGTGGACGATGCGGAGGTCGAGCTCTTCTCAGGAGCGCAAATGAGGTAACTTCCTCTTGCTCTGCTGAAACTTTGCTGACGAACACACACAAACTCTCTCTCTTCCTCCCCCCCTATCTGTGTGTGTGTGTGTGTGTGTGTGTGTGTGTGTGTGTGTGTGTGTGTGTGTGTGTGTGGGGTGGGGAGGGGGTTAATGTGCATGTGTGTGCATGTGTTTGTGTGTGTGTGTGTGTGTGTGTGTGTGTGTGTGTGTGTGTGTGTGAGAGAGAGAGAGAGAGAGAGAGAGAGAGAGAGAGAGAGAGAGAGAGAGGGGGGGGGGGGGGGGGGGGGAGAGAGAGAGAGAGAGAGAGAGAGAGAGAGAGAGAGAGAGAGAGAGAGAGAGAGAGAGAGAGAGAGAGAGAGAGAGAGAGAGAGAGAGAGAGAGAGAGAGAGAGAGAGAGAGAGAGACCATGGCATGCATATGCGGAAAGCGCCAGATGGCATTAGCAAATGGGGCTTGAGTGCTCTTGTGGTGGTGGTCAAATTAGTCAAAAAAGGTAGAGATTTAACACAAGGGGCGTGGGGCATTGCCAGGAGTTGGAAGATTGCCCGGCCTGCTTTCCTTTCAGGGAACCGGAGGTCAGAAGGAGAGGCCCTCTCACTCCAGAGCACCGACAGAAGATAAGTGCCGCTCACAAAGGCAGAAAGCGCAAGCCCCTTGGGGAGGCGCACAAAGAGTATGTTCCTGGATAGAAAGGGATGGCAGTCACCCCCTTGCCAAACCCCTGTCTAGCATTTGGGCATTCAGCCTTGGAACTCTCAGGTCACCCTTGGAATTCTCAGGCATTGGATGGGCCTGGCCCATGTTGAGGATACTGCTGTGCAGCCAGCACTCTGCTGCCTTCTGTGTTCCACAACATCCTAAAGTCAAGAATTTTTTCTTCGGTTGTGATCTCTTTCTGTTGCAAAATTTGCTGTTGAAGGGGGTTGTCTCGCAAGCCCCCCCTTTTCATTCCTCTCCCATTAGCTGGATAGTTTGGCAGCATAAGTGAGAAGCTCACTGCTGCTGCAGCGTTGCAATTGGGTAAACAGGTGGTCTCACAGCAAGTGGGAAAGCTGGCCATTACTCAGCAAAACGACACTGCGGTTGAGTTTGGGGCAACTCAAGCTGGCGCTAGCAGCTTCCTACAGCTTGATAGGGGGAGTCCAGGCAACAGGCTGGAGCAAAGTTGTGTGAAGGGTTCTGCATTGGTAGTGCTTGACGTTCGCCTTTGGTAGGCAGAGGGCCATGTTGGTGAGGTTGTACTGCCCCATACGGCGACAGCCAGCTCAAGCATTCATTACATGAGAGAAGTGAGAAATCACAGGTTTTCTAATCGGCGTGTCAGGGCTTTTGGGGCATTTTCTCGGGGAAAGGATCGGGAAATAAGGTCTACAACGAAGCAGGGGAAGGCTTGACATTGTGTCAGAATCGTATTCCCGTAGTTGCACATCTAGGAGCATCAAGCAGGAATGTCCTCAGTGTACACTATTTTGGGGAACGTGGTCGTTGCCCCTGCGCATTTTATTGGGTTTATAGGACATTTGCAGATGATAGACGTGCGTCTCATGCACGGGCCCCTGCAACACACAGGCACAACGCCACCTTCTCTCTGTGTTTGTGTGTGTGTGTGTGTGTGTGTGTGTGTGTGTGTGTGTGTGTGTGTGTGAGAGAGAGAGAGAGAGAGAGAGAGAGAGAGAGAGAGAGAGAGAGAGAGAGAGAGAGAGAGAGAGGAAGACATACACACACATAGAGAGAGAGAGAGAGAGAGAGAGAGAGAGAGAGAGAGAGAGAGAGAGAGAGAGAGAGAAGAGAGAGAGAGAGAGAGAGAGAGAGAGTATAGGCTGTGTGTGGGGTTCATGTACTCTCTGTTACTTGATGCATAGGTGTACAACATCCTGATGCCTTCAGGATGTTCGCGTGGTCATCTGTTTCTTTTCATGTATCAGCGGTTCTGTGGCTAGGCTGAGTGAGCTTGTGGTGGAACAGGAGGATATCGAAGAGCATGCAGGAGGTGTATGCGTCAGGGGAGCAGCAGGCGCGCATCAGCGCATCCATGTGGGGCAAACCCAAGACCTGTACTGTCTGTGGCCAACCTGGGCACAACCGCAGCACATGCCCCAAGCTGAAGTCCCAGGACGCCGACGCCCCTCAACAAAAGAAGGTATGCCGCTGACGGTCTGGCCTCGCGGGTTGCTTGCACCACCCAAACCCCTCCCGGCACCAGTCCGATGAGTCGCATGGTAGCGTTGGCAACTTTCATCAGTCTACAGCCAGAACAGTTGCAGGCTGATGTTGGCACCTTGAATTTACCAGTCACTTGAGTCGCAGGCTCGCAGACTGGTATCGGCCACTTCAAATTCACGGGGTAGATGAGTCGCAGGCTGGTGTTGCCAACTTCAAATCCGTGGGTCAGATTAATCGCATGCTGAAATCAGTCACTTCAAATCCACCAGTTAGATGAGTCGCAGGCTGGGATCCGCTGCTTCAAATTTTACCAGGTAGATGAGTCGCAGGCTGCTATCAGCCACTGCAAATCCACCAGGTAGATGAGTCGCAGGCTGATATCGGCTACTGCAAATCAGCAGGGAAATGAGTCGTATGCTGATACCTCCACCTCATACTCACCAGGTAGATGAGTCGCACACTGACATAGAACCACTACTGTTGGGAGCGTCAAATCCACGCCACCAGCGTCCTGTATCTCCCAGCGTCCTGAACCAGGTTTCGATGGTGGGGAGGAGCAGGAAGCAGGAGCAGAAGCAGCACTGGGGCCCACTGTGGTGGCGCCTAGGCCTCTTTCGGAGGGGCGCTCCTCCCGCTTCAAGGGGGTCTCATGGTCCAAGGAGAACGGCAAGTGGCGCGCCCAGTGCTGGACCGGCTCCAAGGTCCTGCCTTCTCCTGCCTTTTCCTGCAGCTGCTTGAGCGTGTCAAGGCACATGCTAGTGCCTCTGTGTGGTTGCGAGTTCCTGTGTTTGAGCGCTTGCACATGTTTCTGTGTACCATCTCCTGAGCTATTCTCGACGGTTTCCGTGTGTGTGCTTGCATGTTTCACACACACACACACACACACACACACACACACACACACACACACACACACACCACACACACACACACACACACACACACACACACACACAAGCACGCACGCACGCATGCACGCACGCACCGCACGCACGCACACACACACACACACACACACACACACACACAGAGAGAGAGAGAGAGAGAGAGAGAGAGGAGAGAGAGAGAGAGAGAGAGAGAGAGAGGAGAGAGAGAGAGAGGGGGAGAGAGAGAGAGGGGGGGGGGGAGAGAGAGATTGAGGGGGACGAAGGAGGGAGGGAAGGGGGAACCGTGGGCCTTCACGGCTTCCACCCTCCAGGTGGCTTGCCTTGCATCACCACATTAGCAGCCACACAAGGCCTGGAAAGCAGAACAGGCAGGACAGCAACACAAGAGGCAGGAGGACAGCAACACAAGAGGCAGGAGAACAGCAACACAAGAGGCAGGAGAACAGCAACACAAGAGGCAGGCGAACAGCAACACAAGAGGCAGGAGAACAGCAACACAAGAGGCAGGAGAACAGCAACACAAGAGGCAGGAGAACAGCAACACAAGAGGCAGGCGAACAGCAACACAAGAGGCAGGAGGACAGCAACAGGCAAGAGGTCCGCAATAGGCAGGACAACCAGGCGGAAGGCGGCAGCTGCGGGGCAGGGACCTGTAGACTGATAGCTTGCGGGGCCATGGACCAGGTCCACCTGGTGGGATTCTTCACGGACGAGGAGGAGGCTGCCCGCGCGTTTGACGTGTACGTACTGGAAACGAAAGGCCTGGGGGCCCAGATCAACTTCCACCCGGCCGACTACGGGATCGAGCTCCCTGCCCAGGCCCCGGCGCCCCCACCAAAGGAGCTTCCTCCTGAACTGCCTGCAGGTGAACACATCACAGCCCTGCTCTGTGCTTGAGGGTGCATGTGCATCCATGGGACTCCCAGGCGTAGGCTGTGCAACGCCATCCAGGCATGCGGCTCCTTTTGCTCTCTCCCTGCTTCGTTCGAGATTCGAGTGCTCCACTCGGCCTCTCGCCCTACTTAAACCTGTTCCCTCACCCCCTAATAGTCTCCCCTTTGCGCTTCCCCCCCCCCTTCTCTCTCTCTCTGTCTGTCTCTGTCTGTCTGTCTGCACCCGCTCCCCCCCCCTCACCCCCCTCTCTCTTTGTGTGTGTGTGTGTGTTTGTGTGTGTGTGTGTGTGTGTGTGCGTTGAGGGTGTTTGTGTGTGTATGTGTGTCTCTGCGCGCGGGTGCACGTGTGTGTGTGTGTGAGTGTGTGAGAGTGTGTGTGTGTGTTGGGGGGGGATCACACTCACAAACACACACACACACACACACACACACACACACACACACACACACACACACACACACACACACACACACACACACACACACACACACGTAACCACGGGTTGGTAGCAGCAGTCTTGTGGCCGCCAAGCGTTTCGGAAGAAACGCCACGGGTGGTGAAACTGCCTGGCGGGGAGCGCAGATGAGGCTCCTATCATGGACGGGCAGGGAAGGCGGCACGCACCGCAGGGTGGCTCCTTCCCCCTGCCCATGAAGCGGGAAGATGTTGTGCAGGAAGCCATCCTAGCTATCAGCAGAGCCTGGTCTGACGGTACGTGGCCCCTCTTTCAAGTGGAAATTGGACGGCTGCTCGGTTCGATTCTGCGCTTTAAGCAGTGTTATGTGAAATGGAGGGGGCTCACTAAGAAGTTCATCAGTTTAATCGAAATAGTTAAATACAAATAGAAGTGATGAAGTTCCCCTTCTGAGGTGATGGCGCAAATAGGAGGGAGAAG
>KV908367.1:335523-365523 GCA_002005505.1 Botryococcus braunii
GGAGGAGGTGGAAGAGGAGAAGAACAGAATGGGAGATTTGAGATTGAAATGAAGGTTTTGCTTAGCGCTCGTTGCCCTGACCCCTTTGCACGCAGACCCTTGCATGCAGATTGCATCATGGCGAAGGACGAGTGGGGTAGTAGTTTGCTGAGCACGTTTTCGCCAAGGAAATTGAAAATGCAGATTATGATCTTCGTTCCTCACGACTTTTTTAGAGCCCGTGGCAGGATGGGGCATCTGGGGCTCACCACACCAGTTCCCTCCTCCCACTTCTCATGAAAGTGGGTTGAGTGGAGCTGGTGTATAGTGAACCCTAGATGCCCCCATCCTGCTCCATGATATCACGCGCCAGAAAGTATAGGATGTTTGGAAGTGGTGTCAGGACATGCGGAAGTTTTCAGACTACTGGCCTGTGACTGCATACATGAGCGTGCACGTGCTGTTGTGAGAGTCCTGGATGGAAAGGGTAGGAGCGGAGAGCTGGAAAAAGGGCAGGTTAGAGAGCAAAATGGGCAGTTTCGGAGAGATTGCGGTATGCGTGTCACATTATGTCACTGGAAACCTGCACGCACGGTGTCTGTGGTTGCCAGCAGGCTTGGAAACTAAACGAATGCTAGACTGCGCGTGATAACGCTGGTGATGCGCTTTGTAACCCTGATGATGCGCTTGACAACGCTGGTGATGCATGCAGTTGTCACAGAGTTGTACAGCCCTACGTGCAAACCCGAAGGGTTGGCATAATCAGCCAAATCAAGGGGGTAATTTCGGTCAAACGCGAGGGGAAATTTAGCCAAGCCTTCATCCTGTGCCAGGGGGCTAATGGATCCTCATTCGCGAGATTTAGACTGTCCATTTTTCGCGAGATTTAGACTGTCGATTTTCATGCTCAGGCATGTTTTGCTTTGGCGGATGGCTCCTCCACGGCCCCCAGCGTGAGGGTTGCCTGGAGACCAGCATACTTGGGCAATCGAGAAAGTAATGGAGACCAGCATTATGTTAGTATTGGAGACCGGTCGGCGCTGAATTTTTCCTACATATGGTGTTTGTCCCGATACCTCTGAAATAGGCACCCACACATTTTTCCATAACAGTGCTCGATGAAGTACGGACGTGCTTAAGAAGGCAGGAGCTTCCGACACTCGTTCCCTTGGTTGGAGGCTGTGTTTGTGAGCGTGCTGTCCTTCGTGCAAACATAGTTGTGACATAACCTCCTGGACATACGGGCATCTCTTTGCCTTGTAGTGATGTTAGAGCTCTACGATTCCACTGGCAAGTCGCCCCACCTGGCCACCCCACCTGGCCACCCCACCTTGCCACCCCACCTTTGCCACCCCACCTTGCCACCCCACCTGGCCACCCCACCTGGCCACCCCACCTGGCCGCCCCACCTTGCCACCCCGCCTGGCCACCCCACCTTGCCACCCCACCAGGCCACCCCGCCTGGCCACCCCACCGGGCCAGTCCACCTTGCCACCCCACCTTGCCACCAAACCTTGCCGCCCCACCTTGCCACCCCACCTTGCCACCCCACCTGGCCAGTCCACCTTGCCACCCCACCTTGCCACCAAACCTTGCCGCCCCACATTGCCACCCCACCCGGCCACCCCACCTGGCCACCCCACCTTGCCACCCCACCTTGCTCAATAAGAACATGCGGCGGCCGCTGGGCGAGCCGCGACACTGCCGCGAGGGAAGGCCTTCCTGCGCTGCTTGAATGAAGAAGCACCCTACCCACTGCATGGGACCGTGAGGCAGCGGGCCCGCATTATTCTCATACCCTGTCTCTATGACAGGCATGCTCATGAGAGCGCCAGCAAGAGGGGGCGGGGGAGAGAGAGGGGGGGAGAGAGAGGAGGGTGAGTGGTAGAGGGAGAGGACGGGCCCGCGAGTGAGCGCGCATGGCCAACGTCGCCCCCTGTGTTGTCCCTCCCAAACTATACCAGGCGGGCTTTCCGACTTCGCGCAAAATACCCATCATCGAGGCACCGCAGTTAACTTCCTCTATCAGGTGCCTTCCTCGTCGCATTGCTGGTAACTGATCTGGAGGGGATATGATGAATGGGCGAATGCCAATATTAGTAACTTACTGCGGCGGCAACGATGCAGGCAAGCGCATGTATGCAGAGATACCCATGGACAAGGCCCCCTCATCGTCAACGCAGGGCATGTTTACTTGTGCCTCCATATCATCATTGATCAATACACCTACGAGGTACGCACGTTGGGAACGGAGTGTACTTCCTGCTTCCTACATAATTTTCCCTCACGCTTGTGCCGGGTCATGCACAATTTACACATTTTCCTAATCCACCTACGAGTTACACACAATCACGCGGCTTGAACCCTGTGGAGCTTGACTGTGTTTGAGTGTCGTGCTTACATCCCTGTGGGAAATCCCGTAGGCTGAACTGGTCCGCTTATGTTGCTTGTCTTTCCGCTAACTCAAGTCCTGGTCTGGTAGCTTGCACTGCCCCCTTCTCCGGAGGCCCTGAGCACGCTTAACATGGAAAAAAAGGTGTGGGATTTAACATGCATGACATATGTTTGTCCCAGCTCTATGCCATACACAGGCAGAGAAGCTCACTTGTGACCACTCAGTGAAATATGTTGGGAGATCATCTTCAACATCGTGGCAACAGCTGCCCTCCGTGTGTGGAAGGGGAACGAGCCAATCTTGGCTGCACACTCCAGGAGCTCAGAGGCTCTCCGCTTCTGCCTCCAGCAGTGTGGTGACTCCTTTCCACCAGAGCCTTGGGTCCGTGCCATGGAGGCCGCAATCCTTTGGGGTAGCCCCGATTGCATGCGGGCTCTGTATGACAACGGCTGTACCAGTGCCCGCCTGCCGACCGACCTGCGGAACCACCCAGCTCGAATTGCAATCAAGGGTAAAAGTTTGGCGTTCCTACGTCTTGCAGTACAAGTCAGCGGCCCACCACAATTTCGTAGGTATGACGTCCAGTCTGCGGTTGGGACTGGCGCAGAGGTGCTTACGTTTATCCGTGGGCTGTGGGTTACACTGGACAGCGAGGCAGCCCAGTCGGCAGCATTCCAAGACCATGCCGGTGCATTGCGGTACGCACTCCAGCATGGTGCCCCTTTGTCCATGGGGACATTTAGAATTGCTGCAAAGCTGCGATCAGTGGAGTGCCTGAAATGCGCATTCAAGCACGCCCTCGTTTTTTGCTTTCCTGCGGGTTACAGTGAACCTCAAGGCCTTGGTCTACCCACACATTTCACCCCAGGCCTCCAGGTGCTGCGGTACGGTTGCGAGGTGATGCGTTCCGCATGGGTCGACAACTTCCTGACCCATGCAGCAAAAGGCCTTGGTCATTCAAAGCTGGAGGGAGTAGAGGATGTGTGAAAGATGTGCCTTTACATGGCAAAGCGGATGGAGGGCCCCTTGCCGCGGCTGCGGGATGAGCTGGTTCGGGTGAGGCGGGACAGGGCCGGAGGCCTTGCAGGCGGGGGCGGGGGTCTTTTTTAAAGCGAAGCAGCTGGGCCAAGTTGGGGCCCCCTCGCCGGCGCTGGCATTGTGGGGTGTCATGGACAGAGTGCCCCTCGAGTTGCAGGAGAGCTTTGCCTTTGAGGCCCACCTGGTTTGCCCTGTGACTCAGTTGGGGCCTTTGTAGGCCTCCAGGCCATACCCATCCCATTTTCAGGACTGATTCCAAAACATTGTGGATTCCAAGACTGGTGAGGGGCAAACGTTGCTGGCGAACTGGTCATCATCGACAGTGTCATGATATGTTGTGGTACAGTAGTAGCTCTGACCGAGAGACTCCAATCTGGGCGACTTTCGAATTGGAACAATGCGGCGGTTTCCGATTTACCTTCCCCATCGCGAAATTTTAATAACCGGAAAAGGCCAAGCGGGATCGTGTATGTACACACCAAATTGTGTACTGCTTCCCCTGACTGGGCGCTCCGTTGTTTTGGCGGTACATTAATACAGGTATGCACATGTGTGCACACTTCATACATGTAGGGATAACTCTTGCTAGTAGGGCTGTGCAGCTGACATGTCCTGGGTAGCCGGCAAGTTGAGATGGCCAGCGCTCTTGATTTTACGGCCATCCGCCCTGGAAACAGTGTGGGGCTCCAGCAGGATGCTATGCACTCCAGGTGAGAGCGCGAGGCATAGCGGACCGGCAAAGGTTAATCTTCTTTCGTTCTTTTAAAGGAACGAAAGAAAGTTCCTGATCTCACCGCTGAGACGTGAGCACACTTTAGCGTATTCTGCTTGCAGACGCACACACGAGTGCGTGTACTCACACGCGCCATTTCCCGTGTGGTATTATTACCACTTTAGGTTGTCAAGTAGCGTTGGCTTATCCGTTTGCATCTCATCACGCCCTCTGGGCTGGACTGATGTAATTATTCTTCGTTCTACAAGACTGGAGTTAAAAACGACCCGCCCAACGTTCAAGGACCCAAAGCCAAATGTTTCAAGCTATAAGTCACACAAGCCGAGCAGCCAGCTGGCGACCCACAGCGGCCGCAATAATGAAACTAGCCCGGCGCATGACAAAATATCCCTCCACATCTTCTGGAGAAATGATGGCTTGGTACATTTGTAGAAGCCCCTGGAGCCTCTGCAACAAGGCCAGCGCATCAGCATGCAACCCTCCAATCCCACTCTTCTTCATAGAAGAGTGGGATAAAAAAGATACTAGCCCAACGTTCAAGGACCCAAACCAAAATGTTCTAAGCTATAAGTCACACCCTGTGAGCAGCCACTTGGTGACCCACAGTGGCTGCAATCATGAAACTGGCCCGACGCATGGCAAAATATACCTCCACATCTTCCTTTGCAATGATGGTTTGATTCAGAAAACCCCTGAAGCCTTTGCAAAAAGGCCAGCGCATCAGCATGCAACCCCCCAAATGTTTCGGATGAAAGGGCTTGGAAGTCCACGGGCGGTTGTTGACGCGCCAGCAAGACAGCATAACTTCTTCATACGCACGTGCGCGCGCAGCTTCATGATAGCATTGATGACCGAGATGCAACTCTGCACATTCATGCCCTTGTAGGGTGTGCACTTAGCAAAAGACTGCCCTTGTAGGGTGATGAAGTTTCTTTCTATATTTTCCTTTGCCTAGGGCATCCCGAGGAAGTTCCTACACAACCAGCTGGGCGGGCGGGCGGGCGGGGGGGCGGGCGGGCGCAAGGATAGACTCAGACCAGGATAATCGGAACGGTCCGGGTTCCGGAACAAAATTGCCTAGTTCGCAAGGTATTTGCAATCACAGACACGGACAAAAAGCTTACATACGAAGGTTTAGCCGCCTAAGATAAGTTTACATCTTTGCAGGTGAGGGCTTTGTCACGGTTTTGTGGCTTTGTCACGGGATTGTCTTTGTTAAAACGCCGGTGTATGGCTCAGGGGCTGCCTCTGGGCTCATACACCCGTCGCATGCACTCTAAACTCCCTTTGACGTGAAGTTTGTTGTATTGAATCACTTTGTGTTTTCATGTGGCATGATGGATGTATTGGGAAGTAGTGATGTCGGTGTGCGCATGTGCGTTTGTGACGTCTCCTTGTTCGGAGGCCTGCAACTTCGTACTGCACCCCGTAAACTCAAGAAAGGGGGAAAACAGCCATATTTATAGCAACATAGGGAATCTGGTGATTTCAGCAGCATTATGGGCTTGCAGAGTTTGCTGTTCATTGCTCCGTCTTGCATGTTCATGCAGGCGCAGGGGGCGCCATTCGGAAAAGGTAATACTGTAAGTCAGTTTCGATGAGCTCATGAATAAAGCTGACCCGATCGTTGCCCTGAGCAGGGGCGTGAAAATGGTGCCCCTTGGGCAGCTAGGGGATCGTGGGCAGCACCTAGCAGTCAGTGCCTCTGCACAGCCATTGATCCAATGCACACAGCGGGTGTCCCATTATCCCAGGTCCCACTTTCCAGGGAACAAGTGGAAAAGAGGGCACGCGCGGGCTTGCAACCCAAGATTAGTTTCTGTATGTGAGGTATGCCACTTTCATTACCGGATGCAAACTAACACAAGGGAATGTTAGTAGGGAAACATTGCTTCTCTAGCAGGGACTTGAATTCGTCTTCATCTTGACCCTACCGCGGGGGCAGCCTGAAGCAATGCAAACAGGACGACTGTTTGGGATGTTGTATGCTAGTTGATTGGCATGGAATTCTTCCAGCCAGGTCCAACTCCAGGCACATAGAATACATAGAGCACATTGCGTCCTTGTGAGGTTTTACCTGCACGTCCAGAGCAGACATAGAAGGCGACATGTAATATGACTCTTATCAGTCAAGAGAAAGGACAGTTAGGAGATCCTTGCTTTCTGTACAGATCCAGAAGTCCTCGCTGCCCGCACATGCATCTTCGAATGTGTAGATGGCCTCTGAGTTGGCATCCAATTTTGACATTGTATTTTGATGAGCTGAGTGCTGTGGGGAGCAGGCTGCCTCCAGCGTGTCAGCAGCACCCGCGAAAGTAACGCAAACACCCTTGCTGCCAAATGCAGCCGAGGCAGGGCAGGGAATAACCTTGCATGCTGATGGCTCTGCAACATTTCGTGTCTGGGCTCCCCACGCCTCTGCCGTGTCTCTCCAGCTGAAGGTGCGCTGCAAACTTCTGACCTCTCAGCTGCAGAAAAGCCCACTGATCAGGCTTCCCGCGTCCTCCTTCTGCAAACCGCCATCCCAAATGTGCACACACACACACACGCACACACACACACACACACACACACACACACACACACACACACACACACACACACACACACACACACATACACACTGTGGAACAAACAATTGCTCTCGCAACATGCGCCTACAGTAAGGCCATTTGGCAAACAAACGGGGCTTTCATGGTTGAGAAGCTCTACCCAAGGGGAAGGCAATCCATCTAAACCCCCCCCCCCCCCGGGGGACCCCCAAAAAGAAGTTGCTGGGAACATGAATTTACTAATAGCAGAAACCTCGCAACATGCCGGGGGCATAACGAGCAAGAGGGTTGGTAGCAATGGAATGTCTGCAGAGACCCGTATGCCAAGATCAATCTGCCCTGAATGTATGTCCAATCATTTGCTCTAAATGTTTGCACATTTGTACATTTGGAGCAGTTCAGCAGCTGAAAATGAAGGGCAAAGAAGGGCAGGCCCAATCGATCCCTTGTGACATGCTGGGTGTTAGTGTATGTGTTTTTAAAATTCCATTACAACACCCACAGTGTCTCTCCTCTGGTGCGAACCCTCCACTCCCAATCAGAAATCACCCCCTTCCCCTACCCCCCACCCAGCCAGCCCCTCCCTCCCCACCCCGGTCGGGGGCGGGGACATGCTCCTGTCAAAAGGCAGCCTTCCAATGGGCTTCCTTCTGTCAAAGTAAACTTTGCCTGGGTCGGAAGTTTGCCAGGGTTGTTGATTGCCGGGTTTTTGACTTGCAGGCTTGTGAGTTGCAAGGCTTGTTGCTCATTTTCAGGCTTGTTGTCCATAGCCAGGATTGTAAACTGCAAGGATTGTTCATTGCTAGGCTTGTTGTTCACTGCCAGGCTTGTTCATTGCCAGGCTTGTGAATTGCCAGGCGTGTTGTTCATTGCCAGGCTTGTAAACTGCAAGGCTGGGTTCATTGCCAGGCTTGTAAACTGCAAGGCTGGGTTCATTGCCAGGCTTGTAAACTGCAAGGCTGGGTTCATTGCCAGGCTTGTAAACTGCAAGGCTGGGTTCATTGCCGGCTTGTTGTTCATTGCCAGGCTTGTAAACTGCCAAGGCTTGATCATGTCCAGGCTTCCAAACTGTCTAATCTGGTTCACTTCCAGGCTTGCAAACTGCCATGCTCATAAATTACCAGGCTCATTCATCTCCAGGCTTGTTCCCCACCAACCTCCATTGAACTGCCAGGCAATCTCATTGCCAGGAGTGTTCCCCATGTCCTCAGGCCCTACCCTTCCCCTCCCCATCCCCATCCCCTCAGGGGGGCTCAGGCCAAGAGGAGGGGAGCGTGCTGCAGGGCGGGCAGCTACTGCCCTTGCACAGGCTGGAGCACGACTGGGTGGTGTCGGTCCCTCCGGGGATGCTGGAGGGCGGGAGCGCTTACTCGGTTCTCATCACGGCTCCTGACGGCCGCCAGCTGGAGAGGAGGGATCTGTACGCTCGCTCTGCCGACTACGACTCGGCTTGGTAGCCCCTCCTGCCTCCCTCCTGCTTTTGCCCTCCCACCTCTGTGTGTGTGTGTGTGTGTGTGTGTGTGTGTGTGTGTGTGTGTGTGTGTGTGTGTGTGTGCGTGTAAGTGTGCGTGTGTGTGTCAGTGTGTGTGCGCGTGTAAGTGTGTGTGTGTGTGTGTCTGTGTGTGTGTGTGTGTGTGTGTGTGTGTGTGTGTGTGTGTGTGTGTGTGTGTGTGTGTGTGTGTGCATGCCAGGGGAGAGGGGGAGGGGGGAGACACAGAGAGAGAGAGAGGGGGGGGGTAGACTGTCGGGAGGTGGGAGGGGGCGGGCGTAATTGCTCTCCGTCACACACTCGCCATTTATGTTGTATTTGGGAAGATCACGTTTGCACATCTGCAAGAGCTCTGTACCAAAGGCCTTCCCTTGAGGCGTCCCCTGAGAGCTGCACTGTATACCTAGCCTGGTAGGCCTCCCTTGCTAGGTCTGCACATCCATGAATGTAAACGACGACTCCAAATGTGTGTAAATATGCTCGGGTGTGATCGCAGTGCCTTAATGTTTACTGTGATCGTAGGCTTAAGGTACTTCTAAACTGTTTACTGTGATCGTATGTGATTGTACTGCTTCAATGATGTTAATTGACAATAGCCTTGTTGCGGGACCTGTCTGGGGCTAGAGCCGGGGAAAAAATGAGGTGATGATATGTCCCGAGTCTTTGCGGGTATCGAACCCATGCAGGTGTTATGTTGACGACCCGACTGCGTTCAAGTGGGAAACTGACTGGACACCTCCTCCTTTCGATTCATACATCATATACGAAATGCACGTCGGCTCGTTCACTCCCGAGGGCACCTTTGCTGCTGCCATGGACAAGCTGGAGCACCTGGCTGAGACAGGCTTCACCTGCGTACAGGCATGCTTCGCACCTTGCTCTGTTATGTCGTCGCAGCTTCTCATCACCCCTTTCACAGTGCCCTTGTTGTGTCAGCTTCCCATGGGGTTTCTCCTGCGTGCAGCCATGCTTCTCACTTGCTTTGTCATGTTGTCTGTTGTTTTCATGTCCCTCTCGGTCCCCTTGTAGTGTCAGCTTCCCATGGGGCTTAGCCTGCGGGGGCAAGTACTTTCACGGGACAACCAAAAATGGAAATCACACGTGATTGCAGCACGTGGTTGAATCTTCTCTCCAAGTTGACCTCAAGACTCCCTTTTTCTCCATTTTTTTCCGTCACGACCTCAAAAAAGCTTTTCTTGGAAATCTATCTCATTTTCTCAAGAAATTTTCATTGAAAAGCCAGGGGGGATGCAGTTGATGCCAATAGCGGAGTACAGTGACAGGTGGGGCTACAACCCCAGGCAGCTGATGGCGGTACACGGGCCGTACGGCAGCCCCGACGACCTCCGCCGCTTCATCGACAAGGCGCACTCCCTGGGCATGGCCGTCATTGTGGACGTGGTGTGTGCCCCTTCCCCCTACCTGTCTCGTTTCTCATTGTTGTTGCTGTCTCATTCTGTGCGTGCGGGTGTGCGTGAGAGTGTGTGTGTGTGTGTGTGTGTGTGCGCCTGTGTGTGTGTGTGTGTGCGTGCGCGCGCGCGCGTGTGTGTGTGTGTGTAAGTGTGTGTGCGAGTGTGTGTGTGCGTGTGTGTGTGTGTGTGTGCGTGTGTGTGTGTGTGTGTGTGTGTGTGTGTGTGTGTGTGTGTGTGTGTGTGTGTGTGTGTCACACACACACAAGCAATAAACAGTGAGCTAAAGCAGGGAGGGGAGGGGGGTTACACCAGGTGCTGCACCACGGAGCGCCCGACTTGAATTCTTTATGGGAGTACGACGGTTGGGGCCCGGATTGGAATGGAGGTTTGCCCTTCCTCTCCTCCCCTCCGAGCCCCTTCCTCTCCCCCCCAGCCCCTTCCCCCCCCCCCCCCCGGCCCCTTTTCTCAAGCCCTCTTTTCAAAATTTTGAAAGTGGAAGAGAAGATAGGATATGGATACATCACCTGTGCGAGAGACATGGATCGAGGAAAGTTCCTCCCCCCATCCGCCCAACACCTTCACAAAATCAGGCGCGGGCACGCTCCCGGGCGCAAAAATTCCCACCTCCTGTACTCGTGAATGGATACCCTTCTGCGTGGCCTCACTCACTTGAATGTTACGGGCTGTAATCTTCTGCTGCCTATTTTGAGTGTTCTGATTTCATATAGTAATAATGCTGTTACTATCATTACTATATAGTACTGTTACTGTAGTATTCATTCTTGTTCTTTTGAATTCTTACTGGTGTTGTTGTTGTTGTTGTTACGAACATCAGCATGTGCTGGCGGTCAATCATGTGCCGCTTTCTCAAGAAAGACGAGTACAGGACATGGTGTGAGATGTGTGTTTTTTTTGGGGGGGGGGGGGGGGGTGGGCGCAGGCATCTATCATGAAGGGGCTCCAGACGGGCCTTGGGGCCGTGCCCTGGCCTTCTGGAAGACCGAGGTATGCCCCCTTTTTCCTCTCCTCTATACCTGAGTCAGTAAGGTAATCTGACTCATTTATATTCCGGTTGCAAGGGAACGTGCTTTTGTTAATTGTTAGGGTTCTGATTGACAGAATAATGTCCCTGTTACAGCTCTTGAATATGAACAACAGTGTGATTTTACACATCCCTGACTCCTCCTGCTGCTGTTTGCTGTTGCTGTTGCTGTTGTTTTTGTTGGTGTTGTTGTTGGTGTTGTTGTTGGTGTTGGTGTTGGTGTTGTTGTTGTTGTTGTTGTTGTTGTTGTTGTTGTTGTGTTGTTGTTGTTGTTGTTGTTGGCCTCCTGGTTCATGGGTTTGACCCAGACTCATAGCTAAGGCATGGGCCACGTTTCCTGCTGTTGGTACTGCCATGTGTCCTGCTATTAGTACTGCCACTTCTCCTCCTGTTGGTACTGCCACTTCTGGTGTTAGCACTGTCACGTCTGCTGTCCGTACAGCCAAGTCTCCTGCTATTAGTACTGCCACTTCTGCTGTCCGTACTGCCACATCTCCTGCTGTTAGTACAGCCACGTCTCCTGCTGTGGGTGCTGCCATGTCTTGGGCTGTTTATTCTGCTGCCCCTCTGCTGGTCTGCCACTTCCTCCAATTTTTGTGACCTGCTGTTGTTACCAGTAAGGTTGCAGGCTCAGGAACAGGCGCCCTTTTAATTTGTCTCACCCCCAAGTCCATCTGTAATGAATGAGGCTCAAGGCCCGGTTTTCTCTGCCTCTCCTCCCCTCCTTCTCGACTGCTGTATATTATGAATGATACGAAAGGGCCAGGTCCACTCGGTCTTCCTTTTTTTGGGGGGGGGGGGAGGGGGTCGGGGGTTTGGTTTTGGTTTTTGTCTTTTTGTTTTTTTTTTTTTTGTTTTTTTTTTTTTTTTTTTTTTGGCAATCTTTCAATATTATTGTGATTGATGATGGTGGCTGCATTGCAAGTGGCATGTGCAGCAAGCCCACTCAGATTCTTGAGATGCTCACCTGAAAACATCGCAGAGATCAAAAGTAAAACTATGACAATTGAAAAAACTCCGCTTGGTTTTGATCATGTAGGCGTTCCATGCGGTTTTGGAGGTAATTGTGTGTGCAGAAAGGCAGTGTGTCTGCGTGCGCGCGCGTGCGTGCGTGTGTGTGTGTGTGTGTGTGTGTGTGTGTGTGTGTGTGTGTGTGTGTGTGTGTGTGTGTGTGTGTGTGTGTGTGATTTCCCGCAGCTGCATTTTGAGAGACATGCCTGGGCTTTTTGGGGTCTTTTTTCTACTTTTCAATCGAATTGAAAACTGTCAACTTTTCTCGGAGCAGCTTTTATGCGGCAGAGCTGAAGGCGTGGCGGGGGCAAATGGGGCACAGGTGAGGGAAATGCTGTACGACACATGCGCCATGTGGCTTCGAGATTTCAAAGTGGACGGCCTTCGCTTTGATAGTGCCAATGACCTCCCTCCAGATGTTATCCAGGTAACCCCCATTTCTAACCATCCGCCGACTTCTTTCCTACTCTTTGACTGTCGCTTGCGTGCTCGCAAGATCTCTCTCTCTCTCTCTCTCTCTCTCTCTCTCTCTCTCTCTCTCTCTCTCTCTCTCTCTCTCTCTCTCTCTCTCTCTCGCCCTCTCACTCACTCACTCACACACACACACACACACACACACACACACACACACACAGACACACACATTTGTGTGTGTGTGTGTGTGTGTGAGCGTGAGTGTGCACACGTGTGTGTGTTTTGAGGGGAGGAGAGCAGTGAACCTCCAGCATTATTAACACCATGAGTTTTGCTGTGGAATGGTGCAAGCGTGGAGCAGGGCTGAGTTGGAAAGGTGTGGGGTGGTGGACAGGGAATCACATGGCACCTCCATGAGCAATTTCCGGGCCGCATTCTGACTGCGGAGGTGACACCAGAGAACCCCATGTCTGTGCACGAGCTGGGGTTCGATTCGGTGAGAGTCCTCTCATCCCCCCCCCCCCCACCCCCACTTTAAAAAAAAAAAAAAAATGTTTTTTGGGTTCTACAGTCCTATGGCAGAACTCCCCCCTCACCCTTTTTCTTCCTTCGCCTTATAAATGTCATCACAAACATTCTTCTCACTCTTGACACGATAGCCTGCCTTCAAAAAAGCAATCTGCCGGCCTATGGGGACTGTAGGTGGGTTGGGCATGGGGTGAGGGTGCCAAAAAACAGAAATACCCAGCTTCTGCCACGCACCTCACAACACGAAGGTATGCCATACGCCAAGCGTGCGAACAGTGTCACATCTTCCATGCAGTGGGTCTTGCCGGCAGACAGCATCAATTCAACTACAGCATTAAAAGGGCAGAAAACAACCTGCACACGCCAAACCGCAGGAGTGGGAGATACATATCAGCTTTTGCTCTGCCGGCAGTTAGACAGACTACTCCCCTCTTTCCGCCCTCTTCCCTCTTTTTCACATACCAGCACACTCTCTCTCTCTCTCTCTCTCTCTCTTCTCTCTCTCTCTCTCTCTCTCTCTCTCTCTCTCTCTCTCTCTCTCTCTCTCTCTCTCTCTCTCTCTCCCCCCCCCCTCTCTCTCTCTCTCTCTCTCTCTCTCTCTCTCTCTCTCTCTCTCTCTCTCTCTCTCCTCTCTCTCTCTCTCCCCCCCCTCCCTTTCTCCCTCCCCCTCTCTCTGCCCTCCCCTTCTCTCCCACCCCCTCCACACACACACACACACACACAACACACACCACACACACACACACACACACACACACACACACACAGACATGCATGCGTGCGGCCCGCTCTGACAGGCGGAGGATGGGGTGGGGGGGGGGCAGGTGTGGGTGCACAGCGGCTACTTTGACATCATCCAGCAGCACCGTGCGCTGGGCCGAGGCCACCACGGGGGCGGGGACTGGGCTGAGGGCTGGTGCGCCACCCCCCCCTTCCCCCTTCACTTCCACGCTCCCCTTCTCTGCTCAATTTAGTCACCCTGCCGGCTTTCATCCCTTGTCACCCTACCTTTTTTCACCCCTAGTCACCCCTTCCATGCCTTTAGTTGGTTTTTGGACACTGGGGCTAAGGCCATTTCTTTGGGACTAACAGTCTTCGGGCCAACCTGCTCAAATTTTGGGTGTGGCTTGATCAGACGGAGGTACTTGCATAGCAAGTGGCCCGAAGTAGAAGTTCATGGGTGTGTGTGTGTGTGTGTGTGTGTGTGTGTGTGTGTGTGGTGTGTGTGTGTGTCCCCGCGCGCGGTGTGTGTGTGTGTGTGTGTGTGTGTGTGTGTGTGTGTGTGTGTGTACACATACACATACGTATGTGGAGAAGGGGGGAGAGAGGGAGGGGGGGAGAGAGAGAGAGAGAGAGAGAGAGAGAGAGAGAGAGAGAGAGAGAGAGAGAGAGAGAGAGAGAGAGAGAGAGAGAGAGGGAGAGAGAGAGAGCGAGGGAGGGAGGGAGGGGGGGAGAGAGAGTGTGAGAGAGAGAGAGAGAGAGAGAGAGAGAGAGAGAGAGAGAGAGAGGGAGAGAGAGAGAGAGAGATGGGGGGGGTTTGGGAGGAGAGAAGAAGTTACAGAAAACATAATCGATGGGTGGGGAGGGAGGGATGAGGGGGAGGTGTGTCTCGTCTGTCTTGGCTTGCGGGTGCATGTGAAAGGAGGAGTTGACAGGGCGTGTCGGTGGGGAGGTGTTCAGGAACCTTCCAAGGCTGAGGACAGCCATGGGGCTTCACTACGGCTTCACATCGCCCACGCAGTGCATCAAGTACCTGCTGGTTCCCATGACCAGGTCCGTGTCTGCCTTTCTGCCCTTCCCTAACGCAT
Source organism: Botryococcus braunii (assembly GCA_002005505.1). Taxonomy (NCBI): domain Eukaryota; kingdom Viridiplantae; phylum Chlorophyta; class Trebouxiophyceae; genus Botryococcus; species Botryococcus braunii. The sequence goes on from KV908367.1 coordinate 349,925, forward strand.
CAGACACATTTTCGTTGCCCAACAGGTGTGTGTGTGTGTGTGTGTGTGTGTGTGTGTGTGTGTGTGTGTGTGTGTGTGTATGTGTGTGTGTGTGTGTGTGTGTGTGAGAGAGAGAGAGAGAGAGAGAGAGAGAGAGAGAGAGAGAGAGAGAGAGAGAGAGAGAGAGAGAGAGAGAGAGAGAGAGAGAGAGAGAGAGAGGGAGGGGGAGAGGCACGTGCGCGGGCGCATGGACATGAGCTGTTGTGTGGAGGAGCTTCGAGCTCTTTGTGGAGGGATTTGAGGCAGAGACATGAAGCTTTCGGTTGGAGGCGATTGTGTGTGTGGAGTGATTTTGAGGCTCTAGTGGGGAGAGACTTGAAGCGCTTCTTCGTTTGTAGTGTGGAGAGGCCTGAGGCAGAGGCATGAAGCTCTTGGTTGGACGACTTGAAGCTCTTGTGTTGGAGGACCAGGGTGCTCGTGCGTGTGTGGATGTGTGTGGGGGGGGGGGGGGAAACGTCGGAATAAGATGTCCGGAGGTACTGCCATGTACTCGCAACGTACTGTCACGGAGTTTTGCAACGACGAAGGCAGCGTGCAACACAAGAGTTGCAAGCAAAGTGCAGATGAGTGGTTTGCGTTGGGCTTGCAGGTAGGCTGCCAGCACGGCGGCAAGTGGTATGAGGATTACCAGATGATTGGGGGGCAGCACCGCTATGCTGCTGACCAGGTGCGCATCTAGCTATGACCCTTCCAACCACGAGAGCCCGTTTGGTGCCTGTTCATTAGCCTCAGCAACCGTCTCAGATAGGGCCCGGTTGGGGCTGGAGAAGGAGTTTGTGCTCACCCTGCCATGAGTGCCAAGGTTCGATTCCCTGGGAGTGCTCCCATATACTCGGATGGTTTTGCCCCGCCTAGCGAGCGGGCACTGGGGTTTGTTTGGAGGGTCCATGCAACACACCTGCGTCCCAAATTAATTTGCATCCTTTATAATTTGATGAACACAGCGGGAGTTACTCCTCATGTTATGAACAAGCAATGAACATGAGGAGGAAACCCCGACCTCGTGCTTTTCCAGACTTGACACTATCAGACCTCCTGATAGGATCCGCAGCACTTTGAGCCCGGTTCACTGAAGCTCCTCCGGTTTTGAACGCTGCTGCTTCAAATCCTTCGCTCACTTCCTAACGCGGGTTGCCTCACCTCCCTCCCCTGTTTTTGACTGCGGTTGCTTCAGCCTTGTAGCAATATGAAAATCTCGGCCTGTTCACTGACCCCAAAGTTCGATGGCACTACCCTCTCCTTGTGTTGCATGCTCAAGGAGCCCTGCTGTCGCCCAGTGCGTACGTCTAAGCGCCTACCCCCCCCCCTTCCCCCAAATTCCCTTGCGAGCGCGCTCCATACAACACACTTGTGGACCAAGAGCTGCTCCCGCCCCCCCCCCCCCCAACCCCCCAGCCTCTTCCACAATAAGAGGCTCTTGGACGTAATTGATTTTCGTTAAACCCTGGCTTGGGGGGAGGGGGGAGCAGTACGGGGGAGGCAGAGGGGACCCGAATGCGCGGGCCTGCGTGCGCTTGTGGTATGCTGCCAACGTGGCAGCAGCGGGCTTGGTGCTGGTCTTCATGGGTACCGAGCACATCCAGACGGGCTGGTGGGACATCTCCGAGGAGCGTCGCATCAATTGGGACCTTGCCGCAGACGAGATTGGCCAACAGACCTTGGCTCTCTTCCGAGTGAGCTCTCCGGCCCGCCCCCGCCCTCCCCACCTCCCTTATCCACGGAGTTTTGAATTTCGTTGATGAGTTTTGCGTTGTAGGAGGATTTCTGTAAGATTTGAGTTTTGCGAGGATTTTTCTGATAATTGAGTTTTAGGACGTTTTTGGGAGGATTCCGTTGAGTTTCAGGGAGGAGGATTCAATTGAGTCTCGAGTCTTACGACGATTTCAATGAATTATGAGTTTTAGGACGATTTCATTGATTTATGAGTTTTACGAGGATCTCATTGATTTTTGAGTTTTAGGAGGATTTCAATGACTTTTGCATTTCAGGAGAATTTCTTTGGGTTTTTGAGTTGTAGGAGCTCCTGCCGGAAATCCCTGGGAAGCTGTCCAGAGGCACTTGAGAAGTGCTGCCGGAAAAGCACCATGGAGTATCCCCCACTCGTCCCCACCCCACACCCACCTCTCAACCCCTTCAGAACCCGTTCGCTGAAGCTTGCTTCCTGGCTCACATGCATCTCTGACTGTCTTTTGCTAAGACGCTGCATGAAAGTCGCCCAGACAGCCTCGTTTTTGGGCTCCGCTCTCCCGCCCTCCCTCCCCAAAGGGGGGGGGGGGCCTCTGCAGTGTGGTTGAGGTAAAGCCTTAGGAGGGCGGGGCGCGTGCAGGACGCGAACAAGGTCCGGCAGGGCAGCGGGGCGCTGCGGAAGGGGTACACCAGCATCTTGCATGAGGACCGCCCCAACGGCGTCATGGCCTTCGACCGCACAGACGACAGCGGAGAGCGCATCCTCGCCGTCGTCAATGCTGGCCGCTCCCTCTGGGCAGGCGGAGAGTACGGGGTCTACGTCGGTTCCGGGGTCTTTCAAGAGATCCTGTGTTCCCAGGTGCTTCCCTTTTTTTCTTTTTTTCCTTTTTTCCTTTTTCCCCCCAAAGTGTCCCCCCCCCCTGTCTCTCTCTCTCTCTCTCTCTCTCTCTCTCTCTCTCTCTCTCTCTCTCTCTCTCTCTCTCTCTCTCTCTCTCTCTCTCTCTCTCTCTCTCTCTCTCTCTCTCTCTCTGTCTGTGTGTGTGTGTGTGTGTGTGTGTGTGTGTGTGAATCAAATCTATCGAAAGATTAAAGTACACAGCGGCCCACCCACGCCCACCTGTCCCCCGCACGCACACACACACACACACACACACACAAACACACACACACACACACACACACACACGGGCGCGCTCGCACGCAGGCACACACGGGGTGTGTTGACGTGTACTTACGGGAAGAGTGCGTGTGGGCGGCGGCAGGCCCCGATCTATGGGGGACCGCCGGACGTAGTGAGCAACTCGGGTCGTACGCTGACGGCTCACGACGGCAAGCTGTACATAAATTTGCCGGCGCAGTGTACCTTGTGGTTCCGGCAAACCGCCTGATCAGGCAACCAGGACACGATTTTGGCATGCGTCATCTGCGAATCACCATTGCCGCTTGATCTGGCAACCAGGCCAGGCTTGGGTCACTATTTTTGAAGTGTGGTTGCCGATCTGGCAATCAGGACACGGTTCGATCGTTTCTTTTTTGGAATGAGGTTGGCGCCTGTTCTGGCAACCGAGGCCAGGCTTCGGGGATCATCTCTGAACTGCGGTTGACTGTGCCTTGGGAGCGGCAACTCCAACGAGATCGCATTTTATTCCAAAATGTGGCACGACCGGGACTGTCCCGACTCGAGACGATGGGATTTGCGCCAGAAATCCACCACGGAAATTCGACCATGTTGGAGTTCCCAGTTGGAGGTTGGCTGCCGCTGTGTGTTGAAGGAAGCTTGCGTAGAAAGCTGCCACTGATGCCAGCTGGCGCTTTAGGAGTGGCATTGTGATTCAGTGTTTTCCAGTTGACCTTTCCTGAGGAGTCGGGCCCCTCGCCCCAACGAAAGACCCGTGCGAGTGTCGGTTTGCATCTATTCTTTTTCCTCCTGCCCCGTCCAGTCAAGGGCGAGAATTCTTTCCAGCGAGCTCCTCCTCTGGAGACAGACACGGTTTTGAAAAAGTTGAGTTGAATGTTCAGCGGGCGTGGGAGCGATCCGAGAGGTATGCCCCTGCAGTCCATACTGCCCGCAGGCGCGAGCTATAGGTTGGAATGCGCAACTGTAGTAAGATAGGACTACGCCCAAATCCCACTTCCCCCTCTCCCATATCAAGAGGGTGAGGGATTCCGGACTGTGCGTGCACGCATGTGAGCTTTGTTTTCCGGTCCTGCCAGGATATCCTGGTCTCCTTTGTGGGTGGGATTAGGGTTCAGGGTTTTAGGGTTCGGGTCTGGACGGCGGAAATAAGTCCTGGCAGTGGACATGAGTCCTGGCAGTCAGCGTCATAGTGCTGAGCACACGTGGGGTCCAAGGAACTCGCTCAGCGTGGTGCCCAGCAGTTGTTGGCGGGCTTTTCAGCTTGTTCAGCTCCCCCCCCCCCCCCCCCCCCGGTTTTGCAGTGCTGAAAATCCCGATTGTCGAGGTATTTCAGCTTTTTCCGCCGCCCCTGGCTTTGCGGTGCTGAAGTTCCCGGACGCTGTGGCAAGCCATGATTGTTTTTATATTGAATTAAATTATGTTTGTGTTAATGTCCACAAGGCATTGTCGCAGCAACAAAATGAAGAGAGATTGGCGCACGTCTCCTGCGCGGCATTGCAATAGCCCGAAATTATGTCTGATAAACGCACAGAAGGAGTGGCGTTGCAGAGGAAGTTTTTAAAGGTTACCTTCATGGATGTGGAGATTCTCCTGGCCGTTGTACCGGACTGCAGTACTAGGACTGCACGGCTTTAACTAGCAGTACTCTTCAAACCAGCTGAAGTGCAGGCTTGCCACCGTTTTTCGCCTGCACTGCACAAGCCCATTGTGTGTTCCGTTGGACTTATCATGTTTTTGACTCAGACAATTTTGGGTGTATACCTGATTTTCAGAGCGTGACGGGCGGGGAGTACAAGGAGGTTCATACGTACAAATGTGCGGTTAATACGTGTAAATGTGCGGTGCGGTATGCTTCAGTTCTATATTTAAATGTGCGGTATGTTGCTCTGAGAAAACCTGGGATGAAAGGCTTCGAAACCTTGAAGGTCTGCCTGGCCCGCAAACGGCACAGATTCTCTGCAACGGCCTCATCATGAACCCAGCCCCAGGCACGTTGCTTTGATTTGCTCCATTTGGGATTAGAGCCGAGATCCATACATGCTTGTGCCACGTTTAGGTTGCAAGTGAAGCATCTCACGTGGCACGTTTGGCTGGGTGCACGTGATAGGAGCTGCACACCCAGGCTGGTACCGCACTGGCACCGGGAGTTGTACCTAGGCAGTAAAAAATATGCTTATGGAAGTACACCCTGCGTGTACGCGTCACAAAACTTGTGTGAAGGGACAAAAAGGGGCCATCAGACCAGATATCAGTAGATGTATCTCAAGAGACGTGTATGTTGTGGGTTACCAGCTGCTACCAGCCCGGAAGTATACACCCCGCGCGCGCGCGTGTGCGTGTGTGTGTGTGTGTGTGTGTGTGTGTGTGTGTGTGTGTGTGTGTGTGTGTGTGTGTGTGTGTGTGTGTGTGTGTTTGTGTTTGTGTCCCAACCTGCCCGAGATCGAGGACAAGAGGTACACACAAATAGGACTAATCGTGTATCATTCAAAGCTGCTGGCTTTGTACTTGCTGCTTTGAGAAGGTGCAAAAGAAGAGTACATCTATTTGTTCTAACAGAAGATTATTCCTTACTTCCTGTCAGGTCAGTAGACTGGTTACAACTTCCTCTTGTCGACTCGTTCAGGGAGGGAGAAGCGATCACGTGCCAACTATCACTGCCAAGCTTCCGCAGTTTCAGGAAGCTTTTCAAAAGCGCGTTGCCTGGGGCCTGTATCTAAAGATTTCTTCATCCTGGGACCAGCTGACCGGCGATCCGAAGCCGTTGACGCGAGCAGCGACCGCAGTTTGCATGAGCATAAGTGAAGCCACCATGATGACGTCTAGGGAATGCTTAGGGTGCCAAACGGTGTCTACCCCTCTGACATTGCGTAGAACGCAATTTCGTGTGGGGGTCCGTAGTCTTCCGGGTAGGGATCAGCAAACTTTTGTCCGCCGTTCGCCGTACCGGCGAAGAAATTGTTTGCTGCAAAATGCCCTTCAAATAGGCCAGCCTGAAACATCAAGTGCAGGAGATAATGAGGAGGTGCGCTTACCGTTGACGACAACTACAGAAGTCGTTGTTAGGATCAGCACTGGCGGCCTACAATCATTTCCATATGTGCACAACTGTCAGCATATGTTGTTGAAATCTTCAGTTGCAGTCTGAGTTTCTGTTTTGACAGAACAACCATCATTCGCACTGGCCACGACCGTTCTGTGTCTGTATGTGTGAGGAGCACCACAGCACAAACCACCTCTGTGCTCACTTCTTGGATGAAGCTGGAGTTTTTTTAAATCGGGGTATCACATACAAAGCTGGCGGGTCTGGAAATTTCTCCCAAATCATTGTGCAGGTTCACCATCACAACAGATCCAAGATCTTTTCCTGTGATTAATCAGTTACTAACCTGACACCATCTTCCTCTCTGCCTGCTTCATTATACTGGAGATTTTGCTTGACTGGAGATTTACTCCTTGCAGGACCAACCCCCAAAAGGCTGTGCTCGTTACAATGTGACGCTATCAAAACCTCTGGGGCTGATACTGGAGGAGACGCGTAATGGAGGCATTGTTGTGGTGAGCTCACACTCAAGGCCTTGGCCAACTATGCTAGGAATAAGAACGAAGACACTGCTGGGAACTGCTGTCCTAATTACAATTCTTCCTCCTCTTCCATTTCCTGTTTTGTTCCTCTATCTCACAACTCCGGGTGGCCCTGTATGTAATCCAGCAAATGGTGCTGCACATAAACAAGTTCAGTGGGATGTCTGTCAAGATGTGAAATCCATATGTTGAAGAGTGCCAGGAGCTGTGCAGCTGTTACTGATCCCCACCCCCACTCAAGAAAGCGCTTGCGCAGGGCTGAGGGCAGATAGACAGACCCCCGCACCCCCCCTCTCTCTCTCTCTCTCTCTCTCTCTCTCTCTCTCTCTCTCTCTCTCTCTCTCTCTCTCTCTCTCTCTCTCTCTCTCTCTCTCTCTCTCTTTCTCTATCCCCTTGCCCTCCCTCCCTCCCTACCCCCCCTCTGTGTGTGTGTGTGAGTGTGTGTGTGTGTGTGTGGGGGGGGGGCGGGGGAGAGAGAGAGAGAGAGAGAGAGAGAGAGAGAGAGAGAGAGAGAGAGAGAGAGAGAGAGAGAGAGAGAGAGAGAGAGAGAGAGAGAGAGAGAGAGAGAGAGAGAGAAGGGAGGGGGGCTCACCTTGGCTGCGCCTAGCAGAACCAATGATCATGGTGACAAGCACATGCATGTACAGCTCCCAATGTGTTCTGCGACAAATGCTGACCTCACCAGGTGACTCAGAAGCAAGTCGGTGACATTTCCTTGTTGAGGCCCCACTTTCCCAAAAGGATGACCAATTGGAACGGGTCGAGGTAGAGAAGACAGTGGCTGGCGGGGGTAGCGGGGAGGAGGAGGAGGAGGGGGGGGGGCTTGAGGAACAGCAAGGAGGGGTGCGGAGGAGTGAGAGCGGGGTGAACAGGAGGGACATCTTTGGAAAACTGGCATCAAGGGATATGCTGACGCAAAGAAGTCGATGGGGGGGGGGGGGGGAGCCTGAGAAACAGCAAAGGGGGATGCGGAGGAGTGAGAGCGGGGTGAAAACGAGGTTTCATCGGTGGAAAACTGGCATCAAGGGGTGCTGATGCGTTTTGCAGGCCGAGATATCAGAGGGAGGGAACGCTGCGAGAGAAGGGCAAATCCAAGTGGTGCGAGCGCCTTCCCCCCCCCCCCCTCTCCCAAACAGCACATCCAGTTCAATGTTTTCTATGAAGTATGGTTACTCGTGGACCTGGGAGTGTGCGTCAGCTCAGCCCCTGTGCAGCCAATCTATTGGGCTTGAACGCCAACGACGGAGGGGGAGTGAGAGGCAGGAAGGGAGAATACGGAGAAGGAGGAGCCAAGAATGGGATGACGCCGGGGGTGGGTGTGAGGCAGGAAGAGGCAGTGAGAAGAGGTGGAGCGGGGAGAGGCACCTTTCTTAGCCAAGATTTATTCATTGTAACTTGTTCTGCGTACCCAGTCACTCAGCACGGGAGGACGGAAGGAAGGCAGGGAGGAAGGAAGGGAGGAAGGAAGGAAGGAAGGGAGGGAGGAAGGAAGGGAGGAAGGAGGGAAGGGAGGGAGGAAGGGAGGAAGGAAGGAAGGGAGGAGGGAAGGGAGGAAGGAAGGAAGGAAGGGAGGAGGGAAGGGGGTTCCACTCGGACGAGAGCCGAAGCAAGGGGGAGAGTTACTGAGCGGTCTGAAAAAGGCAGGGGCTCCGGGGGGTAAGTTTCGCCAGATTTCCTTTGATAGAATAAGTAGAAGGAAAGACCTCTTTTAAAACAAAAATTGGGGGGTAGGGGTGGGCCTTGGACTTGCGTTGAAGTGGGTTGTTGGGAGGGGGTTGATTGGGTTGTTGACTTTCATTGAGGAGGGAGTGAGGCCGGGTGGTACGGGTGTGGCGGGGGATCTGAGTAACTGGTGGGTGAGACAACATGATAGGGCATATTGGACTGTGATTCTGGAAATGGCAATGCAGAAGGGACATTTTAGGATGTTGGCCTGTAGATCTGAAATTTGCAACGCGAGAGGGTAGTTTTAGGAAGTTGGGCTGTTCATCTGAATTTAGCAAGGCGAGAGAGAAATTCTAGGATGTTGCACTGTAGATCGAATCGAGCAACACGAGAGGGACACTTTAGGAGGTTGGATTTTCATTTGAAATTCGCAATGCGAGGGGTACATTTTACGAGGGTTGGTCTGTAAATATGAATTTACGGGTTTAGAGAGGGACATTTTAGGGTGTTGGCCTGTAGATCTGAAATTTGCAAAAGAGATTAGGGACATTTTAGATTGTTGGCCTGTAGATGTGAAATCCTGCAACACGAGCATTTTAGGGTGTTAGAGGGTGGAATCGTAACACATTTGCCGGATGGCACATGCGATGGCTGGGAACTTCTGTTTGAGGCCAGGATGGGTACGGAACTCATGTTGGACAAGATGTGTGAAAGAAGAAGGGGCTTTTGCGAGTGTGTTATACCGCCTCGGAGGGAGAGGCTCCTCATGCGCACGCCCGCGCTTGCACGCTTGCAGGCGCACCCGCGCGCTGTGTTTGATGTGTGTATGTGTGTGTGTGTGTGTGTGTGTGTGTGTGTGTGTGTGTGTGTGTGTGTGTATGGTGTGTTTGGGTGGGTGGACGGATACACACACGCACGCATACACTTACACACACATATTAACACACACGCACACACACACACACACACACGCGCGCGCGCGCGCGCGCGCGCGCGTGTGTGTGCAGGCGAACAAGGGGCTTGAAGGTCTAAGTTGTCGACACTGCTGAACCGCAGGGGGATGAGCTTATTGCCACCTCAGGCATCACGTACACGACGGAGCAGACGTATGGGGAGACAAACGTTAAGGGGGGTGAGCAGGTCATCCGTTTGCTCTGCAGGGGCGAGGTTCGCACCTCCTCTCTTTCCCCCATCCCCTCTTATCCCCTCCTCTTCCGTCTGTTCCTCCTCCTCCTCCTCCTCCTCCTCCTCCTCCTCCTCCTCCTCCTCCTCCTCCTCCTCCTACTCGTCCTCCTACTACCTTGCTTTCCTTCTCCCCCTTCCCCCTCTCCTCCATCTTCGCCATGCCGTTCGTTCTGCTCCTGCTCGTCCTCCTCCGCCGCCGCCTCCTCCTCCTCTCCCCCCTCTCCTCCTCCTACTCTTTGTCCTCCTCCTCTTCCTCTTCGTTCCTGCTCCTCATCCGGCGCCTCCACGGTCTTCGCTTTGCCGTTCCTTCTTCTCCTCCCACGGTGCTCCTGCTCCTTCGCCTCTGCCCCCCCCCCCCCCCGGCGTTGGGTCCTGGTGAGGGAACTTAATATGCCAAGATGTTCAGCACCAGATCGCCCCCGCAACGGTGTTGGAGGTATGGCCAGCTGCTGGCTGCAGCGAACTTCGCCCATGGAGGCAAGTGAGCGAGAGAGAGTGAGCGAGAGAGAGAGAGAGAGAGAGAGAGAGAGAGAGAGAGAGAGAGAGAGAGAGAGAGAGAGAGAGAGAGAGAGAGAGAGAGAGATATATATATATATATATATATATATATATATATATAGAGAGAGAGAGAGAGAGAGAGAGAGAGAGAGAGAGAGAGAGAGAGAGAGAGAGAGAGAGAGAGAGAGAGCTGGGGGGGTGGGGGGAGGGGGAATATCAGACGCTCAGATGCACAAGGGGAACGTGGAGGGGGTGAGAGCGGGCCGGAGGTTAGAGGGATGCTGGAGGGAAAGGGGATGGGATGAATAAGGGGGCGAGGGGTTAGACAGATGCTGGAAGGAAAAGAGATCGGGGTGATTGAACGCGGGGAGGGGGTTATAGGGATGCTGGAAGAAGAAGGGGCGTGATGATTAACGGGAAGAGGGAGTTTGATGGATGCTGGAGGAAGAAGAGGGCGAAATGAATAGACGTGGGGAAGGGGGTTATGGGGTGCTGGAGGAAAAATAGGGCGGGATGATTGGACGCGGGGAGCGGGTCAGACAGATGCTGGGGTAGGAAGTGGGATGGTTGGCTGCTTCGCGTGGATGCTCTCGCTCGCTCACCCCGTGTCCCCATACCACTCCCCCTCCCCCGACCTACCTCTTTTGGGCAGCTGGAATTGCAGCGATGCATGTAGGGGAATTTGGGAGAAACAGCCCCCAGGCATTCGCCACCTCCAAGGCGAGGGGGAGTGCTATGAGGACACCCCACCAGATGGTTTTCGCCTTCGGCTTCACAATGTCGGATCGGTCACACATCCGATCAGGTTTCGGCGTGACAGTCATGTTATGGGAGCATCTATGTCGACATGTGCTGCTGCGCACACTGTGCCGTAGTGAACATGGTGTGCTTGTGAGGAGGGGAGGAGACAAACAACCCTCAACTCGGGTAGCAACCCTTGCGCAACCCTCTCGGCTCTACCCTCTACGGTCACGCTGATTATGCAACGTGGCATTGATGGCACAAGGTTGGGTTTGAGAACATTGCTTCTTGGAGTGCGTGTCCGAATGCATAAAACAAACCTCTTGTGATTGATTCACAGAAAATCTTCGCATGTGTTTTTGATGTGTTCCGCTTTTGTTCTAAGGACGCCTGGGGAATCGCAGGACTTCAAGACGGTGATGGCGGCGATTTCATCGCACCCTGCGCACATCAAAGTGCGTCTGGAGTTCCAGAGATGCGATCCTTCGGCCTGAAAAGCAAAAGTCTCCTACAATCCACCGCCCGAAACCATTTCTTAAGGGGTGGAAATTTCTGTATCAAGGCGGCACGATCCTCTGGCCCTGAGCGCGTGCATTCCACGTGATCTTCCAGCCCACGAGATCTCTGAGCATCCTCTCATGATTGTGCAAATCATCGCCTGTGCCATAGCAATGTGGGTACCGTCAGTGGTATTTAAGGCTGTGGAGTACACACCGCCTAAACCTGTGGAGTAAATCACACCTCACTGTGCGATGTGAGCACGTATGAGCAATTGTCCGGCTTGGGCGTCAGGCATAGGCAGAGTGTGCCGCATCATGCACACTTCACATCCGGGGGGGGGGGGGGGGGAGCGGCACAACCAATGCGGAAGTGTCATGCACACTATACAACCGGGGGGGACAGAGGGGGGGGGGGGACGGGCACAAACAATGCGGAAGTGTCGGGTGTCGGAAGGGATGCGAGCTTGGGGCTTGAGCACTAAACCACGGCCGGTGTGCTGAAGTTGTGGGGCTTCTTTCTTTTCCCCTGGCCCTACGTCCTGCACCTCTCTCGACCAGTCTCCCCCGGCGGGAGTCGTTTTGGGGCCCTTAGGGGTAGAGGAAGAGGAGCATCGGCGGAGAGAGGCGGTGGGATAGCGGCTTTCTCTGGAGATGGCTGAGAGAAGTGGCGGGGCCAGAGAGAGGACCGGAGGGTGGTAGGGAGGGAGAGGCGTTTGACACCTCCTTGGGGTTGTTTTGGTTCTGATTTAAGACTGGAGGTCTTGAGTTAAGAATGGATGTCTTGACTTGATAAATGGAGGCCTTGAATTGTAAATCGAGGTCTTGAATTGAAGATGTAGGTCTTGAGCTGTCTTCTTGTACTGCGGATTGTGTTACTCTCAGACGGCTTTGTGAATTCAAAGTCCCTGGCTAGGCTTGGCGAAAGATGAAGGGGGGCGGGGAGTACCGTCCTGTTGTTCATCAAGATGATGAGCATTACCCGTCCAATGGTTGACCAGATTATGACTACATGAGTAGCGTACTCCGGCAAGGATTGACTCAGTGACATCCGCTGCAGACGTGATAATGGTCATGCACCACCACAGACAGGTAGATGAAGTGTGTGCAGTTGAACGGAGAAAGTTCATTTTGTTCTATCTGTTGCTTTGACAGGGGTGTATGATGAGGTTCGGCTGCCTCAACTGGATACTACGCGTGTACTTTTGATGTAGCGTGTACTCAAATCCATTGAGACGGGGGAGGCCGATGAAGGGAGGGAAGGGGGGACGGGGTCTCCGGGCGGTTGTGCTTTTGCGCTTTCTCATCTTCCCCTACCCCTCCTCCCCGCCCAAACCCCCCCCCCCCCAACGAGACACCCACGCACACGCGCGCGCGCGCGCGCGCGCACACACACACACACACACACACACACACACACACACACACACACACACACACACACACACACACACACACGCGCGCGCGCGCGCGCGCGCGCGCACGCGCTCGCGAACGAGACCACGAGACCTGCACACTTTCATGCCCCGTGCCATTGTCGAGGGGGGTTTTCAAAAGATCCTTGCCTTCTGCAGGCACGGAGCAGTGTGGCTGTTTGTTGATTCTCGTTTTCTCTGGATGCCTCCCGGTCAGCCCTTTAGCTTCTTTCAGTCACACACAATCGCAGGCAATCACTCAATCCCCAGGACCACCACGCACTTTGACAATGCGCACTCACCGGCGGTGAGTGAGTCACTGCTGGTACTCTGCACAAGCTTTCAGACGGAAAATTCTATCATTTTGACGTGGTGGATTGGGCAGGCACAGAAATGTGTCCTCAGGAAAATTTTGTCCATGCACTTCTGCCTTGCAGAGTCGACCTTTTCAAGCACACGCCAACAAATTGCAAATTTCATGGCATGCCTTCCTGGAAGGGCAAGTTTTCCTTGCAGAGTCGACCTTTCCAAGCACACCCTAACAAAACGCTAATTTCATGGCATGCCCTCCTTGAAGGGCAAAAGACAGATTGTTGTCGCCTGCCGGTCCAGAGCATGATCATTAATGTTATATAAATATTTTGGGAACTCTGGAGTGAAAGGAGACGTGTTGAAGTACTTTGCTTTAAGATTGGTCTGCGATAAGATGCCATCAGCAGAGGTATCGTGGACAAACCAAGTGTTGATAACACTTCTTGAACAGAGAGTTGTGCTGTTTCCGGGGTCTGGCTGGGTGGTGTTTTCTGGTGGGCGACAAGTAAGGCTCCATCCTGGGTACGGTCCTCTACACACTTGAGCTGTAGAAATGGGGAAGTAGTTTTGGACAATCCATTACAACAAATTCTGGAGTGTTCATAAGCCTAAGCATGATTCACTCATTCGAAGATCACTGCACTTAATTTCCTCTATGCTGACCCAGAAAAAAGGGGCCTGTCTACATAGCGTTGTACGTACATAGCCGTTTTAAAGTATGCGTGGAAAACAGACTGAGCATACTTTGAGCAATGTACTCAGACACGAGAAGTCGTGATCCACAGTAAGTCAAATCATGCCATCTTCCCCTGTTCCTCAGGAAGGAAACAGAAAACCGCCATGCGTGGTCATATGACTGCGAGCGTCATCATGTTGGGCAGACCTCTTGCCCAGCAAGGAAGCAGCACTACACCAGGAGCATTCTTTAGCAGCATAGCTAGGTCTTCAAATCTTGTTTTCAAGAACAAATACTGACACATGCAGGAATCGACATCCATGCATGGATCCGCACTTCAATTGCTAAATGTGTCAGTATTAGTTCTTTTAATGTGGAAGTCAGTGCGTGGACCATGAGTTTCCGTGGATAGCACTCGAGCCTAACACGGAAAGGATAGTGCAGCGACGGAAGAAGCCATCCACATTTCCCCCCCCCCCCCCCCCCCAAAAAAAATATTTGCTCTGACGATGTTCCTGCATGTGACCGGTGTGGTCCGAACTTAATGTCCATGCAGGCCCCGCCCCCCCCCCCCCCCCGGGCCCAACTTCTGCAAGCTGCACATCCATCAACTCCTACAAAACTCCTACAGAACTGTGATGCCAATCAGCGGGCCGGGGCTTCCCTATGTCTCTCACAGAGCTCCGCAAAGGGAATCAACAGCTTCTTGAAGAGATGCCCTTCATCAAGGCAGACACTCTGCAGCGCGCTGCCAATAGCTTAACAAAACTTCAGCAAAACGAGCTTACACCTATCCTATGGCAATTGCCCTTTGTCTGGTTGCCACTGTGCAGCCTCTACATGGTTGCTTGCAACGGCAAAGGAAACTGCTTAATGCTAACAAGAATGATCCAGGAACGAGGTGCAGGCAGTGGAACATAATCGTCGCTCCCTGGACCTCCACTGACGTAGGCAGCACTGGGTCAGATTGATACATGTGTACAGGATTCTCTCTTAAAGAACTTTAAACTTCAGAAATCAAGGACATGCTGGAGCTGTCATCACAAAATGATTGCAGAATATTTGCATTTGCCTCGATCACAGTAGTATGTATTTGACTAACCCCGCCTGTCCAACACCCCAAGCCTGTCAATCGTTTCAAATCTTGCTGGAGACGGAACTTGCGCCTCTTGCAGTGGAGAAAAATGATTGGAAAATGTTCATTTGAGGACAAATGTGCCCCCTTTGGATACATTCAAAGGGGGCACATTTATCAAATATGCGCAACTATATTTTCCCACCAAAAGAGGCCCAAAGATTCGTCTTGAGCAGGACTCTGCTATCCCCCTCCCTTTACGCCCTCATCTGCAAGTGATGGTATGTGAGTTTCTCCCCCCCCCCCTCCTCTCCAGCCAGTGTGTGGACGTAAAGAAGGGCTTCCGGAGTCCTGGCTCATGAACAGAAAATTACGACCTTATGGCATCGACTTGTTATCAGCCAGGCACTAGAGGTTCTGGTGCAGTCAGGGATGGATCAAGAGGAAGGGCCGCTGCATCGCTGTGGCATGATACCTCCTCCTGTGAAGCAGAGCTCCCGGATGAGGTGAGGGGGCTGGCTAGCCATGTTACACACTTTTCTGGAAAGCCCGCCACCTGGACCCAAGACCCCAGTCTTTTCTGAAAGCCACAAAGCAATAGTCACATAGTGCACTGCGCTCTGCAATTCCTCGATCATTCCACCAAACCATAAAACTGCCCTTTGCACCGGTAATCCCTCCGGCAGCAGCAATCCAACCGAGTGCCCCAGCTGAGAGTAGTCCCTGGTTGAGAGTGGTCCGGTTAAAGAATCTGTGCAATCAAGGTAAGACCCCAGTATTGAGTTGTCTCCTCCAGATCCTGTCAAACCCTTTGCCACACTCAACTCAACACACACACACACACACACACACACACACACACACACACACACACACACACACACACACCACACACACACACACACACACACACACACAACAACACACACACATACAGACACAGGCAAGCGCATGTGCCTCCTCCATCCATCACCCATCCCCCCCCCCATCTCGTCCCTTCTCTCTCTCTCGCTCTGCCCTCTCTCCTCCCCCAGCCCAATCCACAGAGAAAATGCCAGGAATCGCACATTAGGTTGCGTCTGGGCCTCTC
>KV908367.1:368023-380523 GCA_002005505.1 Botryococcus braunii
CACAGAGCGAAAGAGCAGACACAGCAAAACGGATATGCTCATGCCAGTGTTGACAATGAGCAGAAAACCTGCTTCAGCCTCCTATGGATGTAGTACGCTCACCTAGCCAGTCACAGATGAATTTAGCTCTTCGAACCCTCTCCTCTGCCCCTTCCCCACTGTTGACGACGCAAGCCACAGAATTCTGCTCATAAACGGTAAGGACGAGGTACCCAACAAGGGCACTTGCAAGGCCGCCTGATAGCGCCACCACTGTAACACCCCCGAAACCGGTCTTGCTCTTAAGCAGGCACAACCACTCAATAGTCTTCAATATATAGCAGCTAGTTCAACAAACATGTAGTTTGACCAAACAGACACACAGATCTATATACAATAAACGTGCACAAATCCTTTACAAAAGTGGCAAGCAGATTAAAGTATAGCAAACAAGTATGAAGAGCAATATATGACACACATACAGAAATCGGTTGACACACAATTGCACTCTTGGAGGCAGAAGGACCAGCCAAGGGCATACAGGCCAAAGGAAAGGAACCCCTTTCAACACAGGGACATTCTGAGATTCACAGCTGAGATGAATGGTGGTGCTCTTCATTTGAACAATGCCATATAGACAGGGTGAGACACTCCTACATTCATACAGTACAGCTTTTGTCCTACACAGTGATGACATCTATGGTACAATGTAGACCTAAGTTTTTTGGCACTATTACAAAAATGAAAGATTATATGAAAGGAAATCACGCATTCTTCAAGGCTGATGAGGGGCAAACCGTTTAGGCCAGTTGGGGTTCCCTGGACATCAACGTTGTGTTGAAATCTCTCCAATAGAACCAGAGCTTCTGCCCTGGACAAATAGAATTGATATCAGAACACAGGGAGACGTCGAAACACGAGAACTCCCACCAGGCGCGGTATGAAATACGAGAAACCCACTACCCTTCTCAAGCGCACCGGCTTGCAGGAACCTCCCACTCCTGTATACCATCAAAAATTTGATCTTGAGCCCACAGAGGACTTGTTTCCTCGTCAGCAAAGGACCTTCTAAGGAAGACAGGTTTCCTGCGGGGCGTCTCCCTGGCCTTTCCGGACATATGCCTCTGCACCATCCATAGCCTGCAGACAGGGCCTCACTATCAATTTAGTTTACGCCAACATTGAGAGTATCGCATCGCCAGCCCTGCGCACCTTGCCGAAGGACGGCTCCAATAGGTTCGGTTCGAGTCAACTGCAGATGACCCAGTAGAAGTCGAGGCAAAACAACTCTGTTCCATACAAAAATTTCGTTGATCACGAAGCAGGTTAATCTCGTAAATAATGGTTATCAAGCCCTGGCCTTGGATGCAGGATGGTGGTCTCGATCTTTACGCACCCACCAGCGAGTCGCGAATCACGATTGAAGTCCAGCGTCCCACGCGAGTTGTCGGCCCGAGACTGTCGGGCCACTGTCGGAAAGCAACTCCAGAGAGTCTCTGGTGACCACTGGTGGGCCCCAGGAGGTGACCCCATGAAGGTCTAGGCTGTCATGGGCGAGGCCCGTCAATTCAAAAGTAGATCGCGAGTCGAACAACCCTCTTCCCTGTTCTCCAAGGAACTTTTGTCTTTCCCCATAATCACAGTTAAAATATTGCTATAGCATGACTCTTCCACTGGGTGGAAATAGTGTGCCCACAGTTCCAGCTTCGGATCTCTGTGAAGGAGACGTTGACGGGGAGGAGGACGACCTCTCCGCGGACTTTCGCTCCGGTGTACATATGTCTTGCGTCTACCATAATGGTTATATTGGCTGTGCCTGGTATGATATCAACAGTGGCGAGGTATATGCAATGAACATTATTGGGGCCCGTGCATATCACGGTCGAGCCGTTTGCTGCAAATTTGCCCACAACTCTCATTGCATGGGTGCAGATGTCCGTTGTCCAGGTTCCAGATGCTCATGAAGCATACATTGCGTTTGAGGCGCTGGAATTGGCAAAGAAGCAGGCGAACGCTCGGGTAGTTTACGTGTCCAGCAGAGCAGATGAACTGTTAATTTCAGCTCTGCAACAATGTCCAGAAGGAGATGAGCAGCAGGCTGCCATATCTGTCCGTCTAGAAGCCAGTTCAATGTTTTCGTTTAAAAACTCGCTTCGAACTTTGCAGAGTCTTCACGTCAGGGGCTCGCCGCAGGCCCTCACTGCTCCTGAGAGCCTTCAGATCATAAACAGCATGATGAATCTATCATGCTCAACCCAAGTCTGTGCAGCTGGAGCACTTTTGAGTATCCTGCACAGGGAGAAGCTCCTGGGTGCACGACAACCTGGATGTTTAGATGAAGATGACACTGAAATGGTGTCGTCAAAAGCTTTGGTGGTCAACAGTCTAAGAGAAGCATCTCTCTTCCAGTTCCTGACGCTTGATGTTTCTGCCCGCAAGTCGCTGCAGGTCTTCTCAGAAGAGTGCCATCCATCCAAAATGGGCGTGGGATCAACAAAAGAAGGCTTGTCTGTAAGCCCTGTTGTCCTGCTGAACCCCCAATCGACCCTGAGGACACACGAGAAACGCTGCTTTGTCATGCACGACTCAAGAGCTTGCCAGTCTGCAGGTGTATGGCATCCTCAATCGTTGCGTTACTCAGATGGGCCGGCGTTTGCTGCGTATGTGGCTCATGAGGCCTATTTTGAAGATGGAAGACCTCGAGGATCGACAACAGGCCATTCAGACCTTTATGCACTTTCCTGATGTGTGTCGGAGAGCGCAAGTACGGTTCCCGTATCATGAGGGCGTTCAGTTGCCCTTGTGGATTCCAGTCAAATGTTTATCAAAGAGCTTCGGCATGCAGGGTATTACGAAAGGCATCCGAGATGTACCAAAGTTGCTGACGCGCTTGAAGTCAACCCAAACCCTGCCGAATCCCAAAGACTTCAGTTTATTGTTGGACTGCATTTCCAACTTGATTTTGCTCCGAGACTTAATCTTGTCATTAGGAGCCGAACTTGAACGAGAACAGCTGCACAGTGCTCAAGGTGTGTATGAATAGCCATATGAACGACCACATTCTACCCACTGATGCACTGCCGCTGTGCAACCCTGCGAAGTCAACATTTAAGTTCTAGTGGGACATGCAGATGGCCCAACCCCCTGGCATTCTGGAAGCTCCCACCCTCAACACAGGCAGCAGGGCGTTGCTCTGAACATTGTGAAGAGAGCAGCCTCCTCAGTGGATTCTTCAATCACGTCTTGTGAGAGCCCCTTGAAGTTCTGAAAAATCCTCTGCATGTTGAGAGCTGCTGGCGGGTTGGCGTTAAGAAGAACACTGAGTTCTTACATGCAACTGAGATGCAGGTCACTCGTTGATTGCAAATGTCGTTGACTTTGATCAGCAGGATCTGGACGGAATGTTTGTGTCACCTGGTATAAGTCCGGAGTTGGATGAGTTGAAGCATACATACCATGGACTTCCAGACTTCTTAACTCATGTTGTCCAGCATGAGTTAACCACTCGCATCCCGCGTTCGCTTTCTGCAGCATTGTCTCTCCAGCAATGGTCAATCGTGTACATGCCTCAGGTACTGATCGAGCTTTCTGCACAGAACATAGCCCCCACTTGCCCTAAAAGCCTTCTGCTGACAGGTGGGTTTTGTAACACGCATCCAAGGGCCACGCCTCACAGCAGACTTGGAGGAATGCTTGCCAGATTACGCTGTAGCTTTCCAGATAGAACATGGAGATGCTGTTGGCACGTACTATACAAACCACCGGACAGCAGAACTGAATACCAGGTTTGGGGATATGCTCCACAAGATTCACGACCTTGAGGTACCCCTCGCATGACAGGACATCACATGCCGTCAAATGCATTTCTGAGTCGGTTTTGCTCGGTACTTCATCAACATTGTTTGCAAGTAGCAATCTTTAATATGATATTTGGGATGATTCAGGCAAGCATTTTCTCAGAACTTGTGCTTCGTATATCCACTTTCAGTCAAGTCCTACACCGAGCTGCTGCTTTTGCTGCAGAAGTGGATTGTCTTGTTGCACTCGCAATAGTAGCAAGGGAAAGGGATTACGTTCGTCCTGTGCTGACTCATGAGAACATTTTGCACATCAAGAATGGTAGACTCTCCCACTATCTGTTTCTTTCTGGCAAGCTGGGAGCACAGGTTCGTAACTTTGCTTGTTTTATGATATTTCAGTCAAAACAATGACAGTACCCATGACATCGTCTTCCATCTCCTGTGACTTTCTCTCCCACGGCATGTTTGGAATTTCCATGTAATCTATTTTATGGAGAGGGTCAGGTCGGCACCCGCTGGCCGAGCTCACAGTAGCCCAGTTTGTACCAAATGACACTATCATGCTTGAAGAAGATAATAGAATCCAGGTATGTGCGACGATGCCCACTGAATAAGAGTTTCATTTGGGTATCCAATGTGGGACTGGAGATCATGTGAATCTTCTGAACAGGTAGTGACAGGGCCCAACTTTTCGGGCAAGAGCTGTTATGCGAAGCAAGTGGGCCTTATAGTTTTTATGGCACATATTGGGTCGTTTGTACCTGCGGACTCTGCAGTGGTTGGGTTGACGGATAGGATTTTCACACGCATTGGCAGCCATGAATCAAATGCCATACCACAATCGACCTTTGCCTTGGACCTTACACAAATCAGCAAAATGATACGACTCTCTACGAGCAGGTTTGCCACTGAGTCTTGACCCGCGTATGGGTTTAAAATGGAAAAAAAAATGGTAAATCCTCCTAAAGGAAAGATTGTCTTTCCAGGTCCCTGTGCCTGCTAGATGAGTTTGGGAAGGGAACACTCGCAAGTGATGGTGTGGGCCTATCCTCTGCAACGTTTAGGCATTTTGCCAAATCAAGTCCTTCCCCAAAAGTAATCGCGTGCACGCATTTCAGTGAACTATTAAATCCTCAAATTTTGCCTAGGTATGGCTGCACTTTTCCCTCAAAAGCCTCCTCTTGAACTTTGCCTTGCATCTTGAACTCTCGAATAGAAAGTGAAGCATATCCGAAGCGCGGATCACGTCTTGAACTTTCTCTGTGCAGGCACCCCGCAATTGCATTCCTTACTATGGACACTATTTTGAAGAAATCAAAAGGTGGTGCTGATGACGAAGAAGTCGTCTTCTTGTATCGGTGCAAGCCAGGTACTCTGCTTCGCCCCTGGATGGCAGGGACTATTTCTGGCGAAACTAGACACTCTGTATAGCCCGGGTTGCTTCCCTGCAGCTCAGTAAGTGAACCTCACATGTGCAACGTCGCTTGTTTTGTTTGGTAGGGGGAGCTGCACCAAGTTTCGGCATCAACTGTGCGCGCCTGGCTGGAGTCTGTAAGGAGATCCTTGAGCGAGCTGCACAGGTACCAAGCCCTAATTCGGTGGATTAGTTGAAGCACGTTCTATGTTGGGCTCCGTACATTGCACCTTTGTGGCTTATATGGCAGCCAGATGTTTGTGTGAGGAAAGTGCCGCTGGAGTCCAAGACTGTCCGTTTGTGAGGGATGGCATAATACCTCTCATTTGTTTAGGTTTTACTTTAGGTGAAAGTGGTTAGAGTGATTGAATCATGGAAACCTTTTCTCCCCCTCCACACTTGCCTGTCTTGGCTGTCGTTGCGCTCTCTTGGTGTCTTTGCTCCTGTCCTTGCCGCTTTCCCGCCCCTTCCTTTGTATCTTCAGTTTGACCCCCGTCTCCCTACGTATATTTACTTTTCCCCACAGCCCCCACCGTCCCCCTTGCGATTTCCCCTTTCCATTGCCTCTGCTCCCTTTTCTACCAGTCTCTCCCGCAGTCGATTTCCAGGCGGGGAGGGACAGGGCTTGTTTCTGTATGTGTCTGGTTTGACTCCCCCCCCCCCTCCCGCCTTCTCCCTCTCCCTCCTTCCCTCTGCCCCACCCCTCTCTCCTCTCTCTCTCTCTCTCTCTCTCTCTCTCTCTCTCTCTCTCTCTCTCTCTCTCTCTCTCTCCTCTCTCTCTCTCTCTCTCTCTCTCTCTCTCTCCCCCCCTCTCTCTCTCTCGCCCCCTCTCCCTCTCACTCTCTCTCCCTCTCCCTCTCGCTCTCTGTCTCTCTCTCTCTCTCTCTCTCTCTCTCTCTCTCTCTCTCTCTCCTCTCTCTCTCTCTCTCTCTCTCTCTCTCTCTCTCTCTCTCTCTCTCTCTCTCTCTCTCTCTCTCTCTCTCTTCTGGAGGTTGTTCCATAAACAACGTCCTACTTTGGTATATGTCCTCTAGGTTTACGTTCTTGTCCACCGGTCTGTCTTGGCTCTGGCAGGATTTCTCCTAAAGTCGTCTGCAAACCCTGGGTAACACCTCGGTGTGGTGGCATTTATCCTCTCCCCTTCCCCACTGTATACTCACTGTGCTTTTGCTTCCGACGGGTGTGCGTGTTCACTCCTCTCCTCTCTCTCTCTCTCTCTCTCTCTCTCTCTCTCTCTCCTCTCTCTCTCTCTCTCTCTCTCTCTCTCTCTCTTCTCTCTCCTCTCTCTCTCTCTCTCTCTCTCTCTCTCTCTCTCTCTCTCTCTCTCTCTCTCTCTCTCTCTCTCTCTCTGTGTGTGTGTGTGTGTCTGTGTGTCTGTGTGTCTGTGTGTGTGTGTTTACGTGCGTGCGTGCGTCCTGTGTGTGTGTGTGTGTGTGTGTTGTGTG
Organism: Botryococcus braunii; assembly: GCA_002005505.1. NCBI lineage: Eukaryota > Viridiplantae > Chlorophyta > Trebouxiophyceae > Botryococcus > Botryococcus braunii. Next base: position 374,662 of record KV908367.1, read on the forward strand.
TGTGTGTGTGTGGTGTGTGTGTGTGTGTGTAACGACCGGGATTTGTACCCGGGACTCCGAGGTCCCTTCGGAGGAATCCTACTTACTAGGCCGGGTGTGCCACGTGCCCAAAAGGTACGATGGGTGTTTATCGGCATTGCTCAGCGGTTAAGTAGGGTTACAGTGTGTGTGTGTTTGTGTGTGTGTGTGTGTCTGTGTGTGTGTGTGTGTGTGTTTTTGTGTGTGTGTGTGTGTGTGTGTGTGTGTGTGTGTGTGTGTGTGTGTGTGTGTGTGTGTGTGTGTGTGTGTGTGTGTGTGTGTGCGTTCTCTGGGGGGAGGGGGGTCCGTTTGCACGCGAGGGGGCATGCCATTTCTCTCTCTTTGCCAAATTGCCTGTTGCCAACCAAAAAAAACATGGGGCCCTTGCAGGTGGTTCTGCTAAATGCTGATAGTAAGGATATACAACAAGTCCAGACATCTGCAATGCAATCCGTTAAACAACAGCATGTATCCCTCATCAAGGAACTGGTGGAACTTGACGTCAATGACGGCACCAAATTGTATTCTTTCTTACAAGGGGCCCCCGGCCCCGCATGCGCGTGAATTTAATTGCGACAGCGTCAAAGTTCTGGAGCAAAGTTGTTGCCTGCTTAGGATGTTAATAATGCAGCGCTAGACAAAGTATAAGTTGCCCCACCACGTACATAAGGAGGGGGTCTCATGTCAGCATATGCCAATTATCTTGCGGCAATAAGTTCATCTTATAAAGTCAGGCATGGGCGGTGCAATTTCATAGGAGCGTCAAATGGCATCATGCATCAGATTCGGTGGCGGGAGATGAAGGGAGCAGATGTATTGCATGGTGTTAACCTGTAAAACTGCAAGGAATGCCCCTAGTTTACATAACAGCCCGGCTTTACTACTAAGGCCCACCACCTACTGGCCATAACCTTGTCAGAAGTCTATGAATCCATCCTTACAAATGCGCCAGTCTTCATCGTCTCTGCCGGCAAAGGGCGATCAGGAAGAAGTATGAAGACGAAGGGACAGAACTTGTATTCGTGTATTTTTCCGGGCATGCCGTAATTGTCATGCTTCTCGCCACGTAGGGGTCATGACTTCATGTATGGACCAGGAGCTTTGATGAGCTGGGAACCAAAGGTGCGGTCGCATAATCGGCAGCGAATATAATGCACATGGGATATAGAGACGCACACATCTACACACTCGCCCGAACCCTAACCCAGAGGAAATTCGTACCGGAGGCACGTGTGCATTCAGAAGCACGTGTGTAAGACAATTAGGCACTCTTGAAAGGGGGGAAATGAGTGACTGCCCATGTGTGTACTTCCTGGGCAACAAAGCTCGGCCAGAAGAGTGAACCCTCTGGTTTCCTCGATTGGCATGTAAGTTGTACCACCAATCATACTGATGGTGGGGCCGTTTTCTGAACTCTTGACCCATGCAAGGCAATTAGCCGGAAGATGACGGAAAGGGGCAGAACTTATCGCTTCTGCTGCGAACATTGTCAGATTGTCCTTGTTTGTATCGACAGCATAGCCTGACAGTTGCAGGGACCACCTGTAAGGGGCAGTTCTTTCGGTCCCGGGCACAATCTCGGCCCAAATTTGTTCTTGAACTCATCACGTGACAGGGATCCTTGCCTGTTGACGCGACAATATGACTATCCCCGTATGGAGAGCTATGGCATTCAAGGGCGTGACGGGATATCAAGGATTGAAGTTGTGGAAAATCCCTGTAGAAAGAAACTTGGACTTTCTCGAACGGACTCCTTGCAGTGTGTCATACCTTTACTCCTGGAATAGGTGGAAGGCCCGGTCGTGGAATCCTTTCAGAGAAATCAGAAATCAGTGGCATGGGTCGCTCGACACCCTACATACATATCATCTTGGTCACATCATCATTCATTGGAAGTGAGTTACCCAAGAATTTCACCCTGCCCGTGTAAATTTGTACGACGCGGAACAGACCAGGTGTTGTCGGTGGCCCTCTGTCACGGTGGCCGAGCTAGCCATAGGGGTTAAACGAGGGTAACAATTCGTTTTCAAATAGATGTGACAATGGCATTGACCATTCGGCTAAAGAATACGTATGCTCCTGCAACCCACCGAGAGCTATCAGAAGTCGTCTGCCCATACGTAGTTGCGCATAATGCGGTTGCAATCTTAAATATACGAAGCCCATTGCTCCTGAACTAAATCCATTAAAAAATATAATCTTGTTTTCTTCCTTCCAGACTGTTGCGGAACAGTGATTTACCCGCCGCCATCATAACGGTATAGTTCTCATAGGATAGAAAACACGTACTCCGTAGTCCGGTACTCTTTCAACTAGAATGAATCTGTCATTATCAAATTAGGCGTTAGATGGTTGTGCATTGGTGGCATACCTCAACTCACTGTTCAAACTCTGTATTGTAATGTTTGACTTCTTCTGTGTGTGTATGTGTGTGTGTGTGTGTGTGTGTGTGTGTGTGTGTGTGTGTGTGTGTGTGTGTGTGTGTGTGTGTGAGTTTTGTATTTGAGCGGCTATGGCTGTCTTGCTGCTGCAGGCGCAATTTGCACAAGGCGCACACCTTACGTAGATGGAGAAGCAGCTAGTGTCGTAGCAGAGCCCCCAGGGGACGCCGTGTGGTCACTCATAGGATCCCCTGCGGGGCGTCCAACTTCTCGGGACATCACCTTGATCTACAGGGGAGGTGCCCCCAGCCAGCCACAGCCACCACAATTAAGTCTGGGCTCATCTTCTGTTGGGCTCATCCAGCCCGTTCCACCCTCTACCTTGGAGACAAGCGCAAAAGCAGCACCCTCACAACCGCCCGTTCCCTTCACGCCCGCTCCCAAACAACTACCAGCCTCACAGCAGCAAGTGCCTAACCGATCCCCAATCTCAAATGAGGCGGCGCAGAGAGTCTCTTCCTCTACCCCTCCAGTGGGTGCACCCTCAACATCAACCAAACCTAAACAGGCAAGCTCGGGTGTAGGGGCGCGGGCAAAGGCCCCCGCTCCAGCAGCCACTCCTGTGTCAGTAGATCGCTTGGAGATGTCTGAGAGCCTTTCGCAGCGCGCCAAAGGTCAGCCGAAAACAGCGCAGGAGGCGAAGTTTCTCAGCTTTGCCGCAACCAAGGATCCGCCGCCAAAAGCTGCCCCGGCGGCAAAGGATGCACCTGCAGCTCCTGCAAAAAATGACCCCCCCATGGCACTTGCCGAGGCAGTTCCTGCAGGTGATGCCACAGCCGCTCCCGCGGACGCCCCCATGGCTCCCGCGGATGCCCCCATGGCTGCTGCGGCGGACAGTCCCACACCTGCAGCTGACGCCCCAACAGATGCGGCGCCTGATCAGGCATGTTCACAGATCCCTGCGGAAACAACATCACGGACTTGCACAGTTTTGCCCCTGCCGACACTCTGTATTCTGTTATTCTCCATTGCTGCATCCCTGGCAGGGCCTTGTGTGGCTATGGATGACGCTGTACCTGGAGAGCTTGGGTAACCAACACCCAGAAGGCTGGGGAGACAGATGGAGGAAGAGAGAGCTGGACGAGTTGGAGGGAAAGAGATGGAGGGTCTGTGTGGTTTAAAAGATTGTGTGTGTGTGTGTGTGTGTGTGTGTGTGTGTGTGTGTGTGTGTGTGTGTGTGTGTGTGCTGCTTTGTGTGCGTGGTTCTGTGGATAGAGGGATGGATAGAGGCAGGACAGGGAGAAGGGAAGGGAGAGGGAGGGGAATCGGGAAAGAGAGGGGGGGGTGAGGAAGGGTGGGAGAGGGGAGGGTTGGGGAGAGAGCGGGAGAGGGGACAAAAAGGAGGGGCCGATGATGGATCGGGAAAGAAAAGAAGAGAGGTCGAATTTGGGGAGGGAGAGGCTCTTTCTCCCCCCCCCCAACTCTCTCTCTCTCTCTCTCTCTCTCTCTCTCTCTCTCTCTCTCTCTCTCTCTCTCCTCTCTCTCTCTCTCTCTCTCTCTCTCTCTCTCTCTCTCTCTGTCTGTCTGTCTGTCTGTCTGTCTCCCTCTCTCACTCTCTCTCGCGCACTCTCTCTCCTCTCTCTCTCTCTCTCGCACTCTCTCTCCTCTCTCTCTCTCTCTCTCTCTCTCTCTCTCTGTCTCTGTCTCCCTCTTTCTCTCTCTCTCTCTCGCTCTCTCTCTCTCTCTCGCTCACACTCTCTCTCTCTCTCTCTCTCTCTCTCTCTCTCTCTCTCTCTCTCTCTCTCTCTCTCTCTCTCTCTCTCTCTCTCTCTCTCTCTCTCTCTCTCTCTCTCTCCCCCCCCCTCTCTCTCTCTCTCTCTGTGTGTGTGTGTGTGTGTGTGTGCGCGCGCGCGTGCGTGAGGGTGGGAGCAATCCAGCAAGAAAGAGATGGAGGGAAAGGAAAGAAAAGGGGCAAGGGGAAACACAGGGCAAAGAGAGAGGGGAAGAGAGAGAGGTGGGGGATTTTACCTGTGGTTCCCATTGGACAACATGGTCGCTTACTGTAAATCAAAAACCCTAATAGAAGAGTTACCTGTTACCAGAAGTACACGAGTAGATTAAACACGCTGCGGACGGCACCAAACTCTGCAGAAGGAGACGGGAGAAAGCGGTCCAGCGAGGAGAGACGAGAGGCAAGGACATGCATGTGCGGCAGACATGCATGTCCTGCATGCATGTGAATGAGCGTGAGTGTGTCCTGCATGCATTTGTGGGAGTGTGAGGGTAAGTGTGTCCTGCATGCATTTTCTACAAAGTGCAGCACACCTCAGCCCCTCAGTCCTTTGTTGCACAAAAAACCTCACCACCACACTGCGGTACCTCAAAAGCCGGAATGACAGCGGGGCCTAGCGCAGGGGGCGGCGAAGGACGCTGCCGTAACGCCTGATCAGGCCGCCAAAGACCTGCCGGCAAAGGAGGAGGCCAAGCCGACGGCCGCAGACGCAACCACAACAACCGAGACCGCGGCTCCCGCCACCGCGAAGGGAGACGCAAAGGACACCCCAGCCGCCGCAGCAGACACCCCCGCAGACGCGCCAATGGGGGAAGAGAAGATGAAGACTGCGGCGGACGCGCCCGCGGACGCGGCAAATGCTCCCGCCGCAGACCCGACAGCCCCTGCGGCGGATGTCCCGGCCGCTGCGCCGGATGCCGCTAAAGCCGACCCCCCCATGGATGCGCCCCCCAAGGACGCTCCCCCCGCAGACACCGCAAAGGACGCCCCCAAGGCTGCAGCAGCTGACCCTAAAGTTGCCCCCGAGGACACTAAGCCAGCTGACGCCAAGGATACCCCCAAGGCCGCAGCAGCTGACGTTAAGGATGCACCCAAGGACGCTCCCACAGAGGCCGCCATGGATCCCCCCAAGGACGCTCCCCCCGGAGACACCGCAAAGGACGCCCCCAAGGATGCAGCAGCTGACGTTAAGGATGCAGCCAAGGACGCTCCCAAGGCAAGTGCTGCGAAAGATGCGCCCAAGGACGCTCCCCAGGATGCACCGGTGGCTGCAGACACTGCTCCTGGGGACCCTATGGGGACCCCTGCGGCGGCCCCCGCTCCCGCCGACGCCGGTGTCGTCCCCGCGGATCCCCCCGCAGATGCGGCCACAACCCCTGCTGCTGCTCCGCCCGATACCAATATGACCGATGCAGGTGCATCGAACGCTTTTTTTCTGTTGTTTCTTTGGGTTTGATCGTCGCGCGCTTTCTTCACATGGCACACTTGGAAGTTCTGTGCGTGCGTGTGTGTCTATGTGTGTGTGTGTGTGTGTGTGTGTGTGTGTGTGTGTGTGTGTGTGTGCTAGAGAGAGAGAGAGAGAGAGAGAGAGAGAGAGAGAGAGAGAGAGAGAAGAGAGAGAGAGAGAGAGAGAGAGAGAGAGAGAGAGAGAGAGAGAGAGAGAGAGAGAGA
>KV908367.1:385523-388023 GCA_002005505.1 Botryococcus braunii
CAGGCCGGTCAGAAAAGCAGGGTTACAGAACTGCACGAGTGGGGCAAATGGGATGTTACTGGGAACTCCGACGAGATCGAATTTGTGCGGCTCTTTGGCACAAAGTTCTTCATTTCAGGTCGGGACAGTCCCGATCGTGGCAGATTTCGGGCAGAAATGTGACCTCGTTGCAGTTGCCAGTGCTACCGACTTAAGTCAAGCCAGACTTTTCAGACGCTGGCACTGGTAGAAGGGTCAAGCAGTCTGCTTGAAACTCCAATGGCAGCCCAGTCCCCCCCGCCCCCGCCCGCGGCTCCCCTGGGTACCCCCAGGGCGGCCCCAAATACCTGTGGGGGCCCACCTCAATTCTTCATGCAAATTTGGGCTCTGGGAACAGATGTGGCTGATCCCAGTCGAAGACCGCTAGGATTGAAGCCAGGAGCAAATGACGGGACGTTCGCTTGTGACGAAGGGAGAGTTGCTGAGTGCATAAGCGAGATGCGGGCTTGTCTCCTGAAGCCATAGGCCTGCAGATCTTGAATGATGTTGACTGAGATCTTGACTCCTTTTGCTGAGTCCGAACGACCAGGAGTGTGATAGGTAGGGGGGAGAAACACCGGTACTGAAGACAGGAGAGGGAGTATGGGAAGGCTTCAGGCTACATTTAATATTAAGAGTGAAGCCTGAGACCTGTGAAAGTGCCATTCATCGTTTTCTTCGGAGGTTCTGCAGTGGTCCACCTTTGTAATGGACGTGAATATCACTGGAAGCCACCCTTGCACTTTGGAAGGAGTTACTGCTTCTAGTCTGAACGGAGAGGGGGAAGCGTTTAGAGATGCGCAGGGGGGAATGGGTAGGGAGCGTGCCTGCCTGTGTGCGTGCCTGCCTGCCTGCCTGCCTGCATGCCTGCATGCGTGCATGTGCGTGTGCGTGTGTGTGTGTGTGTGTGTGTGTGTGTGTGTGTGTGTGTGTGTGTGTGTGCGTGTGTCCGTGTGTGTGTGTGTGTGTGTGTGTGTGTGTGTGCGAGTTTGCACGCCGTGCGCTTTTGCACATTCACGAAAAACATGTGCTTCAACCCGTTCATGGAAAAAGTAGCTGCTTGGGCCCGTTTACAAACCATACCTGCTGATGCCCGGACCTTAAAAAGCATGCCTGCTTTTGCCCATTGACAAAAAAATGGGCATTCCAGCATTTGCGTTGAAAAAATGCGTCTGGGCCTCTCCTAGGGCAACAGGAATGATCATTTGGAGTCACGTTGCTATTCTCAACCCCCTGGCTTCTCCTAAAGCAATGAGAGCTGGACCGGACTGTGCCTTTGAAAAGCATACATGGTCACTTGTATAGGTCAAATATGGTCACACAATATGCCGGGACTAGTATTTGTCCCTGGTGGCAACCTCCGCGCTCTGCATATTCCTCACGCTGGTAACTCAACAAATCAATGCATGAATGAGTAAAGAAAGAATGAATGAATTAGCCCGCATATATCTATAGTTATCATGTTTTTCGAGCTAGTTTCAACATGCTGCTTGTCGTCAAGAATGTGGTCTAGGTACAGCAAGACACGCCTTTGCGCTCTCCACCAAGCCAATGGCAAAGGAAGCTGTGGTGGGGGTTTCCGGCACAAAATATTCCCCTCCTTTCACTATGAAAGCTCGACAAAGCCAAAAAAAAGAGGAAATAAAGGGGAAAAAAAGGGAAGTTCTGAGTCGTGATTTGCCGATCGCGGCGAATTTTGGTCCAAAACTTTCCGAAATGTTCTCGCTGGAAACACAACCTGGTTAGATGCGGAAGTTGAGGCAATCAGCCCCCGAGAACGGATGCGGGTGGGCCCGTGACAACAGCGGCGGTCCCGTGTGTGACAGCTGCGGAGGTGGGCGCCCCTAGTTCGGAAGAAGACCACCTCAAGGAGACAGGCTGAGGGCACTTGAGCGTGACGTTCAGCCCCGCCACCGTCACCGCTCCTGTGGAGTTGTTTACCACCACACTGTCTGCCGCCACGCCGATCGCCGCTGCAGATCCCACCTGCGCCCCCATACATAATCTCGATTTGGTGTCTTGCGCAGGACAGCGCACGCTTCGTGACATGCATGCACCCACAAGCGCTTATGCACGCACGAATGTGCGTGTGCGCATGGGCGTGATCATGCTCACGGATGCTCCCACACCCACAGGCGCTGGTGGGAACAGCACACACACACACACACACACACACACACACACACACACACACACACACACACACACACACACACACACACACACACACACACACACACAGTGTGAGGACTGATGCAGACGGGGCGTCCCTCATGATGAGTTCCAAGAGGTTATTGGAAGCTGGGAAAGGCGTGATCGGTTCCTCAGTCAGGTTGCCCATCATGACTGAAGACTACTGTGAGATTCTGTGAAGCCTCTCAGCCCGACACAATAGAGTGCCAAAGAGTGTCGTCAGGTTTGGGAGGCCTCTCATCCCAACACAAGAGAGTGCCAAAGAGTGTCGTGAGGTTCTGTGAAGCCT
>KV908367.1:393023-395523 GCA_002005505.1 Botryococcus braunii
CACAGCTGTTGTGTGTGTGTGTGGGGGGGGGGGGGAGGGGGGAACCCATAGACATGAGAGAGGCGAGGCAAACAATCAACCAGAGGCGGGGCGAAGCAGCAGATACATGGAGGGGGAAGAGGAGGACAGCGAGTGCACACCACAGATGTCTCCGCCGACAAAAGGAATGCCAGCCAGGCCGCTCATGAAGACGGCGGGGATAGACCAGCGCAGGTCGTCCCAGGTGCTGCTGGTGTCTCCCGTCCAGTGAGCGCCATATGCTCCGCTCCCCAGGAACGACGATCTGCGTACCGCCGCCAGCCAAGTTCAGCCAAATCTGCAGAAATGCACACAGCGGTGCGTGTGCGCCGGTAGACGACGATGCGAGTCTCTTCTTCCTCTCAGAGGCTGGCGAGATGGAGGTACTCCTCCCTTTGACCTGGCTGCTGGGACCCTTTCCTTCTTTAAATCGTCGCCGCAATGCATCAAAGGAGTTAATATCTGGCATTTCTTTGCAATCACCATGGCAATGCGTCAAGGGAGTCCCTTTCTGGCAGTTTTTAATCATAGCTGCATTGCACCAGAGGAGTCCATTTCTGGTGTGTTACTATCATCATGGCAATGCATCAGAGGGGACTTCTTCCTGTTGATCGAAAAGCTAGCGTCTACTCTACATCATGCACCTCCGCGAACTCTTCTATTTGGACCCGTCCCCGTCTCGCTCAAGCAATGCGTGTGTGTGTGTGTGTGTGTGTGTGTGTGTGTGTGTGTGTGTGTGTGTGTGTGTGTGTGTGTGTGTGTGTGTATGCGTGCGCGCGCAGAGGCATCCCTGGAGCTGCGTAGCCATGTCCACGGGCCCTCACCGGACCAGTCCTCTCTAACGCAAAGCCACAGCATCCTGCCAATATCTTCAGCCCCTTCAGCATGTTCGTCTCGCCCAAGGCAAGCAAAAAGGTGCTTGAAGAGGGAGGGAGGAGTACAAGGCGTGGGGTGGGGAGGGCCCCTCACCGGCTGAAGACAAAGTGGCGCTTGTTGCGAATGTTTCGGAGGGCGGCAGCTGTGGCAATGGTCTCTGTGAAGCCGTACATGTTGTGGACATCGTACTCCAGCACCCCGCCGTGGTGGCTGGCGCTGGGAGGCAGGGTGGAGCTCCTCAGATCCATCTGCTTGTTTGCATTGTTGATTCTGCACCCCACCCTCATTGAGTCTTCCTCTCATATTAGGACACAATAATGCCGAACGCACATCTATTTCTTTTTTTTTTCCGTTGTGTGCATGCGTGCGTGCGTGTGTGTGTGTGTGTGTGTGTGTGTGTGTGTGCGTGCATGTGTGTGTGTGCGCGCGCGTGTCAGTGTGTGTGTGTGTGTGTGTGTGTCTGGGGCGTGTGCGTGCGTGTGTGGGTGTGCGTGTGCATGCATCTACTGTGAGACTCGACTTTATTTCAAGAGACGGATCTCATTCGACTTTCCTCAGCCCCATCTTGCCCTGTCAACACGCCAAAGTCTTTGCGTGGGGTTCTCACTCACGAGGCTTCTGCAGGTCAGTGATGACCCCCTTAGGATGTCAGGATTGAGGTCGCAGACGCATGCTGTCAAATTGTTTTTGCGTGCCATTTGTAAACTGAGACAAGGTAGGCAAAGGTTCTGTACCACAGAAAGTCTTTTCAATGACCATTGCAGGCGAATCCGCTGCAGAGCAGCAGGTACGAGAGGAGAGTTGGAGGACCAAATCTAGAGACACAAGGTCCGGTTTGGTGTGCAGAGACAATTAGGGAATAAACCAACAGATCAAGTAAGGCGGGCATGCCAGGCTGGCAGCTTGATGAGTATAGTTCCGGACAGTTCCATATTTCGCGGAATGCCTTCCCTTGGAAGCTTGTCCAGGCCCTGGCCCATAGAGACTGAACTGGGATAAGAAGCCAGTGAGGGCGACAGGACATGTTAAAGAAGCAGGATGTCCGATCTGTAGAGAGGATCAAAAGATGCTGGCGGGAACCTTTGCTGTGATAGGGAAAAGGATCTAGTGAGGGCAACAGGACATGTCTAAGAAGCAGGATGTCTGACCTGTAGGGAGGATCAAACACGCCAGCGGGAACCTTGGCTCTGACTCCTGTTGAAGCATTTGCAAAGGCGTTGGGCCCCTTCTCGCAGAGCAGCTCGCACACAAAGTTGTTGTTTGGTCCCACGTTGCCTGCCAACCCACAATCCACTTTCACTCAACGAAGAAACCCTTCCCTCTGCACGCCCTGACTCAACAAAGCCTTCACGTGAGGGCCTTGACTCAAGGAAAAAAGCCGCTTGACTCGACCAAAAAGGCCTTCACAAGCTTCACTCAGCAAGCCTCGACTCAAAGCCTTCACCAAAAAGCCTTGGCTCATCAGAGAAAAGCCTTCACAAGCATCCCTGGCCCTGCCTCGGCTAGATCTGCCAGCAAAATGATGTCGAGGACTCCAGAAAATGCTAATTAAGTCATGTTCAATATGATGCAACGGTCATGTGGTGCCATGATGATAGATTGTGAT
>KV908367.1:400523-410523 GCA_002005505.1 Botryococcus braunii
GTATCCGTGTCATGTTGCGGGTACCTTATGTCTCGCACATTCTCCTCAGTCTGCCTTGTGTGTGTGTGTGTGGGAGGGGGGCACAGGTGTGCGTGCGTGCCTGTGCGCATCTGTCTGTGTGTGTGTGTGTGTGTGTGTGTGTGTGTGTGTGTATGTGTGTGTGAGGCTGTGTACGTATGTGTGTGTATGTGGGTGTGTGAGTTAAGGGGGAGGATCTGGCAGACAGATTGGGGAGGAGGGAGAGGGTGGGGAAGGGAGGAACACACACACACACACACACACACACATGCGCATTTGCACGCACGCACACGCGCACCATGCACAGTCAACACACAGATATGCACACAGGCACATTACACACAACTCAATGCATACACAGTCCCCCCCTCCACCCCCTCACACACACAGAGCAGTGGAGGGTGGGACTGCAGGAGAGGATCGGGACCACTACATTGAGGTCCATTTGATGTACTGAGCGCCAAAAGCACCCCAACCCGGCATTTTCAAGGCAGTACAGGGCAGTACAGGGCGTGGCGTTCCGGGTGGATCCTAGCTGCTTTGCCGTAGCCTCTCCAGCTTGACGAGATTTCTGGGCGGGGGTCTTGTGCAGGAGGAGGAAGGTGGGGCGCACCCGCAATGCTGGGCTCGGTCTTGAACAGGGCGTGAGGGACTTCCCAGCGGCCAGGGGCCCAAATCTTCACGCGCAAGATCTCCGGCGTCAGATATTGGACAGAGTATGTGAGATTGACGACATCCGGGCCGAACTCCGGCATTGACATTGTGCTGGCGTGCAACACGGTGTGCGCTGCGCCATTGCCTGCCACCCAGTGCCCATGCTCGACTGCCAGGTAACAGAGAGTTTTAGGCTGCAAAGTGTCAAAAAGTGTCGAGCTGCGAAGTTTTAGAATGCTTTACAAAAGTTGAAAGTTTTGGAAGCGCCGGACTTTAACGGATTAATGGTGTTGGGCTTGTAAGTATTGGAAGTGTTTCACTTGGGAAGTTGGAGGGAGGGAGACGGGAGGGGGGCGAAGAGAGAGAGAAAGAGAGGGTGGAGACACAGAGAGACAGGGGGGGGGGAGGGAGGGGGAAGAGAGAGTGAGAGAGAGACAGATAGACAGGAAAAAACACACACTCACACACCCACACACACACACACACACACACACACACACACACACACACACACACACACACACACACAGACAGAGAGAGAGAGAGACAGAGAGAGAGAGAGAGAGAGAGAGAGGGAGAGAGAGAGAAAGAGAGAGAGAGAGAGAGAGAGTATGTGTGTGTGTGTATGAGAGAGAGACAGAGAGTGTGTCTTTGTGTAAAGGAAAGAGTAAGTGTGTGTTTGAAGCACAGGGAGGGGCTCGCTGCAAAAGGAGATCCTGAAAGTTAGCTGCACATGCCCAAAACAAACACATGCTGTGTGGATTCAACCCAATGAAATGCAAACTATGCACTACTTCCCGGTGGAGTTGGGGGGGGGGGGAGTGGGAGAAAGAGGGCAGGAGCCCATGAAAAAAGAATGGAGGGGAAGAGGGGAATGAGGTTGAGGAAGGGCGGAGGGAGGAAGGGAAGGGAAGGGAAGGGCAGGGAAGATGGAAGGGAGAGGACAAAAGTACAGCGGGTAGGAGATTGTACCATCAATGACTGGTGCAGCAGCCGCCACGAAGGTGCTCTCTCCGCCATTAGCATAGAAGCAGGCAGGCAAGATGAGGTCAGTGTCTCCCTTGTATGGTGGCGCTGGGTCATAGCAGCAGCCTTTCCCTTCGCACTCTGATATTGGGATGCCGCTGTACCCTGCAAGTCAGGCGTCCTTGCTTCTATGACAGAGGAGGAATGTTTTGAAATACACACAAACATCAGAGCTTCGACCCCTCACACTTCCTGCCCGAGCTTAGCTGTGTACCGCCTACTCGCTGTTTTAATTCTGCTGCCTCATTACCACCTACACACATGCTGTGGTGAATACAATCACGTCGCTGGAAAAACATGGCTGGCACTGCTAGAAACTTATTGTGTAAAGGAAGACCCTCTTCTCGGCAAGCCTCACACCCTTGCGCTTGAAATCAAAGGACTGTGCCACCAACGTTTTAATCCTGCTTTATGTTTCATAGACTCCATTGGGAGAGTGTGTTAGTCCACTTTGGGTGAAAGACTAGAGAAAAAACTCTAAACTTTTGCCATTGCATAGGATGCAGTATTTTTTCATGATTTTGAGGGTATTCAAGTGATAGAAGTCGCAAGTTCTTAGTTCCTTTTGGTTCAATCTCATGTCCAAGCTATCTGCAGACCTGGCCAAGACACTACGTCTGGGCACCAAGCTGCGACTCCCTTCAAATTGCAGTGAGCTTAGGATATGATTCAATTATTCACAATGTGAAGCTTAACCAAATCGGACATACCGCAATCCTTTCGCGGTCCGGTGGGATCACACTGGCCCGCCGCTTTGGCGATCACGGAGAGGACGCCAATGAGAGACAGACATAACTTCAGACTAACTGGGAGTCCTTTTCTCAATACCATCATTGACTGTTAAGAGGAGATCATGCAATGGGCATATCTGACTCCGGGCCACCCGATCCCAACGAGTTACTAGGCTCAGCAGAAACCTAGTACTGCAAAAAAGGGACAGGAGCGAAATGTAGTCTGCTTCACTGTTACAATTATTGAAGTGTGATCGGACATACAGAGTGGTTCTCTGGACGCCGTGTGCTAAACGTGACAGGGCGAGCCGAAGTTTACGATCCAAGGATGTCATTCTGGGCAGAATAGCGCGTGGATAGTGAGCTTGCTACCGCGTGGATTTACCTTGACCCGTCCCCTTCTTGGAAGGCGGGGACATGTTTGTACATGGTCAGCCTGTGTACTATCAGTACTACTACTACTACAGTACAACAAAACCCGGACTCACCAGAACGGCTAGAAGACCAAGGCCGGGATAAGAGCTTTTCATCTTAAAGCTTAAAGGAAAAGTGAAATATATCAGTCTCAGGCCCCCGATGCCCGAATAGTCACATATCGACATCCGAATGGCCGTAAGTGCAAAAAGTGCAGAATAATATAACTAACAAGTAAGAAAGTAGGTGCAGGAATAAGGAGGTGCAGTAAAAAGTAAGAAAGTAAGTGCAGAATAAGAATAATAACAATTATTATAAAAACAAGAACGCTTCACTCTTAATTTTAAAAACAATAACAATAATTAAGCTTGCAAGCTTTTCTTCGTACCCCAGATCTGGACTCCCCGCACTGGGTTCCTTTGAAAGCACGAGCTTGTTGCACACGGTCAGTCAGGATCTAATTCCCCTCCCAACTTTGCCCCGACTGCTACCTAGCTGCACATGCTGTTGGTGCTAAAAAGACAAATAACAGCCCGTCAGAGAGTTTTATGCATATGGCCCAGACACATGTCTAGGCAACAATGCTTACGGCGCAGATCTGAGATGTTTATGAACTTCTTGGAGGACTGGGGATACTTTGCCTACGGCGAAAAACGATGTCTTGCCCTATCAACGTGGCAGAGTTACTGCAATTACTGCACTTCATGCAGAGCCCCAGCTGGGATGCTACAGCGTATTTGGTGACGCACGTGCACATGTGGTGATTCCGCGACAGCGGACACTGAATGGACAGTTCAAGATAAACTGACACTATTTAGATTTTCATCTTAAAACCATCTTGGTGCCTTCTTATTGTATGTGCATTTAATCTCGGCCGTGGACTAATAATATTAAAATCTTAGAATAGAAAAATTCAAAGATCTCTTCTTGCACTCGAGAATCGTCCGACTCTCCTGGGTGCTGCGCGACCCTATCAGTTCGCTACACATCCGTCTCAGGGTTATACATTTACATAAAATATACGTACAATATATAGATGATTTACATGTAATATGCACATGTACATAAAATATACATTCAATATACATATTATACATGTACTGATTGAATGCGTCCTAGATTACATGTATCCACAGCGCAAGCGCATTCCTTCCTCATGTGTACTTACAGGTATATCCTTGTAGTGTCAAAACACATCAACTTTTTTTCATTTCAACAGCACAAAGGGGCAAGATAAAATTAAAACATAATAAGAAAACGAACGCTTTGCCCAATGCCCCTCATCCTGCACATGAGGTATACGCTCACGTAACCATCATTCTTCTTTGGTACAACCAAGAGGGCCATGCCAACAACGTGTTACAAAAAAATGTGAAGTGTGCGCGACGTGTCAGCTGTCTCTGCAGGTCTTGTTAATACAAACTCAAGAGACCCAAGTACCGTGACGGGCAAAACATGGAGGGCAAAACCCGGTTATGGAACAAAAGGGCCGCCCATGGGCACTTTCTGCATAAGAAATAAACGGCAGATTAAAAAATCTTGACTGTAGGGCAACAACGAACTCAGGTTGTGATGTGATAGGCCTATAGCTAGGCCCGCGGTCTCAGATACCTAGATCACTCTAGAATGTGAGCAACATAGCAAACAACAAACATTCGTACACGACTATTTGTGTTCTCAAACTCTCCGGCTGCCATAACAATGCCGACAGTCAGTCGCCACGTGCCGCTTGCTGAGAGTCTAGCTGGCAGAATCGCCCAAGAATCGCCCATCATATGCTTTCTTCCACTGCGGTGTTATGTAACGCCACAAGACTTGGTGGGTCCACGTGGCAAGAACAGTGGCCATCATGACTACCCTAGATGCACCACCCCATAAGTAATTGGAATATTCCTCGACTCCCGTTGGATTGTCCTGGCAAAGTCGCAACGTCTGGACTTCGTGCAGGTTTTGAACCAATTATGCGTAGGTACTAGATACTATCCTGCCAATGGCCTACCATCTGGATTTCGAGGAGGTTAGGGACGCCAGCTGGTGCATCTGCATCTATTTACGTGTCTACATAGAAATTAAAGGCCCCCCCAGGCCCCATACGCATCACCGTAGATAGGCAAGCAATCTGACTCAAAAAAGTCGCGCATTGTCACTTCATAAGTACATGTATGCACACACCTACACCTGCATGCACCTACACCCCCGAAACACCCCATCACCGGCTTTTCACAAGGGAGATCACTTCCTTTTAAGAACGATTGTTATGGCCACAGCCACGGCTCGGCTAGACTCGCTGTTGCTGTAAGTGACCGCTAAGAAGCACGTGCATCCCTCTGTCGCAGGTCTGGATGCCGTGTTTGATCCAACACGGCAATTGAAGCACCTTCTTTTGGTAACTAGGGGCGATATCAGTACGAGCCCTAGCCGCCGCGTCTTGCCATGTTACACTACGGGAGATCCAAGTGGTTTTGCAAAGAAAATCCCCCATTAATGGCCCGGAACTAATAAAACTGCGTAGCGAGCATACTCGAAAGGACTCTATAGGCCTTGAACGTGTGTCAAGCCCACGTGCACAGCGCTGTGCTAATAATACAATTATACATGAAGTTATGTAGACAGATTTACGACCTTACATGGTACACTGTACCGCACGTACAACCTCAGCTGCACTCATGTGGATCGCTGAGAACTTGGGGAAGGCAAGGAAGACAAAAAGTGAAGGCGAATCAAAGGTAAGAAGCTCCAACAGTGAAGGCTTCGATGAAAAAGGAGTCGTTGAAGGCTTGCCCATGGTGGCATGCGTTCCCCTCGTCCACACAAAGCCGCCATTGGTCTGGAGACTTGGCACGTGGGTGCACATGGCTTTGCAGTCCATGGTTGGTCAGGGAGCCGACCCCACGGGGGCTGGTGAGGAGTGATCTGATTGTATCGACTAATTTCCACCCTGTTGCCTCCCTAGGCAACCCTCCAACGGCCTCCCCTGGGTAATGCACTTGTCGGGCCGCGCCCCTAGGGGCAGCGCCTGTGAGGGGCAGCGCCTCGTTGGCATTCGCCTTTCAAGTTTCCAAATTTTGAAACGAAATTGGAGGAAATAAAAGGGCGAAGGCATCTCTCACAGCCTCTGGCCTTTCTTTAAGCCAACCCGGAATAAATGAGTGCGATCATAAGACGAAGGTATGCCCACAGAAATTGAACGCCCCACCCGTTGGGGCCCCTCCTGGAACTTTAACGGAATTGCCACGAGCAGACCGGATACATCTCGCCAAAAGCAAGTGTGGGCAGCTACTACATATATATACCTGCTTTTGGAAAGTGCGGGCAACATTATAGCGGACTGGTGGATTTAAAAAATGAAGGGGACACATGGGCAGGCGCTCCCATGAGGAGTCGGGGCCTGCGGAATGCCGGACCCTGCGTCTGCGTAAGCAGTCCTCAGGCTACCCCAAGGGAGCCCCCATGTGCGGGCCAAATTAGGCTGCAGCTGTTGCCTTTTTAGGCTTTGTGGCCTGGTCGACCAGGAAGACAATGGAGCGGAAGTCGAAGCCCGCTTGCTGGGAAAGCCCCAACTCGCAGGTGCGGGACGTGGAGTAGCCATCCGAGCACCCTGCCGGTACGGAAAGATGCTGTACCGCAGCTTTATTCAGCTCCGTGAACCGCATGCCTCGGTCACCCGCCATACCACAGCAAGGTACCCCTGCTCCCCCAGCGATCCTTTCCCTTCAGCATCACATGCTTCATCTTGCCTGCCCTCCGCCCGCCGACGCCTGCCAGATCAAAAGAACGGGTGCAGACACACACACACACTCTCTCTCTCTCTCTCTCTCTCTCTCTCTCTCTCTCTCTCTCTCTCTCTCTCTCTCTCTCTCTCTCTCTGTGTGTGTGTGTGTGTGTGTGTGTGTGTGTGTGTGTCTGTGTGTGTACGCACACATGTGTTTGTTGTCTGTGTAGACGTGCCGCGCGCGCACACACAAACACACACACACACACACACACACACACACACACACACACACACATTTCAACCCACCTACCCACCCCACCCAGACTGAAGGGCAGAGAGGGTGGGGGGGAGGCAGGGACACACAGAAGAGAACAGGAACAAAAGAGGGCAGGGGGGTTTCGGGGAGCAAAAAGCAGCTGCTATCCAAGGCCGGAGTGGGGGGTGTACTGGTGTGATCCAAGATAGCGGATGGAGGGGGGTCGAGTGCGCAGTACGCATCTTTACAATGGGGGCTTTGAAAGTACCGGTTTCAGTGACTTGGTTGGCGCAGAGGCCGGCGAGCGCCAGGAAGTCGTCCTGGATGCCCATCTGCTTGCTGCTGCAGGGCACATGCACACTGACACTGTCCTTCACCTTCTCGAACTCCAGCTCAGGTGCCAGGTACTCCCGAATGAATTGTACTGGCTCATACAGCACGCCCCTGTACCACCACCACCCCATGCTCAAGTCCCTCTGACCAGATTTTTTTTTTTTTTTTTTTTTTTTTTTTTTTTTTTTTTTTTTTGGTTTTCTGCGGCTCTGATCCCTCTATTGCTCAAGCAACGAGCCCTTGATCCTGAGATCCCTCGAGTCACAAACCCTCTTGCACTATGAGACAAAACAAAACAAAGGAGTGAAAGAGACAAACAAAAAGAAGGAAGAGGGGAGACTGGGGCAGCAGTCACGAGAGGCTACTGCAGCAAACTCGCAGGCAGGCCTGCATCTGTTTGGCCCCACCCTGGACAAGTGCCAAACAGACATGCACCAACACAGCTTGCAGGCAAGCCGTTTGTGGCCAGCCCTGCGCTCTAAAGCTGTGACGGATAGTTGCTGCAACTGCCTGCACACTCTCTCTCTCTCTCTCCCTCTCTCTCTCTCTCTCTCTCTCTCTGTCTCTCTCTCTCTCTCTGTGTGTGTGTGTGTGTGTGTGTGTGTGTGTGTGTGTGTGTGTGTGTGTGTGTGTGTGTGTGAGTGTGTGTGTGTGTGTGTGTTTCTCTTTCTCATGCCGCCTCCCTTCCCTTCCTCCCCCCTTGATGCGCAAGGACTGCAGAGCTGTCACCACCGCATTCGCGTTCTCAAAAAGTCATGGAAACAGGCTGCTCGGCACTGCCTTCACTTTTTAGTTTCGGGAAGTCGCGCTGACGCACGGTCATGTGCTTTTCTTGACTCCCTTGAGCGCCCTCTTTGTTTGGTCAAGGGGGGCCACGGGTTTCTGTCCTGATAGAACCTCAAAGAGATCGTCCCGAGTAGTATAAAATCTGATTGGGCATCATGGATGGGTGACTTGGCCGATTTTGAAGAGGCCATCGGAACATGTAAGTGCTACAATGTTTAGCAGCACCATCAAAGCCTGGTGGTCCCAGGTTCTTAAATCACCAGCCCCCCCCCCCCCCAAAAAAAAAAGGAAGTCTTGAATTCTCTACAGTCATTTCCAGGACTTGAACCTGGGCACACTTCCACAACGAGGCATAGTCAGACCATGTGTCAACAGCTGCTGCCAAGACCTTCCTCTAAGGCAAGGCAATTTCCCTCCATATGAAGTCTGATGAGAGATGCTGCTCAAGCGGGGCAACACACTTGAGGAACTTGTCGTGAAGCTCCTCCTTGAGGACTTGGGTGCAGGGGGATATGTCGCACACAATCGGGATGCGTCCGCTGTCAGAGGCCTCCAAGAGTGCTGTCTTCACCTGCATTGACCCACAATAGTCCAGCCCATTAGTCCACACCAAAATTCAAACTATCCTAGCAGTCAGCCCCCCCCCCTTCCTCCTACTCCTCTTTAATACTTTTATCCCCCTAAAACGTGTCCCACGAGCATCCCCACAAGCATCCCCACAAGCATCACAAGCATCATGAGCATTCCATCACAAGCATCACGAGAATCCCCACCAGCATCCACATGAGGCTCCCCACAAGCCTCTCCATGAGCCAACCCCAAAAGCTCCCCAGCGAGCATCCCCACAGGCATTTCCATGAGCATCCCCACGAGCATCTTCACAAGGATGTCCACGAGGATCCCCACGAGCCTCCCTACCAGCATCCCCATGAGCATCCCCACGAGCTCCCACAAGCATGCCCATGAGCGTCCCCCAGGCCGTCTAAACAAGCAACCCCACAAGTGCTCCCCGTGAGCCTCCCCACGATCATCCCCACACCTATCACAACCAAACATCCCCATGACCTCTGCAAATGCTCTGATGACCGAGAACCCGCCCCAGTGCTTGCACGCAAAACCACCTGGCCTACTCAGGTGAATCTTTGGTCCCAAGGTTAGAATAGCATCCCGGCCTCAATTCAGCTTCCCCCCATGTGTGCCAGCTATAGCACACCGCTCACGCTTTTCTCTATGGCCTCATGCATGAAGCCCATGCCCAAAAAACGCCCATGTCTTAACCACCCCCACACTCCCACGCCCATGCCCATGCCCACGCACACGCACACGACACACGCCCACGCCCACGCCCACCCACGCACACGACACACGCACATGCCCATTCACACGACCACATCCACGCCCACGCCCACGCCCACGCCTATAAACACGCCCATGTCTTAACCATCACGACTGTACTGCCCAAAAACACGCTCGAGCCTGCGCTCCTGACTGAGCCTCCCTCAGTGCTGTCTTGCGCTCGCTTGTTGCGCAAGCCTGTGTATATGCCTTCTGTGCTCTCGGCCACTCGGTACGGCGCTCGCCTTCCGTCTTGAATCCCTGCAATTGAAAATGAGAAGGGAGAGAGAAAAAAGGGTTCAGCTCGAAGGTGAGGAAAAGCGAACGAGCATCGCGCCTCCAAATCTGCAACTTGGACTCTTAGATCAAACTTTAAATGATGTCATGGACTCACCTTCCAAGATCATTTCTTGAGGTCAGCTCTGAAATATCATGAAGAGATGATTTACCGCCTGCCACACAACGGAAGCCATTGCTCACATCCTTTGATGTCCTGTGTCAATGCCTACGGGGTCTCTGATTTAAAACTTTGTGTCCATTTGTGGTCGTCTAAGATGGAAAAGTCGAGCTGGGGCGCTTGTGATCGTATGAAGAGGGAAAATCCAAGTGAGGGGTTGAGGTACCTGCTCGGTCTTGTAAGCACCCGCAGAGGTGAATCCACGGGTATTGAACAACTGCCCGCAGCATAGCTTGGCCAGCTCCTTGGGAATTATGACCTCATAGCCTGCCTTC
>KV908367.1:418023-423023 GCA_002005505.1 Botryococcus braunii
AAATATAATCGTGTGGGATAATTAGCTACTGGAACACTATCTGTCCAGTTTACTGATTATGAATAAATGGCATGACTCATGCTAGTGCCAGAGGACCCAGGATCAAATCCTGGGGAACACCTAAACAACCCGGAACATGTGCCTTTTTCTCACGCACTCTCTTTTTCCCCTTTCATTGGCCCGACTGTCGACAGTCTTCTCCCATTAACTATGGCCTTCTGTTTGGCAAACCCCTTGCTTGCATCGTCTCGCTGCCCTCATCCCGCAGCATGGCGTGCCGTGCACCTTCCCCGCCCACCCTCCTGCAGGGCGGCATTTTCAAAAGCCCACGCGCCCAAGAAGATGCTCCCAAACTCTTTCCCTCTTCCCCCTCCACCCCCTCTCTCCCTCCCGCTTACACACACACACACACACACACACACACACACACACACACACACACACACACACACACGCCCCCACACACAGGCACACCCGCGCACATGCAATACAGAATACAGATAAGGGCGTGGGGTAGTAGCGGAGGGCGTACCTTGAGAGAGCCGCTGTACTTGGTGGCCACGATATGGGCGAGCTCCTGCATCATGTCGCCATATTTGGCAACCTCCTCCGCAGATCGGAAGCCCTGCCCATCCCACCCCCCTTCATTTCCATCCTCCCACACCCACCTCCACGTGTTGCCACACACGAAAACATTAAGCAGCGGCGAGCGAATGCAAAAGAGAAGCACGGGGTTCCCTCTCGTGAGAAGATGTGGAGATTGCAATCGTCCATGGGTTGGAACACATCAAAAGCACGCCGCTTGGCTAGGGAAGCCCAAAATACACCGCTTGAATCACCGCAAGGGCACGTCCCGCACCTGAGAGAAGATGGCGCGGAGATTGCGAGCATCAAGGGGCTGGAACACATCAAAGCACCCCGCTTGGGTAGGGAAGCCCGAGAGAGAGGCGGGGGAGAGAGAGGAGAGAGAGGAGGAGAGGGAAAATAGAGAGAGAGAGGGGGGGGGTTGGAGAGAGGAGGAGAGGGCAGGGGGTGGAGGGAGAGGGACAGAAGGATAGGGGGGGGAGAGAGAGAGATGGAGGGGGAATGCACCGTTTGAATAATAGCATAAATTTTAATAAAACGGCACGCCCCCGCACCTGGGAGAAGATAGTGTGGAGGTTGCCCTCGAGGGCGTGCCCCATCAGCGACGCGTCCTTGTAGCCGTAGCGTTGGAACAGATCGATGAGATCACTGGCCATGTCACCTAGCTGGTCCACTGGGCAGGCCACATCCTCAATGATGACGGAGGTACCCACCTCTCGGGCCCCTCCAATGATGGGGAACAAGCCCTTGCGGTACTTCCAAAAGGTTTCGCATTCCTGCTCCCCCCCAGCCCCCCCAAACCCTGACTGCTCACCTCCAAGACCACTCTACACCACATTATTCCAGGTCTGTGCTCAAACTTCTGCCCTGCAAGTGTGCTGGGTACCTCACACCTGCTACCCTGTCCCCCCCCCCCCACTTTTTTTTTTTTTTTTTTTTTTTTTTTTTTTTTTTTTCCGGCACATCAAGACCGTTATCTCTCCGGTAGATTTATAAAGACCGCTCTTATGGACCACCATTTCAGCAGCTGATGTACCAACTTTCTGAGCATTTTCCATGTAAAATCTTACAATCTGCTCACGGGTTTGATCGGGGAAATCATACACCCTACAGAGACCCTCTCACAAGGTATCAGGACACGAAGAGGGGATGCAGCCATCCCCTTCCCCCTCAGACACACGGGCCGGAAAACACCGTCTTTCATGCCTCGGTCGCCCTGTGTGTCAGACGAGACGCCGCGGCTTGGCATGCCCCCGGCCCCTAGCTTAATTAAGGCCAGTGCTCGCGTCCATTGTAATGA
The DNA here is from genome assembly GCA_002005505.1 of Botryococcus braunii. Classification (NCBI taxonomy): domain Eukaryota; kingdom Viridiplantae; phylum Chlorophyta; class Trebouxiophyceae; genus Botryococcus; species Botryococcus braunii. The sequence goes on from KV908367.1 coordinate 419,909, forward strand.
ACAACACCTGCTGACAATGTGTTCACCTGTTGGGATGATTGCTCTGGTAGATTCCGTCTTGAATTCCGCCTTGAAAAAGCGTAAGATATTCCTTGCAACTTGACCCCGGTGGCTATAACCATTACAACCCACCCACCCCCCTCCCCGGTGGCAACCCTACTAGTGAATTAAACACTGAAAAAACCTGGAAAGGAGAATGTCAAATGGTCCCCGGACACCCATGTACATACACCCCCCCTCCCAACTCCCACACAACACCTGGTAGGAGTGCTGTGCAAGCGTCCACAGAAAGCCGTATTCAACAATGTACAATCGCCCCAAACGATGTACAATCAGCCCCACCAGTGGGAGAGTTACCACCTCACCACCCACCACCACCACCACCAATCAACACCACCACCAACCCCCCCACCAATCACCACCACCACCATCAATCGCCCACACCACTGTCCACACCCATCATGGGAACGGCAACTGGCGCCCGCGCTTTATCCAGGGTGAGACTCGCTGGCAGAGGGGAGAATGAAGCAGGAGGCCACCTTGGCATCGGTACGGAAGGGATAGGCCTTCAAGGGCATGGGGTGGGAGTCGCGCGCCCCGAAAGGCAACTTGGCGTTCTCCAGCGCGCCCGTCACTTGGTTTATCAGCTTCTGTGACCACCCGTGTCACACCCATCCTTCAGCCCTGCCCTGCTCCACCTCAGCTACACACACACACACACACACACACACACACACACACACACACACACACACACACACACACACACACACACACACACCCACACAGAAATGCGTACGCGCATGCATGATGCGTGCGCACGCGCGCGCACACACACTCACACAGAGAAACAGAGAGAGAGAAGGGGAGAAGGGGAGAAAGAGAGAGGAGGGGGGGGGAGAGAGAGAGAGAGAGAGAGAGAGAGAGAGAGAGAGAGAGAGAGAGAGAGAGAGAGAGAGAGAGAGAGAGAGAGAGAGAGAGACAGAGAGGGGGGGGGAGGGAGGGCGCGCGCACAAGCGAGTGAGGGAGCGAGAGTTGAGAAGAGGAGCTAGAATTGGACTACAGATCAGAGTATTGGAAACTACAGACAAAGTGAGATTAGCGCGCGCGCGCACACACACACACGCACACACACACACACACACAAGAGAGAGAGAGAGAGAGAGAGAGAAGAGAGAGAGAGAGAGAGAAAGAAGAGAGAGAGACATATACACACATAGAGATAGAGAGAGAGACACACAAACACACGCACACACACACACACAGAGAGAGGGGGCGGAGAGAGAGAGAGAGAGAGAGAGAGAGAGAGAGAGAGAGAGAGAGAGAGAGAGAGAGAGAGAGAGAGAGAGAGAGAGAGAGAGAGAGGAGAGAGAGAGAGAGAGAGAGAGAGAGGAGAGAGAGAGAGAGAGAGAGAGAGACAGAGAGAGAGGGGGGGGTGGGTGAACCTGGAGGTGGTCGGGGGTGGGGCCCTGGCACTGGATGAGGAGGGCGGCGCCGGTGTCTCCCGCCAGCCGCGTCTCGCTCACAATGGCCAGCAGCTTCGTGGTGGCCAGCTTCAGCGCTGCCGCGTCAAACAGCTCCACCGCATTCACAGAGGTCTGCTCCCGCAGCACCGCGGCCGCCGTGCATGCCGCCCTTATGTCCGGGAACAGCACAAATGCGGATGCCTGCGCTGTGTTTGTGATCAGCCCGCATCCACCCCCTCCCACCCCATCGGTGTGATGTAGTCGAGGCTACTGGCTTCCTCCTTCCTAACCCCCCCCCTCTTCCCACCCCCTCTTTCTGATGTTATCCAGGCCACCCCCTTCAACCCCCTCCCACCATTGTTTCCCACCCCCTCCCACCATTGTTTCCCCAACCCCCCGTCCCACCATTGTTTCCCCACCCCTCCCACCATTGCTTTCCCAACCCCTCCCACCCTTGTTCTCGCACCCCTTCCCACCCTTGTTCTCGCAACCCCTGCCACCATTGGTCTCGCACCCCCTCCCACCATTGTTCTCTCACCCCCTCCCACCATAACTTTGATGCAACTTCACAATCCGCGGAGTCCAGGGCCGTAAACCCTCAACTCTAAACCCTTTGGTGATCAGACTTGGAAGTCCATCACACTGCCTGGCCTGGGACTGCCTTACTAAAGCAGATGAAGCAGAGGGAAATACTCTTTCAGAACCTTGGTGGCGGAGCGATTCCCAATCGAAGCGCCCCTCACGATGCAGGGAGGCCAAGCCCTGGGGCCTCCAACTACGGTACCCAGCCAACCGAGGCAGCCTCCAAACGAGGCTGAACAGGAAACCGTTCCTCTTCCCTGCTGCGAATGAGTATAAGATAGGGCGCTCAGGGGGGGCATTTTAACCCAACCGAGGCAGCCTGCAAACCCTCATGAGACCCAGGGAGCAGGAAAGAGGGCCCCGGCCGAAGGACGGATGCCGGGGGGGGGGGGGGCGGGGATAAAGGGGACCCAAAAATGGGACAAATCTAACCCCAAAAAATAACCCACTCAAAAAAGCGCCCCCGCCCCCCCCCCCCCCCCAAAAAAAAAAAACCTAAAAAAGAAAGAGAACGGTTGCATAGATATGAATGCCATAACCCCCCCTCCCCCCCCCCCAAAAAAAGGGGGGGGGAGACAGCCAGAAAAACCTCGCCAAAAAGCCGGGGGGGGGGGGGGGGAAGAAGAAGGAAGTTCAAAGACAAAGATCCCACCTTGTGGGGCCACTCCGGGACGCAGGAGAAGGTCACTTGGGAGACGAAGCCGAGCGTTCCTTCGCTGCCCACAAGCAAGTGCTTGATGATCTCCAGAGGCTGGTCGGGCGGAAAGTCCACCAGCGCGTTCAGTGAGTATCCTACCGTGTTCTTGATGGCAAACTTGCGGCGGATGAGCGCGCTCAGGTCCGGATCCGCCTGCACGCTGGCCGCCAGCCTGGACAGCTCACCCACCAGCGCGGCCTTGTCCTGCGCAAACCACATGCGGTACTACTTCACGCCGATGTGGTATGACTTTACGCAGATGCGGTATGACTTTACGCTGATGCGGTACGACTTCACGCCGATGCGGTACGACTTCACACCGATGCGGTCTCCTGTCTTTTGTTGTACCAGCTTCCTCTCGCTTCTTCTT
>KV908367.1:430523-463023 GCA_002005505.1 Botryococcus braunii
CTCAATGGGAGTGACTCAGGTCAATGCGAGTTGCCACAAGAGACATCACAACCTTTTTCGACACCACCATTTGGTTTTCCCAACAGGCTCCTTTTGAACATTCCTTGAGACGTATGGCTCACACGTGGCAGGACCCCATTTCAAAGTCCGAGCTTTTGGCGGAAGTGGGTCAACTGGTTGCCAAATGGTAAAAGAGACATCAGATAGCGTTTATAGCCCAGGTTTCCTTTCCTGTGTGTGCCACCCAATTTTCCGAATGGTCTAGACAGAGATCTCCACAAGAATATTCATGTACCCCACAGATCTTCATGGCCTTCTGACGCTCAAAGCCTGAGGCGTGTATAGGTTATAACCTATAATTATTATAACTATAACCGATTTTAATTAAAGATCGTCGAAGATCAGAGCCGAAGCAGAGTGATATGAACCTATGAATTCATTCGAAGGCGCAAGTGCAAGGTTGGAGTTACATCATGGGCGACGTTACCTATGCGTTCACATGGGAATCCCCTGAGGGGACTCGATCGTGGTGTCTCATGAACAACTAAGGACAACACGGACAAGGCCAGTTGTCCTTCAGGGATTAGCTACTATAGTATGTTATCATAAATCTTCTTCACAGTCTTTCACAGGTGAGCAAGGACAAAGGACTCACGCTCCGTTCAGTATTCGGCAGCTAAGAATATTCCATAAATGCTTTAAGGATCTTACATCTTATGTACCTATTATTAGATATTCCTACGTAGAAATATTCATGCATTAATTACAAACTGCAGTTGGAAGATCAGTGTTTCCTGACAGACACAAGAGAGAGTTCAACGCTACTGCGTGACTTTATTTACAGGTCTTGCAGAATTGGCTCAAAAAAAGACAAATATGTAGTGCCCCGGCATAGGTAAGGGGTCTTTGAATAACAAGCATAGCTCGCTCCCAGCCATTCTCAGAAAGTCCCAGAAACCAAGCATGGTCCCGCTCCTGTCTCATGTTACGTGTACAGTCCGTTTGGGGTGGCCAGAAAAACCGTAAGCCAGATGACTGGCTTCTGCATGCCACTCAAAGAAGCGCACTCAAGTTATGACAATGTCTGCGTTCTGCTTGTCATGCAAGAGTTCGAAATGGTGGCTGCCTGTACATGTCCATGCCTGGCTCACGATCCTGTGTCGTGCTCACACTTCTTGGAAGAGAAATGAAGTATATCCTGTCTAAGTCCCCACCTGACTGTCGTGATGTCGTCGCTGGACCCTGACTCAGGGGCTCTTGAGGCTCTGAGCAGTGAACTTATTAGTGGCGAAATGTCGCCAATTTGGCGAAATAAAATGAAATGAAGCAAGATTTGGCGATGTAAAATAATATTCTGGGACTTGCTCATCGCCAATTTGGCTATAACAAAATAAAATCATTGGTGGGTACTTCGCCATGCCCTGGCGACACAAAAATGAAATAAAAGAAGGACAAATCGCCATAATGGCGACAGGAAATATGAATGAAAGCAGGGCAAATCGCCATCGTTAAATTAAAATTGCCAGTGGCCTGTGTTCAATTCGGCCCTTGTCTGCCAGTAAAATATTCTGCGGGCCGAATCGGAATTTTCCGGAAACTCGAAGTGTTACGTGTTACCGGGAACCGATCAAACAAATCAGTTCTCATTGAGAACTTCTCAACCCCTTGCTTTAATTTCAACACTTTTACATGCATACAGACTGAACTACAGCCCTTCCACTGAACTACAGCCCTTCTCTCTCCCTCTCTCTCTCTCTCTCTCTCTCTCTCTCTCTCTCTCTCTCTCTCTCTCTCTCTCTCTCTCTCTCTCTCTCTCTCTCTCTCTCTCTCTCTCTCTCTCTCTCTCCCCCTCCCTTTCCCTCTCCCTCTCTCTCTTCCCCACTCCATATCACCTTCAGTATTTGGCCCCTAGATTCCGCGCCCCTGCATGATGGATTTTTGGTATGCGGTTAAAATAGGCTTCACTCTTAATTTTAAATCAGTTCTGGTTTCTAGTTTTTTCACTCTCGTCGTTCTTCAGTTTTATTATTTCTCTTCTACGTGTTTGGCTTTTACTTTTTATGTTTTATGTTTTATGTTTTTTGGTTTTATGTTTTGTGTGTGTGTGTGTGTGTGTGCGTGTGTGTGTGTGTGTGTGTGTGTGTGTGTGTGTGTGTGTGGGTGGGTGTCTGTGTATGGCTGTATGTGTGTGTGTGTGTGTGTGTGGGTGTGTGTGTGGGTGGTGTGGTGTGTGTGTGGTGTGTGTGTGTGTGTGTGTGTGTGTGAAGGAAAGGCGAGGTCTAGGCTTGCATGATGCAACGACGTAGTGACTTCATCAAGCCGACGGGTAGCAGGAGCTCAACTGTGCGGTTCAGAAAAAAATGCACAAAACTGTGGGAATTCGCCATTATGGCGACAAGAAAATGTAATTATATGACCTTAATTCGCCACCCAGTGGCGACAGGAAAAACAATTGTCGGGCTCAAAATCGCCAATTTGGCTAATTGCCAAAAACCTTAATAATAACACTGGCTCTGAGGCCGCGGGGGGGGGGGGGGGGGGGGGGGGGATCACTCTCGGGGACCCCAGATCCGGCCCCGGCACGGCCACTTCCGGGACTTCCCGGACGATAGCTCCGAACACGTTAGGGCATCTTCACCAAAGAGCTTTACCAAAATTCCTTCTCCACATTGCGGTTCTCTTTCTGATGAATCGATATTAACTGGCTTCGCCAATTTGATTGCATTAGGACGTTCGCTACTGTGGGAGGTGCTTCTGTCATCAACATGAAAGTGCGAGTACAGGCTAAAATGTTCCCAAGGTTGTGAAGTTTTGAAATTTTGGTGAATATCCATATGTTTAATCTTGTGAAAGGACATCTACGGAGTTTCTTGAGAGAACTTTCGAGTTCTACGTGATTGGTTCGTCTCTCCCAATACTTTCAATGGCGGAACAAAGCCAGTATGTTGTTGATGGAATAAAGAGAGTGCCGCTCTTCGTGGTCAGCTCTCAGGTACAGTCTTATGCTGTCCTGGACGTACAGGCTTGTAAGAAACTCGCCTCCCGTGGTGTAACACTGTGCTTAACACAGCAATAAGCATCTGCAGCTGCGAATGATTGTGTTGAAAATCGCTTTAATTCTGGAGGAGGAAGGTTATCGTCATCCATTGTAGTTGTGAATCCTTGACTACTTGAAGGCTGGAGTGGACACTCGTACTTGCCTTGTGCAAGCTGGATACTAAGTGTCTGTATGAGGATGGTTTGCTAGCACCAAATTGCACAATTGGGCAAAACAGGGGGCCCACTATAAAGCAGTGGAGCTTGCATGCTCATGGCTTGTAGCTATTCGTCCCTTCGTCATTACCAAAAGTGCAACACCCTGTGGCAAGGGAGCTCAATTGCTGGATGGACGAGCCTCACAACTCCTGCTTTGTGTGCAGGAGTCGTTATATTCACCAATTGACAGAAGGAGTGACTATTACAGACAGCGGGCCAGAGAAGTGCGTGGAACTCCTGCTGTAGAAATTGAGCCTCAGCGATTATTAAATATTCCCAATTTCCTTACGTTTGCTCGCCTTATACTTGTCCCCATTTTTGTATTTTTCTGGTTCAGCAATCATCAATTTGCGCCAGTCACAGCCGCCTTCGTCTTTATACTGGCTTCTGCCACAGACTGGCTTGATGGTTATGTGGCACGTAAGGTAGTGCTCTTTCCCCTTGGAAGCTCTGAAAGTACATACTTGGGTTAACTTAAAACATGTACACAACCCTGTCGTACTTTGTATGCTCTGGTTCCTGTGAATATGATGTCAGACAAGGTCGCTTTCTCATGGTGACTATGTCCAACGATTTATTACTCGCAGATTACATTACAATTGCCACACATATGTTGGATGTAGAGAGAAGCGAAATTACAATCGTTCTCCAGTCATGGTTGGTGCTTCTCTTGAGTCATGGGGAGTGTAGGAATGGGATTGTCGTAACGACACAGAAGGAAGTTGCTGCTGTCCATAAAAGTGGAGCTTGTGCTAGTCTGAGTAACACAATGGTACACTATATCTGAGTAGGTATCTCATTACGAAAGCAACAGTTATATAATTCCCCTGTATGGATCCAGATGAAAATAGCGACCGAATTTGGAGCTTTTTTGGACCCTGTGGCAGACAAAATAATGGTTTCTACAGCCCTGGTCTTGTTGGCAGCTGACCCTCCTGCACCACTTACTCAAGTGGACCTATCATTGCCGGTGTTGCTTATCATCTGCCGCGAAATCACCATGTCATCGCTCAGGGAGTGGGCGGCAGCTTCTGGTGGTGGTGCACACAAGGTGAGAATGCGCACCGGTGTGTTGCATACTCTTACTGTTGTTATGGACAGTCCCGGTCCTGTTTTTGGTTATCAAGATTTTGTTACAATACCTTATTTACTTGGATTGGTCCCTTGCAAGGAAACAAGCAAAATTCGGGACAGCAATACTTGGCAGAGATTGTTCTCTTTTCATTCCACTTACATTTTTGGAAGCCATCCTTGCGGTAGTCATTAGTTTTGGGTTTTACAGGGTTCACACATGTGTAACCCAACCTTGTCCCGTGTGTTGAAAATCCTCGGGTGGTGCATTTTAACTTGATAAGTGGGCATAGGGCACTGCATCTCAGGGTAAGTGCTGCCCCCAAGCTTACAGTCCTCTGCTTTTGCTTGTACAAATTTGGACCAGATATCCCACCTTGGCTAGTGCAGGGCGAGAGTCAGAAGACCTTTTTCACCGCTCTAAAGCTCCCCGGGCAGATTCCATTTGCACATCTGCTTGCGTCCAACCGCACTCACACCAAACCTTGACTGCATCCTCAGGCTTGAAAATGTTACCGGGTCTTGCAGGCAGTGAAAGTCAACTCACTCGGCAAATGGAAGACAGCGTGTCAGATGGTTGCACTGTCGAGTATGCTGCTCTTTCGCAAGGGTGAAGCTATCCTTGGAACGGCACCACCAGGTATCCCCAGGCCTCCAGTTGCGTGTTTGTTTGACCGAGTGATAGAGAAGCACTGTGAGAGCCGGACCCTGACCACCTGACAACTGGCTGGTGTTTGTCATTGCCAGCAACCTTCAGAGTTACTGCAGGGGCATCCTTTGGGGGTATGGGGCACTGCTGTTTTGTTGTTCTTGTTCTTGAAATTTAGCCTCCGTGTCTTTGGTGTATTTTACCCGCTTCCACACAAAATGCTCAAAATTGGCACACCTGGGAATTGCATACCCAACCTGAGCATATCTATTGTGGAGGCCCATCCTTGTATCTGTCAGATATTGCCATTTCTTTCGGAGTTTATGTGGAGTGATGTATTCTGTACATACTCTGAGACTTTGCTGCATTTTGAGTTGTATGCCCGGGATTTGATCTCTTTTTCTTTTCATTCTGGCATGTGTACACAGAAGTCAGAATGTCGGCAAGCCTGACTTGAAGGACTCCGTCATTTTGACATGGTGGAATGGATAGATTGAGCAGTTACTGTCTTGCAAGGTCACAGACAACACAGTAAGGATGGTCTTGTGGGTTCCAGTGATTGACATGTTGAAACTGTCAACCCGCTTGGCGCTTGGCATATTGTGGATTGGAGCCTTTCTTGCGATGTGGAGTTTAGGATACTACATGAAAAATGTTTGGCAATTCTTCATCTACCCTAATGGACCTCCTCCTCTCAATCAGCAGAGAAAGCAGCCGTTTGAAGCTCCCCTCCCAAAATCTAAACCTGTCAAGTTTTCATAGGATGACTTTGTGCTCATGCATACCAGAGGGTAAGGCATGCACCGCATTTGCAAGGCGTATTATCACACAGCGCACAATTTGCATACGTACAAAATGGCCACGAGCATTGTGCAGCAGCTGTGGAGGTATTTGTTGAATTTGTCAAAGCTTCCACATAGTTTATAACTTGATATCCTCTAAAATGGAAACTAATATTTTTGATCGATTTACAATTAGCATATTCTTTAATGGCATTTATTCATGCCAGTGACAGCATGGGTTTAGCTAGTGTTACACCATGCAAGACAAAGGAGACATATTGGGCAGGGTAAATTGTAGTGGATGGTTTTATGCATTGCTAGACTCCCCTGATATGTAGAATTTTTAACACATTCTTAGAGCTGCCAGATTGTTTTTCCACAAAGCTGCAAAGGCATCTGGTGGTAGGCACATGAAGTGGGTTGAGTTTCTCGGCAGTATTTAGAGAATTGGGATTTTCTAAGTGTTGTGGTACTTTGTGTAGCGTATGCCATTGTCCTCTCATTTGAAACTCATCAGAGCGCAGGAGATGACTTTCCTGTCATATCGATTGTGATCTTGACTGCATTCATTGTGTTGGGAGTTTTTGCTTGCTTGTTTCACCTAAGAACAAGGAATTATTGTGGCTCCTTGTTCCAATAGCACTGGTCTGTGAAATCACGTCCTAGTGTAATTGCTACCGTGTCTTGCTAAGAGTGATGCTGAGCTAGCATTGACAGTCATTGCTGGCAATGACCATGACACAAAATTTGTTTGGTAGGGAAATCCATTAAGAGCAAGCTGTTGTCACAATCACGCACATTGTAACAATCGCTATGAGCTTCACCCCCATGCGATGTACAAGATAGCACATGCATGGTTAAAATCGTTATCTTGTTGTCGGAGGAGATTTCACCAATTAAGGTCCGAGGGATTTCCCACAAAATATTGTACCCACATGCAACCAAAGCTGCAGGTCCTGAGTCTTATGGGCCGGTCCAGCTTTCCTCAGTGGTTGATGTCTAATGAAATGGACTTTTCTTTATCATCGTTCATATTGGTTAAAATTGTGAAGCAATAGGATGTGGGCAGAACTTTGAGATTCCTTTGCAAGAAATTGGTGCGGCATTTTGAAGGCTGTGTTACTCAAAGGTATTGTTGTCTCAGATGGCTGGGAGCGTATGGATGTCTCAACAAGACGTTTGCAGAATAGATTGACCCGGAATTAAACAGAAGGCGAAAACCGTCGAATCCGTAGTCCACCATGGTCATACATGCTGTCATACACAAGCATTAGACCGAAATCGATCGTGCCCCAGCTGGAGCAGCAATCCACAGGGAATTTTGCGGGTCTTTGAACAGCCGATTCCCACGCATATTTATGACCGCTGAATTCCGAATGGAAAGGATCCCCGTCCAGATGCAAGGGCTTGGATCTATATCTGCCGCTGACTGTGCACCCCCCCACTCCCCCTTAGGTGTACACATGTGAAGGTGAGAAATAGCAGTTCGATCTGTAATGGGCCTCACCAATAATAAGCTATCATCTGTAGAGAAGACGGGACAGCGGATTTCCTCAGTTGGTGAGTGGTCGGCGACCAGATTTGCCCTTAACTATGTTTCCGAGTCCGGGTTCATGAAAAATTTGTGTATCTCCACAACACTTCAAAAGAAAGCTTGGCTACTGGCACATTTCCATGTGTGCCCCTATTTTGGTCACTCCACAGAGCACCTGATGCACTAAGCACACTGTCGGACGTCAAATGCTACAGCGTCTTCTAAACTGGTCGTAACATAATGCTAGGCTTAAGGCAATTGCGCTTGGTAGGTGTACGCCCTGAAAATTGGCGCTCTGGAGGCAGCTTGAAAAGCGCCGTTACCTCTATAGGGCCTGGAAATTGTCCATGCATACATAAAGAGTCCCCTTCCAGGCAAAATTTACAACAGCCAACGGTTTGGCCAGCATTGAAGTTGAAGCTTTCAAAGGAAAAGTGAAATATATTGCCGTTGCCTTGGGGTGCCCCCACGCAGGGGATTGGACACGCTGGCTGGGGTACCCGAGGGCTCCTGCGGTCACCGAGCAATGTCTCTTTTCCTTTAAACAACATCACTGCTGCAGATCACGGTCTCCGAAATTTGATACTCGTGTATTTCATACTTGATTATGGTTCATCGAAAGCTCACGTTTGACTTGCAAGCCATTTGGACATGTTCGGGAGAATACTGAAGTAGAAAGAACGCTGGCAGAACGTCGACACTTCTGGATTCATGGGGGTCGATCTCGGCTTACATTCTGTTGTCCAACGTCAATTGGAATACCTATTACAAAATAGCTCCTGTACATTTCAGCCGACTGCGAGTGCATGTGGAAACACCTTTGTACTTGAGATCCCGTTCTGCTGGCAGAGCCTCCGGTGGCAGGTCTGACTCCCGGGTCGCCTTATTGTTGGTTAAGACATAATCCATCCTACCATATCACCCTGAACACACAACTTTGAACTAATCATCGTGCGTTGTATGTTTGCCCCTGTTGGTTGCACGGCGACCAATGCAGTGTTGCTGATGCACCCCTTGCGCATAGTGGACAAACATAAAAGATACTGATGTCAGATATTTGGGCAGGTACTCTTTCAACGCTTTGGCAGGGTTTGGGTGCCAGACTTCTTATTTTTGGGATCTGAGGATTTCTCCCCCTTAGCCCGAGACACAGAGCTACATGTTCAAGCATTGCGTTCAAGACTGGACAATTGGGATGATCAAGACGAGACACAGCTGCATCAACTTTCCTCATATCTCTTGTCAAGGTAAGGCGCTGTGACCTGAAAAGGCAAGGGGATCTCCAACTAGCAGCGCATGGCTGGAAAGAATGCCAACAACTGAACATGGGAAACTCGGAATTTGAATCGTTGCCATTATAAATGCTATGGGCCTCTCAACAGCCAGCCTGCAAAGGTTTTGTAAATTTGTTGAGCTGCAGGGGACTGGATGTTCGAACAAAGTTATGCTTAGCACTATAACCTTGTTGGAAAGTCAGCCTCATCAGCACCATGCCTTATCATGCATTTTGTCAGTAAGTGCAGTAGAATGTCTGTACAAACGCTACCTTGCTGATGTGGCTTCCGATTGTTCCGACTATGCCATAGTTGACAAGGCAACACATCTTGGGAGCTGGAAAGACACGGAATTTGAAGGAGGCAGAAGGGAATGAGACGCAAGGTGGCATCAAGTGAAATTTCTGTCTGGGAGGAGTAGAGATTTCCAATGACACAGCAGAAAGTGTTGGGAGGTTCTGGGCATTGTTGTCATGTGACTCCTAGGTGGGGGTTCAACAGATACACTGCATACCAAAAGAAAAAAATGGAGGCGATAGCAGCTGGAGGCGGTCGCTTGCAGTTCGAAATGGAGACTTTGATGGGGAAGGATGATAACCCTAGCTTCCACATGATCGTGGAGGATATCGGGGACTCTTTGACCAAGGTAAGGGCTTTACGTTTTATTTGCTGGTGCAGGGGATGCAGAATGATATGGTATATCCGCCTATGCTACTCTGATTGCTTTCCCTTCCTCTTTTCTCTCTCCCTCCCTCCCTCCCCTCCTCTCCCCCCCCTTTCTCTCCTTCTCTCGCTCGCCCCCCTCCCCCTCCCTCCTCCGGCGACCCCCTCGCGCTCCTGCTGCCCTCGTACAATCCAATCTGTCTCTGCTTCAATGACCCCCTGTCGTGCTCTACCCAACCGCCCTTTCCTGCCCTAACACTTTCATCTCCCCCTCTTTGCTTAAGGGTGGTGCGCTGTGTGTGTGTGTGTGTGTGTGTGTGTGTGTGTGTGGGAGGGGGGGTGGGGGGGTGTGCGCATGTGTGCGTGCGTGCGAGTGGGTGGGTGGGTGGGTTTGGGGGGGGGGGGGGGAGGGGATGGTTACGTGTCTGCTCGTAAGCATGCACACATGGGTTATTGACTGTGTGGATGTGTTGGGATGAGAGGGCGGTATAGGATGTGTCCCCAGAGGGGTCTATACGTCGGCATCGTTTGCTCCAGCTAGCCATTGAGGTGGTCTTAAAACTTGTTCACCAAGACAGAAGAGCATGTCCCTGGCGAAAGTGCTTCCTGCAAATCTTTTTTCTAAACAGAGTTTTGGACAACGGATAGCGGCCACTCAAAATTGACGATTTTTTCCAAGATAATGCCATTGCAAAGTGTTTCCAAGGCAATGCCGTCGGCGGGCGTTTCCACCATAATGCGATTGAAAGGCGTTTCCACCATAATGCCATTGACACACGATTCCAAGACAATGCAATTGATTCGCGTGTGCACCATAATGCCATTGACGTGTGTTTCAAAGTAATGCCTTGGCCTGAGGGGCACAGGCAGTGTTTTCAGTTCCAATAGAAGGAGTAGATCTCAGCCCGTTGCAGCCTTTTCTGGCTCGCTTGTGGGCGACCCCAGGTGGCTTCCCGGAATCCGCATTGACGGCCCTTGCAGACGGCATTTGTTTGGGAGCTTCCTACATTGTGGCCCGGGGTAGCCCTGATGCAGATGCCCCAGATTTGGCTTTCCATGTCCCAGCCCAGTTGTTGGATATCATAGGTATGCCCATCCCCTCGCCTGGGCAAGTGCTCATTGCTCCTATCATGCAGAACACACCTCTGCAGAGGGGAGGAGGGGGAAGAGAGAAGGGGGGAGGGGAAGAGAGAGAGAGAGAGCGAGAGAGAGAGAGAGAGAGAGAGAGAGAGAGAGAGAGAGAGAGAGAGAGAGAGAGAGAGAGAGAGAGAGAGAGAGAGAGGGGGGGGGGGGGCAGAAACACTCACACATACACAAACACACACACACAACACACACACACACACACACACACACAGAGAGAGGGGGGGGGGGAGAGAGAGAGGGGGGGGGAGAGGGGGGGGGGGGGGGGGGGGGGGAGAGAGGGGGAGAGAGAGGGGGGGAGAGGGGGGGGAAGAGAAGGGGGAGGGAGGAGGGAGGGAGGGAGGGAGGGAGGAGGGAGGGAGGGAGGGAGGGAGGGAGGGAGGGAGGGAGGGGAGGGAGGGGGGGGGAGGGAGGGAGGGAGGGAGGGGAGGGAGGGGAGGGGAGGAGGGGAAGGGGAGGGGGAGAGACAGAGACAGAGACAGAGAGAGAAAGAGGTTTGATTGGGAGGGGTCCCCCCTCCCAATCACCCTCAGGGGTGGAAGGTGTGAAACAGAGTGTGAGATATAGGGCTGGGTGGAGGACAGGCATGCCGGATCTGCCAGTGTGGACTACAGAAATGTGCATGATGGAGTACTTGCCCCGCTGCACGGATGCCATCAATTCCCACGTGGCAGATGCCGCCAAAAGGGCCATTTTGCGGCAATCTTTGCTATCATGCCTCACAGATACTGACCTCTCATGGCGTATGAATTAGATGCTCGCACCTGCCGCTCTGCTTCTTTCCAGGTGGGAGCTACTGTTCGTGTGTGCCGCACTGGTAAGTGCAGGCGCACTGGGCTTGCTTGTGTGTGTGTGTGTGGGGGGGGGGGGTGGGGGTGGGGGGAGGTGGGGGCGGATGGTTGAGAGTGAGTGAGTGTGTGTGTGTGTGTGTGTGTGTGTGTGTGTGTGTGTGTGTGTGTGTGTGTGTGTGTGTGTGTGTGTGTGTGTGTGTGTGTGTGTGTGTGTGCATGTGCGCACAGATGGAGCAACCCATTTGAGCTGCGTCACCGCTTTCTCTGCCATGTAATTTGCGAAGCACCAGTTTTGTAATGGTGTTGTAGATGGGGTTTTACTTTTTATGATGCCGAGGTAGTTGAGAGCGTGAGATTTTCTTCCCCTGTGGTTGAGTTCAACTCCCTTGAATGATGAGGGTGGTATCTATCGTGCATACAAACTGGGGCGCGTCTGCAACAGCACAACAGTCAGCATGTATGTGGGGATATGTAAACACCAGATACCGACAAGGGCCATGGGAATGGAAAGGGGCTCACAGGGAACAGGGGGTCAGACTTGGGGTCCAACACAAAAATGAAAGTGCGTGGGTCGAGGAGGGGGGCCGAGAAGTTAATCCAAGATACATGAACCGCATGGCAGAGGCATAAAGTGGGTAAAGCAGCAAGTATGGAATTTGAAAAACCATTACCTCTGCATTCTCCTTTTATTGCTGGGTGAATTCAACATGTTAGTGTGTAGAGGTGGCTTGGAAAAGAACGTCCGCTGTATCTGTGTCGGTCAACCTGCGAGCATTTAGTGCTGTACACAATATACTTAAATATATGCACAAAGACGGCCTTTCTTTCCCCCTGCCCAGCAAAGTAATGTTATTTATTCATTCCACTCATAGTTTGTACATATACTCCAAGATTTCTCGTGCAAGCACTGGTGGCGGTACGGTATCTAAGAATGATGCTTGGCTCTGCTTGTAAGAATGATGCTTATGGGAGAATGTGGCTGGGGACTGTTTTGCAGCTACGCCATGAAGGAGTGGACTTTCATGTACATGTCAGCATTCCAAAGGAGTTTCCGGATCACCAACCTCTCCTGATCCTTGAGGTAGAGCCCCCCGGCCCCCCCCCCCCCACACACACACACACAACCCTCTCGACAACAAACACACACATTCTTTGCCTACCTACCTGCACATGCACGCACGCCTATGCGTGTGAGCGCAGCAAGCATAGGAGGTCAAAAGAGCAACTAGAAGAAGGAGAGGAGGAGGAGCAAGCCAAGTGGCTTCCTTATTTGGCATTGTCTCAGTCATGTCCATCCACCCCAGAGGTGCTCTTGGACGATCATATGGCAACTATGCAACAAACAGGTAACTATGCATCAAACACGTGTGACACCTGTGGGTCGGCGCCGGCTTGCCCATACTACGCAGGAATATGTATGTTGCTGGGTCTGTCAGAATACCCCGTAGGACCTTGCACTGCAAGTGTAGCATACGGGGTTGGAACAGGTGCAGTATACTGCCAAAACCCTTCTGCGTGCGTGTAGCATGTCTCCAGGCATGCTCATGTACTGCAACAAGCATGGTCCCACACTTCCACTTCCACTTCCTTCCCTGGTCTTGTACCAAGCGACCTTGGGAGTTGCAAGTATTGATCCACATCAGCAGCCCCAATGCATTGCCATGAACATCAGCAGCCCCAATGCATTGCCATGAACAAGGCCCCTCCTGCCGCTTGCAATAGGCAGGTCTGTTGCCAGGCTCTTGAGGAATTAATCTGTGAGGAGGGGTCTGCTGCCGAAGGTGGTCGCTCCCATTGCACCGTGTGTGAGCACCTGGCAGGTTGGGGCGCTTGCTGAGTAAGAGCAGCCCTTGCAATCAGGTGCTTTGTGAGCTGAGTTGAGGTTGGGGGGTGGGGGACATGAGGTGCTCTGTGAGCTGAGATTAGGATGTGGGTGGGGGACATGAGCTGGCTTGTGAGCTAAGATCAGGTAGTGGGGTGGGAAACCTGAGGTGCTCTGTGAGCCAAGTTTAGGTTGTGGGGTGGGGAACCTGGAGGTGCTCTGTGAGCTAAATTTAGGTTGTGGGTGGGGGAGATGAGGTGCTTGGTGAACTAAGATTTTAGGTTATGGGGTTGGGGACATGAGGTGCTTGGTGAAATAAGATTAGGTTATGGGGTGGGGGCCATGAGGTGCTTGGTGAAATAAGATTAGGTTATGGGGTGGGGGGCCATGAGGTGCTTGGTGAACTAAGATTAGGTTGTGGGGTGGGGGACCTGAGGTGCATTGTGAGCTAAGCATACGAGTAGGCTTAATCTTCCCCGTACGCTTAAACCCTAATCCCATCACAGAATGCTAAGTTTAGGCTGTGGGATGGGGGGCATGAGAGGGCGGAGGATCCTGCGGATTCTATCACCTTCCACTCGTATGCATGGAGCCCCCGCTGGCCGGCTACGGAAATGGCACATCGCATCTTGGCCTTCCTTCAGGTGTGGCGCCGGCAATCAATATCTCCAGAGTTTGCTCCGGGTTTCAGATCCCTGCCCTTTACTGATATTGTTATTGTTTTTTTTGGGGGGGGGGGGGGGTGGGGGGGTCTTTTCCTTGTGCCTGTGATTTGTTTTTCTCAAAGTTAAGTGGCGCTTGTGCCCTCCAGTAGGGACCTGGCAGGTGTCCCTGGTACCGTGTCTTTGCCCAATCCTTTTGTGGATGTGTTGTGCACGTTGTTGTGTGCGCGCGTGTTGTGTGTGTGTGTGTGTGTGTGTGTGTGAGTGAGAGAGAGAGAGAGAGAGAGAGAGAGAGAGAGAGAGAGAGAGAGAGAGGAGAGAGAGAGAGAGAGAGGAGAGAGGAGAGAGAGAGAGAGAGAGAGAGAGAGAGAGTGCGTGCGTGAGAGAGAGGGGGGGGGAGAGAGAGATAAGGGGGGGGGGCGAGAGAGAGAGAGAGAGGGCGAGGGGGGGACAGGGAGGGAGGGAGGGAGAGAGGGAGAGAGAGAGAGAAAGAGAGAGAGAGAGAAGGGGGGGAGTGAGCGAGAGAGAGAGAGAGAGAGAGAGAGAGAGAGAGAGAGAGAGAGAGAGAGAGAGAGGAGAAGAGAGAGAGAGAGTGTGTGTGTGTGTGTGTGAGAGAGAGAGAGAGAGAGAGAGAGAGAGAGAGAGAGAGAGAGAGAGAGAGAGAGTGAGTGAGTGTGAGTGTGAGTGTGTGAGTGTGTATGTGTGTGTGTGAGTGGTGTGTGTGTGTGTGGGGGGGGGGAGTTTGAGAAAGAGTGAGGGGGGAGGGAGTGCATGCATGTTTCTCCCCTCCCCCCCTTCCCTCAGAAGAAGAGTGGGGGGGGGAGGGGGGGAGGGGATGGTTCGTCACAATGGATAAGGGTCGCGAGGGGCTTAGAAAGTCACTGCGTGTCACAGGAGGAGGTACAGAAGGATACCCCATCCTACGAGGCATGGCCCCAGACACCAGAAGCTTCCAAGCCGGCAGGCACAGGGAGTGGAGGATACGGCGCCCCAGGGCAGGCACATTCACGAATAGGAGGGTCCACAAAGGCGGCATCTCCTCGTCCAGCATCCCCCCTTCAAGCCACGCGGTCCTCCTGGGGCACAGGCTCGGACGGCGGAGGCTCGTCCCCCAGTGGCCCCTCCCCTCCCTCCTCCGGAAGCCATCGCGAGAAGGGCCCCCACGAGAAGTCCAAGATGCATCGCTTCTTCGAAAAATTCAAAGGGGACCATGGCGATAGGTCATAAGCGCCAGGCCTCGTTGATGGGGTGTAAATTAGGGTTTAGGGTTTTGAAGAGACGCCACCCCACGCTGGGTTGAAACCCTTGGTTTGTGCCTGGCCGTGGGACCCTGGGGTCGCTGGGATCGTGCTTTTTTGGGAGCGTTTTCTGGGCTTTCTGGGAGCGTCTTGTCGAGGCGTGGCATCAGTGTGAAGGCGGGGAAGGGGCCTAACTACGCCTGCGAGAGCACACTGCTTGCAGGTTGAGGCAGGGCAGAGGAGGAGGGAGGAGAGCGAGCAGGACGGATCGGGGGGGGGGGAGGAGGAGAGAGAGAGAGGAGGGAGAGAGAGAAGAGAGGAGAGAGAGAGAGAGAGAGGAGGAGAGAGGGGGGGGGGGGGGGGAGAGAGAGGAGAGAGAGAGAGAGGAGGAGAGAGAGAGAGGAGAGAGAGAGAGGAGAGAGAGAGAGAGAGAGAGAGAGAGAGGAGAGAGAGAGAGAGGAGAGAGAGAGAGAGAGAGAAGGGGGGGCGAGGGGGACGGTGGGGAGCAGAGGGAAGAGAGGGAGAGGGGAGGGGGGAGCGAGAAGGGTGGGTCAAAGAGAAACAGCAGCATGCAGCTCCTCGTGATGTACAAGGTCAATTCGCACAGTTAGATGACAATAAATCCTTGGCTTGCTGTGCAGAATGCACAGATGCATCAATATCTTTGGCTTGAAGTATGCATTGTAGTGGCTGGTTCTTGAGTGTGATTGTGGACGTGGGGTTCAAGATTGCAGAGCTTGGTGCTTGCAGACGGCAACATGCTTCATAGCGATTGTTCTTCAGCAAGCTGCTGAGGCGTGTAGAACCCCAGCGCTCTTGAGAATCGACACTCCTTTGCAATTACTCCTCCCAATCGCATTTCATTCATCCATGTCTTGACAGACCTCCCGTGTCCACAAGCCCAGAAAACTCCAGAAGGGGCAGGGGATAATTACTGACATGCAATTGACAGAAAGAGGTGGAGCTCAGATAGGGCGGTGTGGACGATGGCTTGTCAGGACACTGTTGGCGGCAGCTGCCTCTCTTGTAGAGAATCCCTGTAAAGTCCGTGTGATGTTGCTTAGACGGGGTTCTGTCCATGTTTTCCCTTTATATGTGGGCATACTCAGAACTGAAGTCCTATAGTTAGTAGTAGAGTGCTCTGTGCCTGTGGTGTGACTTTTGAGCTTGTACCGCAACTGTCATTTGGGGACTTGTGATGTGTCCAGTTCGGAAAGCACGACCAAAGCAAACTCATTGTCATGAGGGTAAAACCTGGGGCAGGCCAGAAATTGCCAATCAACCCCCAATAAGGATAAGATTGAACCTAATGGCCTTCAGATTCACAGATCCATAAGATTTATTTCATTCATTAGCAGCCCTCGCAGACTGATCGTTGGAGGTGGCTGTATGTATAGATGTGCGCAGGTTGTGTGTGATTGCGTGTGTGTGATTGCGTGTGTTGTGTGTCATTAGCAGTCCTCGCAGACTGATCGTTGGAGGTGGCTATACGTATAATGTGCGCAGGTTGTGTGTGAATGCGTGTGTGTGGGAGGGTGGGTGGGGGCCTGTGTGTGTGTGTGTGTGTGTGTGTGTGGTGTGTGTGTGTGTGTGTGTGTGTGTGTTGCGTGCGGACACACACACACACACACACACACACACACACACACACACACACACACAGAGAGAGAGAGAGAAGAGAGAGAGAGAGAGAGAGAGAGAGAGAGAGAGAGAGAGAGAGAGAGAGAGAGAGGAGAGTGTGTGTGTGTGAGAGAGAGAGGGGGGCGGGGAGAGAGAGAGGGGGGGAGAGAGAGAGAGACAGAGAGAGAGAGAGAGAGAGAGAGAGAGGAGAGAGAGAGAGAGAGAGAGAGGAGAGAGAGAGAGAGAGAGAGAGAGAGAGAGATAGAGGGGGGTGGAGTGGGTGGGTGGTGCAATTGTCAATAATGATCTGCAAATGGGTGTGTGGTACGATTGTCAAGGGATGACTTGCGGATAGTGCTGGAGTCCTAACTCGTGAGTTCCCCCGTAACTCTTGGACCAACCAGTCAGCAGTGCAGGGAGTGCTGAATTTCAGCACTCCCAATTATTGACTCTCGATTCCGTGAGGACGCCTGATGAATTGCTCTTGGGCACGTACGTGCCCGGGCACGTGCACACACACACACACACACACACACACACACACACACACACACACACACACACACACACACACACACACACACACACACACACACACACACACACACACACAGACACACACACACACACACACACACACACACACACACACACACACACACACACACATGCGCGACCGCCATCAGATGCTGTTCACAACACTGACTTCGAGCTGAGCTTGACAATGGCGTCAGAAAAGGCCTTGCACAGCAGGGACTGACTTGTATCATTCAAATTGTTTTGAGTGGTTTGCTCCGTGGTTTGCGGGACTGAATACTGAGGTCATAGACTTTCTAAGTGTTTTGTATATTTTATGTGAGATACGTAAACGTCAAAGAAAATTGTGTAGTCACGCCCATCTCTTGCCTCTTTCCTATGTTGGGAATGCCCTCTGCACGCTTCTGTGCTGACAATGTGAACATGGGCCTTGAACCTCAAACTTGCCAAGATGGCAATCCAAAAAAAGGGGGGGGGGGGGCTTTGTCGAAGTGCCACCCACTTGCAGCCTGCAAATTAAATTTCCCCAAAGAAGTTGCCTTTTTGGCAACTTTACAGTGGCACCAATCGATGAACTTGTTGGAAGTAGTTATGATCTAACATGTTATCGAAAACTACAAACTGCCTTCGCAACGTGCGGGTGCCTTGACCTTGGTATCCGGACCTGCACATTTACTAAGACACCAATTCCTGCGTAAGATTGTATTCGCACTCAACAAGAGTCACAACACGGAGCTATAAGTAAATTGTATCTTGTAAAGGTTTTGCAAAGGACATACGCACGGACAGACGCGGGAGTCCCTGTAAGAATGACATAGTGGCTCCGTCGAAGAAGCCAGTGGAGGTGAAACACTGCTCTGCTCGTCGAATAGAAATTCCCTAAGGGAGCCAATGACTTGGTAGGCCGCATAGTGAGGGCCCTCGGATGCTTGTCACTTTGATGAAGACAGTTACGGACGTGCGGGATACCAAGCGTTCGATATTTGGAAGTATTTGAAACTTTTATTGCATATTGCATGCCCGAATAGGTGACAAACCTAAAAAAACATAAGAGTGGTCAGCTTTGCTTCTGATGAATCTCCCTGCCAATGCAGGCGAGTCTGCCTGACAACACTTGGTTAACTCACGGCTTTCAGTATGTTGGTCCTATTGGCTCGAATAAGAACATGGGAGACTTGGATATTGTATGCGTAAACCCAGACGCAAAGATCGGAGCCCCGGCTTTCGAATGCGGGGTTATAGCCTCCGAAAATTGTTACGTGGTATACGAAATGGCCCCCCCACCAATAGCTCAGTTGGAAGAGCATGCGACTGTAGTGGGATCATCCTGATAGGCATCGCGGGGTCGCTGGTTCGAATCCGGCTTGGTGGATCTCACATTTTCTTACTTTTCTCCCCCCCCCCCCCCCCCCCCCCCCCCCCCCCGCGGGGGGGGGCGGCGGCCCCTTCTTCTTACATAACATAAAGATAAACAATGACGGAATGTGATAACTCACAATGGCCCCCCCACCAATAGCTCAGTTGGAAGAGCATGCGACTGTAGTGGGATAATCCTGATAGGCATCGCGGGGTCGCTGGTTCGAATCCGGCTTGGTGGATTCTTTTCCCTTATCATTTTTTTCCCTCCTCCCCTATTTAGTTGGTAACTTGTTTGATGTGTGCTCAAGCCCCCCTTACCCCCCCCCCCCACCCTTCTTCTGCCATGATTTGACATAAACAGTGAAGTATCTTGACCTCAAAAGTGAAAGATATCTGGATCCATTCGTTTTCTCACGACCCCGTTCCTCCCTCCCACCCTTTTTTAGTTGGTAATTTGTTTGATGCGTGCCCCCCCCCCCCACCTTTTTTTTTCTGCCACAACATTTCAACATAAACAGTGAAGTATCTTTGCCTCAAAAGTGAAAGATATCCACAAATGTTCCTTCTTAACAAGCAGCGCAGAAGCATCCCCAAATGCAGAACCTTTCGTCGAAGTGGGGTTAGAAGTGGAAGTGGGAGTTCCACTGGAACACAGGTCGCAGAAGGACCTGCAGCCAAAGGAACCACGTAGTATACTCCAGCAGTGAGAGGTTGTGTTTCCTAGAGTATAAGCCGTAGGCCTCTACCCACGTTGGATTAACAGTTTTGAAACAATGATTTTGCAACGATCCTGGTCATCTTTTAGATGGCACCCTGCCACAAAATATTGTAAGCGGCGTTGGCAGACGCAACGCGAGATATGTCGCAAACGCACATTGTCAACAGCAACATATGCAGTAACTACATGGCCATGGGTTGTACCGAAGCTTAACAAGGTTAGGGCTTTGCCCTCAACTCACATTGTCAATAGTAATATGAATATATATACACAATAACTACATGGCCATGGGGTGTACCGAAGCTTAACAAGGTTAGGGCTTTGCCCTCAACTCACATTGTCAATAGTAATATGAATATATATACACAATAACTACATGGCCATGGGGTGTACCGAAGCTTAACAAGGTTAGGGCTTTGCCCTCAACTCACATTGTCAATAGTAATATGAATATGTATACACAATAATTACACGGCCATGGGGTGTACCGAAGCATAACACGCCTAGTGGCTGGTCCTGGATGTAACATTCCTTCCTTCCTTTCTTCCGTTGTCACGGCGTATTTGATTTATTAAGGCTCTCAATTAGGGCTCTGGTGCGATGTTGCGCTGCCACGTGAAATCACAGGAAGCCAACTGTGAAGCTGAGCAACTCTCCTGGTCACTGGACGAGTCTGAGCTGCTCTTATTGGATGTACAGCCACGAGCCTTGTCATTGAGCGGATTGCTACGAAGGCTTGCAACTGTACTGCGTTGCTCAGTACCGGCGGGGACACCGATGCTCCCTTCAAGGCCCTCCAAGGAGGTGACACTCAGCTCCTCTTGGAGCCGAGCCCCCAAATGGCCCGCCAGAAAGCTCATGAGGTCGTGCGCACAGGGTCGAGCACTCGCCTCCAGAGCTTGGCACTGCTGGATGAGGTCCGCCACTTCCTGCCCACACTCTTCTGGAACCCTGCTCACCACCAGCTTCGGTATTTACGGCTCTGCGTCTACATACATGTGCACGATCTTCTAGAATGCACGTACAAGCCTCGACGCAGAGTATTCTGAGCAAGATACAATGTCCAGATACAGGATTGCATGCACGTACAAGCCTCGATGCATTTATTTTGCAGGATACAATGTCCAGATACAAGAATGCACGTACAAGCCTTGACGTAGAGCATTATGAGCAAATTACAACGTCCAGATACAGGAATGCACGTAAAAGCCTCGGCGCATGTATTCCAAGCAAAATACAAGCGTGCACGTACACGCCTTGCAAGGGTTCCCGGGCCTCGAAGCTGATCAGAAGCATGTTGTATGTACCATTGCCACATATGGCGGTCGGGGGTACCATCAAGGTTACAATATATTTGTGGACGTGGCTCCTGCCAGTAGGTGGTTCCAACATATGGCGGTTGGGTGTACCATCGATCATGTAACGTTGATATCAAGCCTACATGATATTAGTAAAGTGAAGCACGTGGATCCAAGATCTATATGGCGCTTGTGTGTGTGTGTGTGTGTGTGTGTGTGTGTGTGTGTGTGTGTGTGTGTGTGTGTGCGTGTGTGCGCGTGTGCGTGCGTGTGTGTCTGTGTGTGTGTGTGTGTGTGTGCGTGTGTGTGTGTGTGTGTGTGTGTGTGTGTGTGTGTGTGTGTGTGTGTGTGTGCGTGCGTGCATGTGCGTGCGCGCGCGCGCGCGCGCGTGTGTGTGTGTGTGTGTGTGTGTGTGTGTGTGTGTGTGTGTGTGTGTGTGAGGCAGGTCTGCATGCATGTTTTGAGTGCGGGTGCGCAGACGGACACGTAAGAGGAACGCAGCCATGCACCGCACATTTTGGGCAATACAAACAGCTCTTAAGCAGTATTTCGGAATCTTGCCTGGGTTCACGGAGGCAGCCCCGCTTGGGAACTTCTCCAGTCACTATCTCCCTGCACCCCAGCACCTTCCTGGTCTTGAGTACAATCAGATGCACGGCGTTTGAGAAGAAACAGATCTACAGCGTGTGAGCAGAATCAGATGTACAGTATTTGAGCAGAATCAGATGTACAGCGTTTGAGAAGAATCAGATGTACAGCATTTGGGCAGAATCAGATGTACAGCAGCTGAGAAGAATCAGATGTACAACAATTGGGGAGAATCATATGTACAGCGTTCCAGCCTCCAGGAAAAATGCCAGGAAATGCACAAGCTGGCCAAGGCCCTTGAACAGTATTCCATCAAAGAAACCTAGACAAACTGGTATCTATCGACCTAGATGAAAGACGCATAGTTTCTCTAGGAACATGCTAAAGGAAAGCTTGTTGTGGACAGGAAAAATACCAGAGTGGCAGGAAAAATACCAGAGTGGCAGGAAATATATCAGAGCACAGTGGCGTATATGGAACATACCAGAGGACGACTCCAAAAGAATAGATGTCGGATTTGCAGGAGGCCCTCCCCTCCATCAAAACTTCGGCAGCCATGTAGGGGAAGGTTCCCACCATGCCCTGCGCCATGTACCTGATTAGGCCATGCATTAAATGAAACGATTCTTAAAAAAATCAAAGAATAAGAATAAAAAATAAAAACAACCCATGAGATTTCAGCCCAGGCTTGGGCTGCCCCTTTTCACAAAGTCGCAGATCAGGTGTCCGTACATCAGGTCCGTACACATTCTAAACGTTTTGAGTGTGAAGGTGCGTGTCCTAACAGTCTCAGTCCCATGAAGTAGTTTTTAGAGCGGGACACGTGACAGGGTTGCCCCAAACGTTGAATCCGGATGGGCTCGTGTAGGTCTCGTCCAGCACATGCATGCATGCAACAGACCCATTTATTAATAAGGGGATGGAATGCGGAAAGGCGAAATGTGAATTGTGAAAGTTGAAACGCGAAAGGTGGGAGATGAAAGGACGAATTGACAGGTTTGGGAATTGGAAAGGATGAAATGGTGATGATGAATGGGAAAGGAATGGGAAAGGATGAAATGAAAAGGATTCATGGTGGAATCGAAGGGAGTGTAGGGCTCTGATGCAGAAGTTGATTAGACTGCGTGATACGCAGGTACCACGTGGGTCAGAGCATGTTGGAGGAGCGTGTACCAGCAGGGAAGCGTGGCTTTGGCGTGTTGTGAGCCAGGTAGTGAGGCCCTGCGCAACACATTCCAACACTCACTGTCCCAGTCCAAAAACTCACCCCCCCCCCCAATGCTTCCCCAGCCCTAAGCAATTGTTGAGTCTCAGCAGCGAACTCGGTGTAGCAGGAAAGTTTCCCCCAAACGCCAAAGCTTAAAGACACGTGCTGGAGTTGCTGGGATAAGGAGCCCCATAGTATTAAGACACGCGTCGGAGTTGCTGGGATAAAGGTCACCGCAGTTAAAAGACACGTGTGGGAGCTGCGAGGATAAAGGGTCCGACACTTGCAAAACAAGTGGAGGGTCGCAGACATACACTCTATCTAGGTTTCATATGCGCACCACATCAGCAAGCTTTGCTCGGCCGGCCACCGTTAGCAGCACGTTTGGCGATTTTACATCCTGCAGCCGCCCTCACCATTTAGTACGAAACTCGCAGCCCATTGCTTGAAATCAAAGCAGCAGCAGCAGGACCCAACCCCTTTTCCAAACAGGGCTGCCTCTCGGCAAGCGGATGGACAAGGTTTTTTACCAGGTGAATGAAGCCATTTGTGTGGAGGTAGTCCAGAGCACATGCCAGATCGTAGGCCACTTGCGCTCCCCTGCACCATCACGAGATCAATTCCCTTGAGCACACCCACTCTCTTCCTTTTCTTTCGCCCTTTTTGTCCCCTTTTGGATGGGGAGGGGAGGAGGAACACTGCAATAAGTGTATGGACACAGGACTTAAGCCATACACTTCGTGTGATGTGCACTGCATGCTGTACCTAAGTACCCGCAGACGGTACAGAACGTGTGTCTGCGGTCCGGTACACAGTACATACTATACCAAAGGCGCCTTACACACGGTTTCACACACCCAAACTGCATACGCCCATGTGAAATAACAGTAGGCCAAACTGACAAAACATTCGCACAATAGGCTAGCTTGTCAAAACAAGCACACAGCAACCTAAAAAACAGAACACCCACACAGTTGGGTCTCTTCGAAAACATTCTCAAAGTAGCCCAGCTATCAAAGACATATTCATTGAGGAGGCTAAGTATTACAACCTTCACACAGTGGGCTAGCTATCAAAGCAGTTGTACAGGTGGCCTTTTTTAAAACGCAGTTGGGCAGTGGGCTAACTATCAAAACACTTGCACAGTATGCTCTCTTTAAACAGGCACACATTAGACTTTCAGAACACACACACACACACACACACACACACACACACACACACACACACACACACACACACACACACACACACACACACACACATCGACGGGGGGTGGGAAGTCATGGGAGAGAAGTGGACCTCTTCCACCATCTGTAGCTGTCACCCAGGCGCAGGGCATGCTGGAGGGTCCCTGTTCACACCGCCCTCAGTGTCAGAGGCAAAAAGGACCCGACCTAAACCCTACGGACATCACCGAAACTTCATGAAGCGCAAACAGCAAACGCAGGATACAAGCCTTGTAAATCACAAACAGGACTGCATCGCTTTTAGAACGACAAGGTTTAGTTACCCATAGATTATTTGGAATGCATGTCACTTTTGAGTTATGCGGCATATCCGCATAAATATGGCAGATAGCAGTTCTGGATCTGTTCAATTTAATGAACCGCAAACAGAGGTGCGGGACATCTTGAATAGAAATATGCTCCCACGTGATCAAGTACCGAAGCACACCCCCTTGGGCCCAAGACATGTCGGAAACACAGCCTGGAGTGGCCTTCCACAGCCTGTTATAACAAGCCTAATTCGGCAGAAGCTGAGTGGCTATGCCTGAGCCACTGTCAACAACGGGGGCCTATGCTCATAGCCATCCCGGATCTCAAACCAAACGTCCTGTTTGGACATTTCAGGCCGAATTTCAGGGTGGGTTGTCCCGGGCTGGGCAAATCACGCCAATGGCCCGCCTGGGAAGTCCAGATCAAATTCGAGGACAAATCCCTCTGGGGAATGAAGACCAAATCTCAGGGCAGATTCCCTCCTGAACGATTCAGGCCGAGTTTAAACGTCTGAGCATCACAGGCGAGATCTCATAACAATTTAGCCCTGCCTTGGGCGTCTTAAACCGACTTCTCTGTCAGGTACCATGGGCGTTGACACAGTTGGGGGTGAGGAGCGGGTAGCGTACCTCCAGCCATGAATTCCATGACGAGCCACAGCTGATCATCAACAATACATGCCCCTTGAAACTGCGCCGCCGCATATGCGGGTCAAGTTCAGTCCCCCGACCAAGTCTGGAGGGACCCGCATTTGGACACGTGACATTCACGGCACTGGGTGCCTGTGACTCATTTATTTCACAATTTGTCTTAACTCTGGAGTAGCTTGCTTGGGGTCGAGACTACAAAGAGAGAAGGAACGACGGGTTCGGGAAGAAAAAAGCGGAACGAAAGGAAGAAGCAAAAGATAAGAATATTTGAATGCACAAGAGGAAGTAAAGAAAAGAAAAGAAGCAAAAGGGAGAAGAGAGAGGAGAGCGGGGGAAAGGAGAGGTGGGAAGAGGAGAGAAAGAAAGAGGGGAGAAAGGATGGGAGAAGAGGGGAAGGGGCAGTAAGAATGGAACGAATGGAGGGGGTGGGAAGGGACAGAGGGGCCGGCAGAGGACCTGGGGGGAGGGCATGGGAGGGTGAGGCAGGGTCGGATAAGGACCAGCGAGGAAGCGGAAGGAAGGGAAGGGAAGGGAAGGGAAGGGAAGGGAAGGGAAGGGAAGGGAAGGGAAGGGAAGGGAAGGGAGGGGAGGGAGGGAGGGAGAGGAGGGGAGGGAGGGGAGGGGAAGGGACACAAAAGAAACAAAAAGAGCAGGAAAGAAATGAAAAGAGACGGAAAGAAACGAAAAGAAATTAAAATAGAAGGCAGAGCAAGGGAAGGTGCAGGGTGAGGCAGGTGGAACTGGCCAATGAAAACAAGGACTGAGAGGCGGAAAGCCCCCCTCCGCAAGTTCAGAGGCACATGTGCGGGCGTGTCACCTGGACAATGTGAGAATGGCGACAGGCACGCAGCACAGTCACTTCTCTCATGATGCTGGAGTGGACGTTGTCGTCAGGATGGACATCTTTCAGGATCTTGATCGCCACTGGGTGGACCTGTCTGTACAAGCCTTTGAACACCTGCCCAACCACACTTACTTTGAGGACTGGTACAACCCACTACTTTATTTTGAGGACTGGTACAACCCACTACTATACTTTGAGGACTGGTAAACCCACACTTGCTTTGAGGACTGGTACAACGACAGAAGCAGGCATCAGACTGTACAGTGAGCTGAGCAATGGTCAAGCATGCTCTGCAGGGCTCATCAGAAAGCTCGCCAAGCATGGAAGATCTGCCTTCCTTCATCGGTGAGGAGCCTTTGCTACTGTGTGGCATCAACACAGCTGCCTGAAAGGCCTGGGTGTGAATTTGTACCTGAGCGCAAGCGTAGGCACATGCCCCTACTGCCAGCGTGGGGTCTGACACACACACACACACACACACACACACACACACACACACACACACACACACACACACACAGAGAGAGAGAGAGAGAGAGAGAGAGAGAGAGAGAGAGAGAGAGAGAGAGAGAGAGAGAGAGAGAGAGAGAGAGACACACACACACAGAGAGAGAGACAGAGAGAGAGAGAGAGAGAGAGAGCGAGCGAGAGAGAGCGAGAGAGAGAGAGAGAGAGAGAGACGCGCACGGGGAATCACGACGGGATGCGATGTCACGAGTACACTGGTGACAAGTGTATAATTCGCGCTGTTCTAACCGCGATGCCAAGGCTTCGGGACGTTGAGAGACGATCTCAAATCTTTGACATCCAAACTCAACAGTCCTGAATCGGGACTCCCGATCCGAGACTCCCGAAGCCTTGACATCGGGAGTCGATTCGACCCAGCCGAACCCTTGAAGGTTTCGAATTAAAGGACTCACATTTCCACTAGAGCCGGAGCCCAGGCGATGAGGTCTCCCGTTGCTGGCAAGCACCAGCTGCACATCCCCCTCCTCCATTAGGCCAGCTGCCCTGCGGGGCCCCAATCCCAAATATTGGAAAGCCTTCCCAATGCAGAACACAAAACATATGCTTGGCAAGCGTTCTATATGCATCACGCAAAACATGTGCCTGACAAGCCTTCCAAACTCATCACGCATGCACACCATGGTTGGCAAGTGTTCAAAATGCGTCACGCAAACCATTGTTGGCAAGCTTTCCAAATGCAACACGCAAAAGAGATGCTCCGCAAGCCTTCCAATTCCTTCACGCAAAACATGCTTGGCAGGCCTTGCAATTGAGAGCGCAGAGCACGCTTTGCCATTGCATCACTGCCGCGTCAACCCAACAGGTGCTGAGATGAGAAGAGTGCGGAGCTCTATACTATACCGACATCATGTCTGTAGCAAGCCACTGTGTATGTGATTAGAAAGAAAACAAAGACAACAACTACAGAAAAAAAGCATGTACGGAAGGGAACTGTGGGTTGTGGGTTTCAATAGGAAAGTGGTGAGACTGGCTGGCAAATGTCTTTCAGGGAGCGCATGCTGGGCTGTCACATGGGCATGCTGAGCCTGCTCCGCCAAAATGTTCACATGGGCGTTTTGAGCCTGCTTGGCACTGGCCAGCCAGTCTCACCCATGGGTTGTCACATGGGCACATTGAGCATGCTGCGCTAATGGGGTTTCCACAGGAGCATGCTGAGCATGCTTTGCAAAGGATTGTCACATGGCCATGCTGAGCATGAGGTGCAAAAATAGGTGTCCACAGGAGCATGCTGGGCATGCTAGGCAGAGTCTCAGGGGTTTCGATACCAATTCCCTGCCAAGGCCAGCTAATTCTGGATAGAAAAGCCTCACTCTTGATGAACGACACCATAATTTACGAACGATGGCCGGGCACACACACTCAAACTCTTGCTGCAGCCAACGAAAGGCTGCAAAATTGTTGGGGGGAGGCTCATGTCGAGGAGGCCCAGTCACAACAAAGCAGGAAAAAAAATGTAAAGGGGTTCTTTGGGGGGGAAGGGGGATGCGGAAAATTTAAAGAAAGTAAGGGTGGGGGGAGATAATGCGGAAAAAATCAAGAGGGAATTCAATAAACAGGGGAAGGGGGGAGATGACGGGGACAATCTTAAATAAAATAAGGGGAGGGTGGGGGAGGTGATGCAGAAAAAATAAAGTAGTAAGGATGGAAGATGATGCAGGAAAAGTTAAAGAAATAAGGGGGGGGTGATAATGTGGAAAAAAGGAGGACTGTAGTTAAGGTTGTACCACATGCGCTTTTTGGAGCTGGAGAAGAAAGAGGAAAGTGACTCCGCGTGTGTGCTTGTGCCTTTTGAGGGGGAAGGGTGAGGTGTCCTGACGCCCTCCAAAAACGAAGTGCCCAGACTTGCTTTGCTTTTCCCTGCCCACACAAGACTCCTTGCTTAAACACAGGTACGCAGCACAGCATAGCGCAAGTAGTTCAGGCATAAACAACTCAATCAGCAATGGCAGAAAGTGCATTTTGTTTAGCACCCCTGCGTTACATCTTGATGGCACAAGGGCTATGCGACTGATAATGCTTTGGGCCCCACGCGCGCGTGCGGCGCGCGCGCGCGCACACACACACACACACACAGTACATTGTATCTAAAGTACATAGCACACATACATATATAGTATATTGTATCCATAGTATATAGCATACACACACACACACACACACACACACACACACACACACACACACACACACACGAACACACACACACATACACGCCTTAAAGTCCTGTTGTGAATTCGCAAAATGTCGCCACAGCTTGCCCAGGGTTATTTCCTAAGTTCCCCCATAGGTCATACATAAAGAGGAAAATTGGCTTGCCCAAAGGCATGATGAGTCCGAGATTCAAAAGAAAGGCATCATGACTCCGAAAGGCAAAGTCAGGAGCTGCGCTCACCTGCAGACAGGCCCGCCTGCTGATGTAGGGAGCAGTATCCAGCTACCATTGCGCAGGCAAGGACCATGCCCAAGAGCACCACCTTCATAAGATAATGACTTGCAGTCTTGGAGGCGTCGTCTTCGTGTTCCAATTGCTTGAGGGCCCACTTGTACTGCAAAGGCCACCCCATGCCGTCTTGAGACAGCCGAGATTCTTCTTGAGGGGATTTTCCCCCTTGAGAAAGACAAAGCTTCCCTCTTGAAGGGAATTTCCTCTTGCAAAAGGCGAAACTTCGTCTTGAGCAGAATGTCTTTGCGAGGAGGGTGATTCTCCCTCTTGATCAGAATTTCCTTTCAAGTTATGCGAAATTCCTCTTAAGAAGAATTTCCTTTTGAGAAATGCGATCTCCCTCTTAAGGTGAATGTCCTCTTTAGAAAAGTGGCACTCCTCTTGAGATGAGGGAATTGCCTCGTGAAAGAGGATTAGTCCCTCTTCATACATGAAGAATTTCTCTTGAGACAGGAGAAATACCCCCCTACGTGTTATGATAGGACACGTGAACCGCACTTTTATATAATTCTTGAGAAAGGAGAATCAGAATTTCCTTTCGAGAATGGGAATCAGCAAGATTTAAATCTCATTTCTATCAACATGAATGAATTCTTTTTGTGTCCTGGGACTTGTCTTACTCGGTTGTCGTAGGACCTTACTGGATTAGTGCTGGCAGAAGCATGCGTACAGACTCTCGTGCATTTTAATGAATGTCCTCCCTCCCCCTTCTCTCTCTCCCCCTCCCCCCCCCCCCACGGGTTCTCTCCCTCTCCCCCTCTCCCCCCCCTCTCTCACACACACTCACACACACGCACAGACACACACACACACACACACACACACACACACACACACACACACACACACACACACACACACACACACCCAAAGGCGGCATCTGTTGAATATCAAAGAGGGAGTAGGGGTACATATCCACAACCCAAAACTCTGAAGCATGAATTGAACGAAGGAACCAACAAACAAACAAACGAACAGACGGACAGACAGATGGATGGTGGATGCGGATGGGACTGCCAACACCAAAGCAAACCCTTTTTTTCCAAGTTCGAAGTTCGAAGTTTGAATGTTAAGGAGGGGAAGTATTTGGCGCATCGAAACGCGTGACTCACCGAGGAGAGCGCGGTATCGGGCGGAGCGTCATGTACCTCTCTCACATCGTGCACCACAATCCGAGTTGTAAGTAGGCCGGCCTCTGCCAGGTAGGCCTCCAATGCAGGCCGCCTCCCTTCTCTCCACCTCGTCACCTCCTTGAACAGCTGCATTCACCCTGGCAACCAACATTAGGGTTTGAGGTTGAAGTAGCGCACGCACGCACACACGCACACACACACACACAAACAGACACACACGGGCCCACACACACATGTACACACACACAGGCATACACACACATGCACACACACACACACACAGACATGCGTGTGGACACACACGCTCCCTCCCCCCCCCCCCACACACACACACACACAAGCCCAGGGAAGCACGGCAAAGGTGCCGGCTTTCTTCTCGGGGGATGGAACAGTGGAGCGGGAAAGTTTGAGCACAGGCTGCGGGATGGGCAGTGGCTGAAGTGCGTACGCGAGGGAAGTAGGTCGTTCCCGGGTCCCCCAACAATATACTGGGGTTCCTAAACAGGCCCATGGTCATGGTGACGTTCACCGACTCCTCCCCGCCTTCCCCTCCCTCCCTGCTGTGCCTGACCTGTGCACCCCCAACCACAGGATTTTAACCCCTTCACAGACCCAACCACAGGACTGTAACCCCTTCACAGACCCAACCACAGGATTGTAACCCCTTCACAGTCCCAATCACAGGATTGTAACCCCTTCACAGACCCAACCACAGGACTGTAACCCCTTCACAGACCCAACCACAGGACTGTAACCCCTTCACAGACCCAACCACAGGATTGTAACCCCTTCACAGATCCAACCACAGGATTGTAACCCCTTCACAGACCCAATCACAGAATTGTAACCCCTTCACAGTCCCAACCACAGGACTGTAACCCCTTCACAGACCCAACCACAGGATTGCAACCCCTTCACAGACCCAACCACAGGATTGTAACCCCTTCACAGACCCAATCACAGGATTGTAACCCCTTCACAGACCCAACCACAGGACTGTAACCCCTTCACAGACCCAACCACAGGACTGTAACCCCTTCACAGACCCAACCACAGGATTGTAACCCCTTCACAGATCCAACCACAGGATTGTAACCCCTTCACAGACCCAATCACAGAATTGTAACCCCTTCACAGTCCCAACCACAGGACTGTAACCCCTTCACAGACCCAACCACAGGATTGCAACCCCTTCACACGACCCAACCACAGGATTGTAACCCCTTCACAGACCCAACCACAGGATTGTAACCCCTTCACAGACCCAACCACAGGACTGTAACCCCTTCACAGACCCAACCACAGGACTGTAACCCCTTCACAGACCCAACCACAGGATTGTAACCCCTTCACAGATCCAACCACAGGATTGTAACCCCTTCACAGACCCAATCACAGAATTGTAACCCCTTCACAGTCCCAACCACAGGACTGTAACCCCTTCACAGACCCAACCACAGGATTGCAACCCCTTCACACGACCCAACCACAGGATTGTAACCCCTTCACAGACCCAACCACAGGATTGTAACCCCTTCACAGACCCAACCACAGGATTGTAACCCCTTCACAGACCCAACCACAGGACTGTAACCCCTTCACAGACCCAACCACAGGATTGTAACCCCTTCACAGACCCAACCACAGGACTGTAACCCCTTCACAGACCCAACCACAGGACTGTAACCCCTTCACAGACCCAACCACAGGACTGTAACCCCTTCACAGACCCAACCACAGGACTGTAACCCCTTCACAGACCCAACCACAGGACTGTAACCCCTTCACAGACCCAACCACAGGATTGTAACCCCTTCACAGACCCAACCACAGGACTGTAACCCCTTCACAGACCCAACCACAGGATTGTAACTCCTTCACAGACCCAACCACAGGACTGTAACCCCTTCACAGACCCAACCACAGGACTGTAACCCCTTCACAGACCCAACCACAGGATTGTAACTCCTTCACAGACCCAACCACAGGACTGTAACCCCTTCACAGATCCAACCACAGGATTGCAACCCCTTCACACGACCCAACCACAGGATTGTAACCCCTTCACAGACCCAACCACAGGATTGTAACCCCTTCACAGACCCAATCACATGATTGTAACCCCTTCACAGACCCAACCACAGGACTGTAACCCCTTCACAGACCCAACCACAGGACTGTAACCCCTTCACAGACCCAACCACAGGATTGTAACCCCTTCACAGATCCAACCACAGGATTGTAACCCCTTCACAGACCCAATCACAGAATTGTAACCCCTTCACAGTCCCAACCACAGGACTGTAACCCCTTCACAGACCCAACCACAGGATTGCAACCCCTTCACACGACCCAACCACAGGATTGTAACCCCGTCACAGACCCAACCACAGGATTGTAACCCCTTCACAGACCCAATCACAGGATTGTAACCCCTTCACAGACCCAACCACAGGATTGTAACCCCTTCACAGACCCAACCACAGGACTGTAACCCCTTCACAGACCCAACCACAGGATTGTAACCCCTTCACACACCCAACCACAGGACTGTAACCCCTTCACAGACCCAACCACAGGACTGTAACCCCTTCACAGACCCAACCACAGGACTGTAACCCCTTCACAGACCCAACCACAGGACTGTAACCCCTTCACAGACCCAACCACAGGACTGTAACCCCTTCACAGACCCAACCACAGGATTGTAACCCCTTCACAGACCCAACCACAGGACTGTAACCCCTTCACAGACCCAACCACAGGATTGTAACTCCTTCACAGACCCAACCACAGGACTGTAACCCCTTCACAGACCCAACCACCGGATTGTAACTCCTTCCAATGATTGGCACTTGCTCCTTCCAGTTGTGTGACATGACCTCCAGCAGGTGCCCAGGGGGACTGAGACGTCCGCTAGCGGAAATCCGGTAACGGACTCTTAAACCAGAGGGTGGTTGAAGGAAGGAACTGAGCAATAAAAAGGGACACACTCTTAGGCTGGTAGTTTCTTGGAGCGAGGATTTTGATACTGAGGCCTTGCAGGGATTTTAACCTAGCTGTGGGAGACCGGCGCGCGGAGGTGTGCTCTGACTTAAAAGAGCCGTTCTGAAGCCCTAACTGCCTCCAACTTGTTCATTTCTTGCAGTTCTGCGCAGGCAGCCTTCAAGCATGCCTGACTGCAAGGCCTCA
>KV908367.1:468023-523023 GCA_002005505.1 Botryococcus braunii
CCGGAAAACATTCTGTGGTCCTGCACATATGCTGCAGAGTGTTGCAGGTACCCAGCAGTTTGACATAATTTTATCTTCTAAGTTGGCAAAAAGACGAGTGGGACAGGAAGAACATCAATTACTGGTACTGCTCTGGCCCTATCGTGTCAGATGCCTAACCAGCATCAAAGGTTCAACGATACAATTGTAGGGGGCACCACGATATAATATAATATACTGCCTCAGCATGTACCTGGCCTCGGTTTGTCTGTACTGGTCCGAATATCATTGATCAGGACAACCTCACAAGTCGAAGTTAACAGGGAATAAGGTGAAACTCCGTTTAACAAAGTTTATCAATTGAATATAGGTGTATCAGCATGTTATACCTCGAGTTTGTACGCCGCCGGACTGAAGCGTGTCCCTGTATCTCAGCCATTGTCGCTTGTACGTTGCCTTGTATCCGTCCCCATGCATGGCGGGAAAAACTTCGGCATAATGGCTGGCAGGATAGGAAACCAATAAAAGAACTAGAGTTGCCCGTTTGCCGAATCCTACAGCCTGCCCCTTCCGGCGAGGGACGCGCATGGTCGAGATCGGCCCCAAGTCAGCATGGCAGACCTGTTTGCTGGGTCCCAAAGCATTCGTACAGCATAACATCTCTGTCCTGTTATGTAGTCCACCATCATTCATCGCCTTTGCTTCCCTAGATGTTGCTGCCGCAGGGCAACTTTTGAATGTCCGGCGCGCGGGCTCATTTAAATCTTAGGCTCCAGCGAGCAGACCGCCACATTCTCCGAGCAAACGCAAGACGCTCATACGTTACAGGATGTTTTCAAACGCCATAGCAGATATGCCTGCTGAGCAGTGCTGATCCCGTGTCCTTGGCGGGTGTCACTACCAGACCGTAACCGCTAATTCTAAGGGTCAGCCATACCGACTAAGATCAACAGCGATTTCGCAGCTTCTGCAGGGACAAGCAATCAGATGAAGCTGAGTGTGCTGTTCAAGCAAAAGCCTCTTGTTTATACGCTCAGCCAAACGCTCTGCGGAATTGGCAATCGCATGATCGCCGGTACTGCCTGCAAACGGGCGTGAAGCCGCGCACCACCACCAGTCAGAATATACTGCAGTGAAAATCATTTCAAAAGCAAAACCGATCAAAGATTTGAATACAATTCCGCAAAACCTCGCGAGGAAAGCCCGGTCTCTCTTCCACGCCAACGTGTTTTGAGATACTTGCAGGTGCATGCTCTCGGTGTGGCTGTAAAACAATATTTGTGATGAATCCAGTGGCTTTTGCTATCTTTGAATTCCTTGGGTGACTTGGTGTAGGTTGAATTTCAGCTTAGATCCGACGCAGAGAGGGCAGGCTTAGACCTCTGTTCTGATGTCAGATTACCAACCGTGTTTTTTAAAACGAGATTTGAGTCGTAATTCAGAATTCCCAGTACATAACCAGTTGGTGCTGTGTGCTAGCTCCTACAGCCTACTGATTGGTAATCGCGGACAGTCTTCGCACCTGGCCGGGCAATGTCTAAACTCCTCTATAGCTATCCAGGGACCAAACCCTAAAAGAAGTACAATACAAAATAGCGGTCTGTGTGCGACATGGCAAAGGATAACAGATTTTCTCGACAAGACGGGCTGCCGCTATTCCACAATTTGGCCAACCGTCGTGAGAACCGGTCCTGTCCCTTCGGATCTCCAAAGTGGATTTTACCGGTATCGCTGTGGATCTTGGCCGGAACCTACGGATACTAACAAGATCGCATTTCTAGGACTCTGGGTATCAAATATCTGACAACGTCGCGACTCGCGACTCCCCTTTGGACTACAGAAATCCCTCCAAATATCCCTCCCACTATGGAAGGGTTCCCCCCTTTACAACAGAGGATTGCAATGGACCCCTTTCGGGGACTCTTGGTTCCACTGGAAGGATCATCCGACTGGAACAAATTAGGTCCCCCGCGTCAGGATCATTCCGAGCGGTTCACCTAGGGTGCAAATTGACCTTGGGCAATGAGGAGCCTGTAACGCGCTTCTTTCTTCTCGTCATATGCCTACCCTTTGGGCTGGGTTGATGTAATTCCTTCCTTTACAAGAGTGGAGTAAAAAAGACCAGCCCAATGTTCAGGGACCCAAACCCCCAATGTGTCAAGCTATGAGTCACACCCGGCGAGCGGCCAGCTGGCGACCCACAGCCGCCGCAATGATGAAACTGACCCGACGAATGACAAAATATCCCTCCACATCTTCTTGAGCAATGATGGCTTGGTTCAAAAGCCCTTGGAGCCTCTGCAACAAGGCCAGCGCATCAGCATGCAACCCTCCCAATGTTTCAAAAGCGAAGGCTTGGAAAGCCACAGGCGGCTGCTGACGCGACAACAAGACAGCATAGCGGGTCTGCTTGTCTTGGGCAGCGCGCGCGGCGGCCCCACCCGGCACGAAGTGCAGCAAGTTGGCAACTGTGAGTGGGGAAGAGCCAACGATGTCGATATAAAGGTCACGCCCCTCCTCCCACGCATGGAGGCGGAGGTCTGCGCGACGGCGCTCCTGGCCAGGGACAGGGGTGGGAAAGGCGGGTTCCCGGGTGACCCGCTGACGAGCTGAGGTAAGGACAGCGTCCAGGCCGTTACGAACGGAGTAATGTCGGCCGACAATGGCAACATCCCCCCCTGAGGTGCAGTGGACCGCGTGGTCGCCCCAGACATCCAACTCCCTCAAGCAGCACGGGCATTGGGAGCCAGGGTGGAAAATGGGGATCAAGAGCTGGTATTGAAGGCGGCAGCGGAACGACTCTGGGGGCATGGTTTGCTGCAAATGGGGAACTGGGAGAGCCAGCAGCCAATCAGACGCTCCCGGCTGTGTAAGAGATTGGAGCACAGCACGGTCGCGATCCGAGCGAGCAGGGTCATCAAGAACCTCCTGGTATGCGCGGTGAGACAAGGGTTTGGACAGCCGGGCTTGCACTTTGCTGCGGACAAAATCCGGATCCTCGAAGAGCGCCGCATCGAAATCAGGAACAAGGGCGCAGTAGTCAGCCTTGGCAGCTAGGGCAGCGGGGACAAGAGGGGCAGTGGATGTCCCCAGAAGGCGGTCCTGGAGGGGGGCTGTCTGCGTGACGGAGGCGAGATAGGCACAAGGCAGAAGGGAAGTGGCCTTAGTGACCCCTAGACCCCCCTGGGCAATAGGCAAGCCAGCCAAGGTTTGCTGCAAAGGGCCAAAACCACCACCACCAGCTGTGACAATGGATTGGAGGACCTGGGTTTGGAGCATATCAAAGGTCACCAAAGCTTGCGCAGCTGCAGTTGGCGGCATGGTCCGGGCTGTGAAAACCACCTTGCAGGTCCCAAGGCAACTGCGAAGCAAGAGAAGCTCGGCTTGGGGGTGGCGGAGAATCGGCAAACGCTGGAGCGAGGCTGCCACGGCATCAACGTGCGCCTGGGCTACGGAAGCCGCGTACTCGACTGACACGGTGACCGCTGCCCCCAACACTATCAAACCAGCACGAGTTTCATTGACGAAGCCCAGAGGGAACCCATCCAAATGCTGAGGGTTCGGGCGCGGCGACCACACACAGCACTTGTGAGGGTTGAGGCTCAAGCCATATGCGGGGGCCCGGTCAACAACCAACTGGACTGCCTGCTGCGCTGCGGGCACGGGACCAACAAACGTGCCGTCATCCAGATACCACCCTTGGTGTACGTCGGGACACTCCCGATGAAGGTCAAGGAGGAGTGGCTGGACAGTGAGCGCAAAAAGCAGCGGAGAGAGGGGGTCCCCTTGCTGGACCCCTGTTGTGGAGTCCACGACATGGGGCCCAACATACTGATGGGCCGCGCAGCCGTACGTCGTCGCCACATACTGCCAGATGCTGGGGCAATGGAGGGCGACTTCCCCAAGCATGCGGTTGCGGTCGACCGTATTGAAAGCATTTTGGAAGTCCAAGCTGACAACGACGAGGTCGGGGGAATCTTGCTGGTGTGCCACCAAGCGGTTGAGGGCATGGACGAGGCCTTCTGCACCCCCTCGGACTCCAACCCCAACTTGGTGTGGCTGCAAATACTCACTGACAGCGGGCAAGACGGCTGCAACAGCTATCTTGGAAACCAGACGGCGCAGGGTGAGCCCCACTGCAATGGGCCGGATACCCCCATTGGGCTTCAAGAGAGGGGTGATGGGAGCGCTGGCCCAATAAGATCGCAAGGGAGGGGGAACATCCCCAGCTAAGGCCCGATTGACCACGCCAAGGAGGCTGTCCAATAAGAGGTCTGAGCCACCTACAGAGAAGGCATGTTTTATATGTAATGGGGTCAAGCCGTCCCGCCCGCCAGCGGTACCAGGTGGGAAGGTTTTGAGGGCAGCCAAGACTTCCTCCACTTGGGCACGGTAAGGGGCCTGCGCAGGCGGGGCGCCAACGGGAAGCGGTCGGATAGGATGAAGCGCTGCCAGTGCAGCACATGTGTCAGGCGTGGCTGGGGCGATGGTGGCAGGCTCCAACATCCGAACAGCCGCTGATAAATGGCCATCTGCAACCTTGCGCAAGACGCGAGCGGCAAGCGCCGCATCGTCTAATGGGCGGGGTGGGGCAGTGGCTGCAGGCGCGGTGGCCAAGAGTTCATCAATTAGGCCATCAATATCCCCATCCAACCATGCGCGGGCCCGACGGCGGACATGCTGCGCAACTCCCTCACCCCGAGGCCTGCGACGAGCTGACAGGACGCACATCGGAAGGATCAACAGCTCAACCCAGGCAGCCTCGGAGCCCGAGTCCGCAACAGCCTTGAGAGCGGACCGCAATGCTGCAGCCCAAGGTATCCATGCTGACCTAGGGACCCTGCGGTACGAATGGTGACCAAGGGTGAAAACGTGATGGACAAGGGCAGGGGTCAGGGGATGGCGGCGGACACGGGCCGGGGGAGCAGAGGGCGGAGGATCAGCAACGGCGGCGGATGCACGCGGTCGTCCTCGGGGTTGCGAATGGAGGCGGCCCTGGGGCTCTGAAGTATCCTGCGGCGGCGGTGCAGGGCGGGGAAGGCCAGGAAGAAGGTTAACATCAGGGGGAACCAGGCCATCCTCCAGATTCCACAAGCGCTGGCAGGTGTCTGGGTTGGTTGCGCACGAAAGAACTCCCAGGGAATGGGTTTTGAAGCAAGTGGTGCACAACCAGCTGGAGGTAGCTCGCAAGATGGCTTCAAGCTTCCTGTACTCTGCTGGGGATCTGAGTTGCGACACCCAGTCATCCCGCCCAGCATCGCCGAGCTTGTGGAACCTCTGCAAGTGACGTAGGAGCCCAGCACCCGTAGTGATCTTACGAGACTTGCATGATGCCTTCCAAGGGCAGCTGGGGTCAAAGAGAGGAACGCTGGCCATGGCATCACCAGCTGGGCAACCCAACCCCAAGACCGTGCTGGATGCTGGAAAGTGGTGAAGCCCCCAGTCCCTCTGAAAAACTGGCTGGGCTGAGGCGAAGCGGAGAAGAAAAGGGAAAACCAAGATGATGTGTGAAGAAACACAGGAGTAAGTGTTGTAAAACACTGGAATCTTCGTAAGTGCTGGATGCTGGGGAGGGGTGAAGCTGTGAGTCCCTGTGAACGACGGGCAGGCGGAGGCAAATCTGAGGGGCCAAAAAAGAAAAAGAAAAAACCAATACTGTGTGTTAAGAAACACAGGAAGTGGGGAAGAACACGGGAAATTCCGCAGATGCCAGACGCCAGAAAGTTACGAAGCTGCCAGTCCTGCGGAAAGACTGGCCGAGCTGGTGCAAATCTGAGGAAGAAAACAGGAAAACCAATACGATGTGGTATCAAACTGAGAATGAAGTGTTGAAAAACACTGGAAATTCCGCAAAGGCTGGACGCTGAAAGTGGCGAAGCTGCCAGCCCCGCTTAAAGACTGGCCAGGCGAAGGCAAATCTGAGAAAAAAAGATAAAATCAATACTATGGGTGACGAAACAGATTATCTTCTTTCTTTCTTTACGCCGCTTTTTTTCCTTCCTTCCTACCTCGTGATAAAGGTGAGTCATTTCTCAACCACCGAATCCCTTGGGAGAGTCTCTGGGCCTACCTGTTGTAAAGGGCTAATCCTTTCGTACCGCCCCCTACGGCTACTTGACTATACCCAAGCTGTCGTAGACTGACCCCGTGCTGCTCAAATTGATTCTGGCTTATCCTGGCTGATATATCTGGCTTATCCTGGCTGACTATTCTGGCTTATCCTGGCTGAGACTGATATATTTGGCCTATCCTAGCTGATATATCTGGCTTATGCAGCTGGCTGAATATTCTAGCTTATCCTGGCTCAAACTGATATATCTGGCTCATCCCGGCTGAAATATCTGGCTTGTCCTGGCTGAATATTCTGGCTTATCCTGGCTGAGACTGACATATTTCACTGTTGTTTTTAGAATCTGGCTGCTCCACAGACTATGGTGAGGCCCCCCGTTGCCACAACGTGGTAGACTTGGCCAGTGCTACTCACATTTTGGCTGTTCCGTAGACTGTGGTAAGGCCTCTGGCAGACAGATAGACGAGTGTGCAAGGTTAAATGGGATATACGTGCAAATCCCGTGTTTTGACTCAATCGGAAGCCTCCACTCACCCTCACACCGTTCACAATGGCAATTCTAATATTTAGGTTATGGGTGTGAAGACCTGCAAGTACGAGCGGAGCGAGTGATCAGTTGCTTTAGTTGGCTGGGCCGTTTTATGGCGGCCTTGCGCCACACGTGACACACTTGCTGTCTTCACACAGGTATCAGTCATTGATAGTGCTAGGCAAGTGGATACATTTAGAGTCTTCTTATGTTAACGCAATTGAGCCTCCATAACATAAATCCTTGCATACGATAACAAATATCTTGCATGATACTTGTCTCCCTGATCTTCACTCATAGGTATGTATTGAGTTCTGAACATTATTATTGAATGTCTTGTGCTTTAAGTGATCTTCATGTGTGCACTATTAGGATATGGGTCCATTGAGAACATAAGGTACCTTGAAACACGGTAGATTGTGGACGCTTTCGAACATAAGGTACAATCTGATCTAGATTACACGTTTTTCGGGTGAACTCTTAAGGCTGCCCCACCGGTGTGAATGCCAACTGGTTGTGAAAGATGCTGGGCATTTCCAGATGCTAGTCTTGTCCAACAGTTGTGCAAGATACTCAGCAGACAGTCGTACGGACTGCAGCTAGAGTAACTTCGTCTACTGACGACCTGTCTGCCGTGTACAGGTGCGGTGCGGCAGTGTGTGTTGTATCATTGTTGCTATGGTGAGAGTGAACAAGCTTAGTGTACCCTGTAGTCACTTAAACAGACAAGGGACAGTGACTGCAGGGAGTATAGGCATGTACTTGAACGTAGCCGCCTAGAGCCTTATCTAGGAATTGCTTGATCTGTGCTTGATTGCAATACAATGATGTAACGGAACTGGTTGTGAAAGATGCTAGGCATTTCCAGATGCTAGTCTTGTCCAACAGTTGTGCATGATACTCAGCAGACAGTCGTACGGACTGCAGCTAGAGTAACTTCGTCTACTGACGACCTGTCTACAGACGTCTGCCGTGTACAGGATACGCCAATGCCCATAATCTTTCAGTATGACACCCGCAACCAATGAAGATACAGATATTCAACAATTAAGTTAAAGTAAGCAAGTAACTTGTCCGTGCATGTCTTAACATGTCTAACTAGGCCAATATTGATTAATCGGCCTTAGCTGCAAGCACGAAAGGAGCGAGTGATCAGTTGCTTTAGTTGGCTGGGCCGTTCTTATGGCGGCCTTTCGCCACACGAGACACGCTTGCTGTCTTCACACAGGTATCAGTCATTGATAGTGCTAGGCAAGTGACATTCAACTCCACTGCTTGGTTCTCAAATACCAGCGTTGCAAGATCACGCGTTGATCTGGCAACCACGTGCGAATACCGTACGACACTATTTCTGACATGACGTTGTGTTTAACCACACTTCTCTGTGATAAATAGTTCTAGTCGTCTCATGTATGCCTTTGTTCATGCCATTGTTTATCAGTTCCCTTTACGAGTTCATGTCTGTTCAAGAGGAAGGCAGTCTCTCTATATGTCACAAAATGTAACAGCAATGCCACTGCAAACAGGAGGGGGGATA
Organism: Botryococcus braunii; assembly: GCA_002005505.1. NCBI lineage: Eukaryota > Viridiplantae > Chlorophyta > Trebouxiophyceae > Botryococcus > Botryococcus braunii. The sequence continues at coordinate 476,139 of KV908367.1, forward strand.
GGGGGTGAGTGGGTGTGTGTGTGTGTGTGTGTGTGTGTGTGTGTGTGTGTGTGTGTGTGTGTGTGTGTGTGTGTGTGTGTGTGTGTGTGTGTGTGTGTGTGTGGGGGGGGGGGGGCGGGTGTTGGTGCGTCGGTGCCGGTGTGGGTGTGGGTGCGCACCCACTAGTGGCCAGGGTGCGTGTGTGTGTATGTGTGTCCCCGCATGCGTGTGTGTGTGTGTGTGTGTGTGTGTGTGTGTGTGTGTGTGTGTGTGTGTGTGTGTGTGTGTGTGTGTGTGTGTGTGTGTGTGTGTGTGTGTGTGTGTGTGTCCCCCATCACTAACCTGACTCTGAATCTGTACCACCGTGATGAGGTTTGTACGTAATTATACCTGCAAGACGCTAGCGTAAGTGTTCACCGTCAGGGGCACAGCTGCGTAGCTACGTACAGAAAGCGACTTTGAATCAAATTGCATTGTACGGGAAACTTAACAGGGCAGTTCGTTCTTTTTGTGCTCAAAACGTTTTTTCCCGCTGAGAGCTTGTGGGCCGACCTGGGTGGCTGCGAAGCAGTGGCAAGAGTACCGGCTTCAGATCCAGTATTCTCCGTTAAGTTCCCAGATGTTAACTTCAACACTTCGTCATGATGCCCGGTTTCCGTTTTGAACTTACCATTAATGACGGGACCATTTGACTGGTACTAAATTAGTACGTACCCGTTCTAACGAGTACAACTAATACCCTCCTACGGATCCGATGTGGTAACATTGTTACATGTGCCAGAGGTAATCAAGGTCCTGCAGGTCAGCTGAATCAGAAGAATCAGGGTATCAGGATACCGAACAAAGATATAACCGAAAACAAAGTAATAAGTAACTACATGACATCAACTTAATACATTGCAATTGAAGTTTCCAAAGGTATCACATAATTTTACTATTTGTGGGTGTTGTAACATGTCCAAATATGTGACAATGCCAAAGCAAATCTTGGCGAGTTCCAACTTTCGGATCCTATGTGCTGTAGCGTTAACTAAGCGGAAGAGGTTTTTATGAGACAGTGAGACGTTCGTGGTGTGCAACGAAAGAGTGTTACATGATTGATTCGCAAGCGTGCTCTTAAACCCAGGGTGGATTGAATTATACTGTACTGCCACAGACGCGTAGTCGGGCAACCGAGCGAACTACTTGAGCGAGGTTGTACTGCGAATCCAGATCACATGGCAAGTCAAAGAGCAATGCCAAGGACCATACTAGAGCATTATACCCTAGGAAATGCTACATGCCCTCCCCCTTGGCATAAGCTATGAGATGTTGTTTATGGCAATGGGGCCACAAACGTAAGACAGGGGCATCACGAACCCTGCTTACTGTAACTATAGACAATCACACCTCCTATAGTTACGAAACAACGCAAGTCAGAGGATGAAGTCCACAAAGCAAGTTAGCACGACACAGACGAGGGACTCATCTGCTCAATGCTCGAATACCTTAACATTCTAAGGACTATCGTCTGCAAGGCGGATCCTCTAACTTAGGGGACGAACTCCCTAGACAGCACTCACACCAGTGATGAAACAATTAGGTTGAGTCATTAGACTAGCACTTGTCCAAACCTTAGGTCCAGTTACCCTGCACTGCAGTGTAACCTTCGCTTGAGGTGGCTTTCCAACTAAAGGCATAAGGCATATCGTCTAGAGCAGCAAGCTACACACGACTAACTGCCACATAGTGTATCTCATGGGTAAGATACCAAAGCAAGTTATTCATGCACGGAACTAAAATTTGCAGCTACACTGCCACAGCAAGTGCATCACAAATGGAGCCGTGGGTCAAGGAAACATAACCCATGCAAAACATATAACCAAGAGACATGCATGCAAGTCCCGATTCACGAATCCCCCTCCCAGACCCTTCCACCCTCCCTCCCTCCCAGATCAAAGCTGGCTGGTGTTGAAGCTCCAAGGGTCATCAGCCGCAAGTGGCTGGAAAAGTCTCAAGCCGCAAATGGCTTAATCAAGGGATGCCCGCAAGTGGGACTTAAGAAAGGACTGGGGCAGCTGCCACGTCATCAGCCAGATGGCGAACATGGGCAAGAGGATCCCAAGTATTCTCAGTCTCATCGTAGCCTTTCCATTTGACTAAGTAGCGCCAAGACTTTCCAACTTTCTTCTTAGCTATGATGGCCTCCACTTCATAAACGCCGCCACGCTTGTCTGCATACAAAGGAGGTGGTGAAGTAACAGTAACTGGTACAGATGAAGACACATAAGGCTTCAGCTGGGAAACATGAAACACAGGATGAATATTTACAGTCTCAGGCAAGACGAGTCTAAAAGCTCGAGAACCAACTGCTGCAGCAATAGTAAAGGGCCCAAAATACTTAGCTGATAACTTTGACGAGAGCCCAGGTGAAAGCTGGTTTTTTCCTTGCAGCCAACAACACCTGGTCCCCCACCTTGAAAGAGTGGTCTCGTCTCTTTCTATCTGCATAAGATTTCTGCCGTTGCTGTGCAGAGGCAAGATTAGATTTGGCACTCTCTAAGGCAGTCTGCAGCCCCTCAACCCATTCAGAAACGGCAGGATTCACAGAACGTGCGGGAACAGCAGAAGACAAGGGAGTAAGGGGATGGCGCCCATGATTCAGGAAGAAGGGTGTCTGCAGTGTTGAAGCCTGAAGTGAGTTATTATATGCAAACTCCACCATACTCAAATACTTGTACCAGTCATCCTGCCTGGGACCCACAAACCCTCTCAGCATGTCTTCCATGGTCCTGTTCATTCTCTCAGTCTGCCCATCCGTCTGAGGGTGGTAAGCAGTAGACATAGCAATCTCAGTACCCAATATTTTCACAAAGGCCTTCCAAAAATGGCTAGTGAACCTTGGATCTCTATCACTCACAATGGAGGTAGGCATTCCAAATCTCACAAAGACCCTGTCTATAAACAGTTGTGCAAGTTGAGGTGCAGTGATGGTTTTAGTGCATGCAGCCAAGACACACAACTTAGAAAACCTATCAACAAATACCACAATAGAGTCAAAACCACAGCAGACAGGTAAATCAGTCACTAAGTCAAGGGAAATGCTCTGCCAAGGTCCATCCGGAATAGGCAGTGGCTGAAGTAGAACATAAGGTACGGCTCCAGTCCCCTTAGTGCGCTGGCAGGTGTCACAAGGCCTGCAAAAGTCCCTGACTGATGAGCTGAGACGTGGCCACCAAAATTCCCTGCACACTAATTCATACATCTTGTTAATCCCAAGATGGCCAGAAAAGGGGGTGGCATGACACTCTCTCAGTACCTTCTCTCGCAATGCATCAGGGACATACACTCTACCTGACTGCACCGAATAAGGTACAGTGTCTCTCATCACCAAAACACCTTCTTCCACAAGTTTAGCAACTGTGGGATCAGAAACACACAGCAAAGCAATTTCTGGTAGGAGGGACGAGACAGAAACAGTGGAGACATGCATTACTGCCAAATCAACACGCCTAGACAAAGCATCTGCAACAACATTGTCAGTGCCCTTCACATATACAATATCAGGCATGAATCTCATGATTTCAGTAAGCCATCTTTCCTGCCTACTAGTCCTAACAGGAGCACTCAATAAATACTCAAGTGCTTGCTGGTCAGTGTGTACAGTAAACTTAGCACCCAGCAACAAATGCTTCCATTTAAGCAAGGCATGAACAAGAGCAAGCAACTCTCTGTCATATGGTGCTAACTTCCTCTCAGGGGGTTGGAGTTTCCTGGACTCGAAGGCAACGGGCTGCAGTCCCTTTCCTTGATCTTGCTGCAATACAGCACCAACAGCAAAACCCGAGGCATCTACATGCACAACAAAAGGTTTATCTAAATCAGGCATCAAAAGGCAAGGAAGAGTAGAAACAAGATCTTTCAGTGCTACAAAGGCTTCCCGCTGGGGTCCCTCCCAGGTCCAAGGCACATCCTTTTTGAGCAACTCAGTAAGAGGATAGGCAACATCTGCAAAATGGTCCATAAAAGTATCATAATATTGAGTAAGACCTAGAAACCCTCTCAACTGTGACACATTCAAAGGAGTGGGCCAATCCTGAATGGCTGCAACCTTCCTAGGATCTACCATAATCCCATGAGGTGTCAACAGGTGTCCAAGGTATTCCACCTGCTTAGCAACAAAATCACACTTAGGCCTTTTGCAATAAAATTTATGTTCCCTGAGCACTGATAAGACTGTCCTCAAATGCTCCATATGCTCTGCAACAGATTTAGAATATATGAGGATATCGTCTAGGTACACCAGCACAAATCTATCAAGGAAGGGAGACAAGATAGAGTTCATCACAGACTGAAAGGTGGCAGGTGCATTGGTTAACCCAAAAGGCATAACAGTGAACTCATAATGACCATAACGGGTCTTAAAAGCAGTCTTTTCTATGCTGTCCTCATGCATACGTATCTGATGATATCCAGAGGCAAGGTCTAGCTTAGAAAATACACAACTTCCATGCAATTGCTCGAACATCTCATCAATCTTAGGAAATGGGTGTTGGTTCCTAACAGTAATCCTATTCAAGGCCCTGTAGTCAATGCATAAACGCCATCCACCATCCTTTTTGGGAACAAATAAGATGGGTGCACCAAATGGTGATGTCGATGGGCGGATGAACCCCCTCTCAAGGAGCTCCTGCAACTGTGCACGTAGCTCAGCAAGCTGGGCTCCAGACAGTGGATATATGCGGGAGGCTGGAGGAGTTGCGTCCGGCTCCAATCTGATGTGGTGGTCTCCAGCACGAGAAGGAGGGAGGCCTTCAGGAAGTCCCGACAGTACATCCTTAAATTCCTGCAAAAGCTGCTCCAACTCTGGCACATTGTATGCATCAGTATCTGAAACATTGTCAGTCACTGCATTCAGTTGAATAATGTACACTGATTCACCCAACTTCACCATCTCTTCCACTTCCATGGATGAGATCACATACCCAGGCATGCCTGACCTCTGACACCCCAAAAGTACATGTGTTTTATTAGCATGAACCAAAGACACAGCATTCAATTTCCAATTCACACTTGGGTTAAAAGCAGTTAACCAAGGTTTGCCCAAGACAAGATCATAGTAGGTCAACTCAGTAGGGAGGAAGGTGACTCCAAAACCCAAGGTCCCAACAGTTAGGTCAGTTGACACACTATGTCCTACCACAGATGTCCTACCATCAGCCACTCTCACAGTAACATGTGAACTCAAAGGCACAGGGGGAAGGGCAAGCTCCTGCACAAGTTTATCATCAATAAAATTTGCAGAGGCTCCACTGTCCAACAAAATCCTGACAGGTCTACTAGCAAGAATTCCCTCAAACTCTATGCAAGTGGAGGAAAGATCAAGACCATTCACAATGTGTCTACTGTCAAGCTGAACAAAAGAGTCAAAAGAAGTTGCGGGCAGGGGTTTCTCCTTCACACTGAGACAACCAGTCTGTACCAGGCAACGATATAAGGGCAAGCCTGTATGGGAACTGCAGTGGGGTGAGCTCTTAAAGGTGGAAGTAAGACCCAGTGCATCCAAAACAGAAGCCGAGAGCAATACATCATGAGAGTTGTTGTTGTGTAGTCCCTTCCAGCACCTGTTCACAGTGGCTCAGGCAAGAGAGCACAGTCAATCTAGTACCTGGCAGTAGCTGTGACACAAGCTGGCTAACAGTACACTCCCTGTTACTACCATCAACAAACAAGACAACATGAGCATCACTAGAAAGAAGGTGAGGAGCTGCATCTCTCTTATACATGCACACAGGATTGATCAAGTCACTGGCATGGGGGGATGTCTGAAACTCTCTACACAAACCATGCCCATCCACAATATGGGACTTGAAAGAATGGCAACAACTGTGAAAGAAATCCTGCAGATTACCAAGCCCATACAAAACAGGAATCCCATACGGGGTCACTGAACAGTTGGCAGACATCTGAAACAGGCCTCACACTGCTGTAATACCAAAGAAGTCCAACAAATCAAGTTTTATTTAATTTGTGAAAGTGATTCCTCAACTCAAGGTGTAATTGGAAGCACGGAAGAACGTCGTAGCCACCTCCACGGACCGAGCGGATGCCAAGCCTACATCGTAGGTCCCCAAAAACATTTCAGTCTGCATAAGCCAAGGATCCAACATCATTGGATCTCCCTCGAATACAGATGGGTCTGGCAACTTGAGCGAGGGCTTCCCTGAACCTGACGAGGCTGTAGCCGATGCCGGAGTTGCCGTTGGTATGGGCTGCGGCACGACCACAGGTGCAGGTTGCGCGAGAGAGCACTGAATTAACATCTCAAGTCCCTCTGAAATGCTCTGAGTGGTATCAACTGGAGGGGAATGCGACGGAACACTAGATCCTAATGCAACGGCTCCTTCGAGCAGGGCACCGATATCTACCAAACGCCTAAGCATACAACGAGGATCTACCCATGAACGATCTACATATACATAAGCAAGAAGATCTATGGATGGATCTGGCTCCGCGATGCCAGGACTAGGTGCACGAGCCCTTGAACCCGAACGAGGATGCCGAGACATCACAATCCGAAAGGAAAAGAAACGCACCACGAACGAACGACAAGGAACTAATCCTTGTCGCCGATACCACTGTAGCGTTAACTAAGCGGAAGAGGTTTTTATGAGACAGTGAGACGTTCGTGGTGTGCAACGAAAGAGTGTTACATGATTGATTCGCAAGCGTGCTCTTAAACCCAGGGTGGATTGAATTATACTGTACTGCCACAGACGCGTAGTCGGGCAACCGAGCGAACTACTTGAGCGAGGTTGTACTGCGAATCCAGATCACATGGCAAGTCAAAGAGCAATGCCAAGGACCATACTAGAGCATTATACCCTAGGAAATGCTACATGTGCTGACAAGGGGTCTTCTAGCTGACATTCAGCATCCACACACTCACTGCAGGGACTGATCTCTAGCTTGCATCGCCAAAGAGGTCTAGATTTGTAGGCAAACAATGTCCGTGGTGTTGAGAGATGAAACCATGTCCTCGGTCGCGACCGTCACGATCGTCATATGATGCAACCTCGTTTGAGGAGGTGGAAGCATAAGCTTAAGGCAGCCAGCGTCACCAGCTCCATGGACAGATTGTGTGACATGAAGTCTGAAATTCGACATCTAGTCATGATCCCATATGGCAAATTTCTATAGCCAGGCTATTCGAGCGGCCACGAGTGTAGAACCGGTCCGAGTGTACAGAAAAATTGATACGGAGTACTGTTAGAATTACCGGAGCTGCCACACAGCATTTTCGAACAATCCATACAGCTTTAGTGCTGCTAACGGGAGCCCTTGTTTTCCAAAGCAAAGAACATGTCGTGATTGTCGGCGAGTGTCGGTTGAGTATCTTTCGTAGCTGTTGGATTTTCCTCTCTGTTTCACCCGTAACATGTTGCCAGTAAAGATTGTCACATGGAGACTGTGTGCATGCACGCCTGATCATGCTTTTGGCAGCTCCCTGTGTGCAAAGCCCACCGGGCGGCACAAATGACTAGAGGTGCTACAACAGTGTTGCAGAATGTGCTGTCCAAGCGGTTTCGCTGTAGTATATCAGCGGAAGAGAGTTTAGGAATCAGACAATTCGTGATGTGCACGGAAAGAGTGTTACATGAATGAGCCGCAGGTCCACCCTTAATGCCATCCAGGGTTGAATGTACAGTGTACTGCCACAGACGTGTAGTCGGGCAACCGAGCGAACTACCTGAGCGAGGTTGTACTGCGAACTCAGATCACATGGCAAGTCATAGAGCAATGCCAAGGACCATACTAGAGCATTAGACCCTAGGAAATGCTGCATGCCCTCCCCCTTGGCATAAGCTATGAGATGGTGTTTATGGCAATGGGGCCACAAACGTAAGACAGGGGTATCACGAACCCTGCTTACTGTAACTATAGATAATCACACCTCCTATAGTTACTAACTACTGCAAGTCAGAGGATGAAGTCCACAAGCAAGTTTAGCACGACACAGACGAGGGACTCATCTGCTCAACGCTCGAATACTGAAATATTCTGGGCTTGGCGTATCATGGTGGCGGCACGGAGGGTGTTAGACGATGTCCTCCTACTTGTGCGTTGTTAAGTAGGCACGGACATATACAAGTCAAGGACTGGTTAGCAACTGATTGATAGACACCCGGAGTGCCACTATAGTTCCAACCAAGTGTTACAATATCTCTCATCTCTCCTAACAAGGTGACGCAGTTCAAACACGCCTAACCTGCTCTCACCCAGGTCGTGTTCATTACTTTGTCCGATGAGCTAAACTCAACTCTATATGTCTAACATGTTCTAACAATGTTCATCTGAGTGCTAAATCCAGGAATACAATAAGGATTAAGTCACCTGCATGGTGGCGGCACGGAGGGTGTTAGACGATGTCCTCCTACTTGTGCGTTGTTAAGTAGGCACGGACATATACAAGTCAAGGACTGGTTAGCAACTGATTGATAGACACCCGGAGTGCCACTATAGTTCCAACCAAGTGCCTTCCCTATCCGTGCTTGCCCCATATGCCTCCTTTCTACAAACGTGTCTGTAACTTGCGTTATGATAGTCTTCGTTCAAATGCATGTATTGCCTGGCAGAACTCAGGGTTCTGCCTCTCTTTCCTAATTGGTATTGTCTTCATACGGAGACTTGCCATTATTACTCCTCTGAGGGAAAGGCATAAAATTAATTAACACAACACTTCCCCTTGCCTTTACCTCACAGAAACTTGGCCAGTCCCAGTGAGTTACGATGTCCCAGAAACACTTGTCTAACTAGTGGTTTGGTAAAAATGTCAGCCACATTTCTAGCAGATTGAATGTACTTGAATTCAACCTGCCCCTTTGCAATAGCTTCACGTGCGAAATGACAGCTAATTGCAATATGCTTTGTGTGTTTGGAGTACACCGGATTCCTCAGGTGGTTTATACACCCTTGGTTGTCACAATGAATCTTCACTATCCACGGTAACACTCCAATTTCCTCCAGGAAACCTCTCAGCCAATTTGCTTCCTTCACAACAGCACTTGCTGCCATGAATTCAGCCTCCACTGTTGAAGTGGCAACAGCAGATTGCTTTTTACTTCCCCACACTACTGCTCCTCCAAACACAGTGAGGACAAAGCCAGTGGTAGAGAAGCGATGATCCTGATCACCTCCATAGTCGGCATCCACATAGCCTTCTAGCTCTATCTCCCCCCCTCCGAGAGTTAGAACCAAATCTCGGGTTCCTTTCAGATACTTCAACACACGGATGGCTTCATTCCAATGTGCTGTGGTGGGAGATATGCGATAACGAGACAATACACCTACTGCCTGAGCTATATCGGGACGTGTGGTGTTGGCTATATACAGAAGAGACCCTACTAACTCACAGTAACGGTGACCTGGAGGTAGTGGACTGCCAGCACCAATGCTGTCGCTCCCATCTCTCGGTGCAGGCCTTTGGGACATTACGAAATCTTTTGTCATGGGAGTATCAGGTCCCACTGACTCAAGATCCAAGCCAAATTTCTCTACAAGTGCATCGATTTTAGGGATGCAACTCAGGGTGATCAGCCCTTTATCTCTATCTCTCATCACTTGACATCCCAAGAAATCCTTCACTTCCCCAAGATCATGGATGGTGAATTCTTTCTTGAGAAGTCCCTTCACTCTCTCGATTTCTGACATGCCCTTGGAAACTATCAGAAGATCATCAACATAGATCAGCACATAGGACTTTCCTCCATCAGTAGAGCATCTCACATACACTCCCGCATCACTCTTGCACACCTCATACCCCATGACTTCAAGTTTGTCATTCAGGGTTTTGTGCCAGGCACGTGGAGCCTGCTTCAGGCCATACAACGCCTTTCTCAATCGGCACACAATATTCTTATCACCATTCTCAAAGCCAGGAGGTTGCGTTACATATACTTCCTCCTCGAGCTCACCATTCAGAAAGGCGGTCTTAACGTCCACCTGATGAATTTCACAGCCCTCTCTTGCAGCAACAGCAAGCAGAGCTCTTCTAGCTCCATAGCTACTAGTAGGAGCAAAGACCTCCATCACATCCACTCCAGGGATTTGTCTGCATCCCTGTGCCACTAATCTGGCCTTGAATCTCACAACATTGCCATGTGCATCCATTTTCACTGAAAATATCCAGTGAACTGGAATAACCTTATGTCCACGAGGTCTCGGAACATACTCCATGACCTCATGAGTATCTAGAGAATTTTGCTCTTCCTGCATAGCTGCCTTCCAGTATTCCCACTGGGGAGACATCTGTGCTTCTCTCAAATTAGAGGGAACGTGAATTTTCCCAAATCTGACACCTGTGTGCTTTTCCTCTGAATTGCCTGATTTTCTCTCACTTTGTCCAGAACCCACTACTCTTCCACTGACACTCGCTGAGTTACACATCACAGGCTCTCCAGTAGAAGTAGAATGCTCTCTCATAGCACGCTCTCGCTTGGACTCACACTTGGCTTTGCACAAGTTACTCTGCTCATCCCTCACATCATCCTCCCATGCACAGGTACCTCTCGGACAGTCTTTGTAATTTGGAATCCCTTCACATTGTCCAGACTTCCGATTCACCTCCTCAGACACACTCTGACATGCCTGCAAGAGTTCAGACTCTTCAGGTCTCTCACAAGCAACATCGGGATATGGCAGAGTGTCTGCATACTTCCCCTGATTTATGTGATCCACATGCCTCTCAGACCGACTGCATGTCACTGTTGGGAGTGACCTCACATCTCTGACATCACTCTCCCAGGCACAGGTACCTCTCAGTGAGCACTTGTAATTTGGTCTGTCTCCACAATGTCTGTGCTCCTGATTCACCTCCTCCTCTCGTCCCTTACATGGAGTCAAGGATGCAGATCCTGTCTCCCGCTCACAATCATGTTTGGCTGGTGCAGAGAAAGCATATGATGCTTCCTCTGACCGGTGGCTGCCACCACAGTCCCGTCCAGGAGTGCTCTGACTGGACGGGTTGCCAGAAGAACTCTGCATGGTCACATCTCTTACATTTCTCTCAGTCACTGAACAAGACCCACCCATACTGCTCAGCTCCCCGGGACCATTTGCAGCTTTGCATGTAGCTGCCCCCCTCACTGCACTCACATGCAATTCATGCCCCTCATGTGAATCACCCTCTAGCTGCACTTCCCCTGGTCCCTGTGACAGAGAGTCACATTCAGTCAACCCCTCTCGCTCTCTGCTCTCTCCCTTCTCCTGTGGCAGCAGGAGGTCTTTGGCGGCAGTGCGTTGTTCGTGTCGTTGAGCCCGGGTCAGGCCATCCAATTGGTGGTTGCGGCAATCAGACCTAGTTGGTCTGAGGACCTCCTGGGCTCGCTCCATCTGCGGTCGAAGGTGGGAGTCCTGTCTCACTCCTCTGGCTAAGTCCTGTACTGCCTCCAGGGTTTGATCCATCTCCACTGGGTCACACAGTCTTCTGGATTCAGGCTCGGGCTCAGCCTCACTGGGGGGTCCTGTGACAGGCTGTGTGGGGAGGTTGCTGGAGGCTGGCAGGTACTCAGGCTCACTGTGTGGGTCATCAAGATCTGTCTCAAGGCTGATGTTGGTTGTGCCAGGGGAGGTGCCGGGAAAGACTGGGGGAGTGTCACTTGCAGAGGGCTCAGGACACAGAAACTCTGTAGACTGTGTTGAGGAAACGCTCATGCCAACCCGAGAGGCTCCCCTGAGGTGCTCCACGAAAACCACATCTCTGCTCTCCTTCCAGATACCCCCTCCCACATAGATCCGATAGGCTTTGGAGGAGGCTGAGTAACCAGTAAGCATCCCTGGCACAGTTTTAGGGGAAAACACAGAGCGCTGGACATCAGGAATGTGCACAAAGGCCAAGCAACCCCAGGTACGCAGTGGGGTTACATTTGGTTTGTAGCCAAAAAATAATTCTGATGGCGTGCGGTCCCTCCCGGTACTGGGACCCATGTTCAGTAGGGTGCATGCAGTTTCCAGGGCCTCCTTCCACAACGTTGGACTGGCAGCTGCAAAAGCCAGAAGAGTCCTGGTACGTTCCTTGAGGGTGCGATTGGCTCTTTCAGCCGCTCCATTCTGTTGCGGGGTGTAAGGAGCTGAGGTCTCCAATTTAGTCCCCTGGGATGCACAAAATTCTTTGAACGTGGCATTCAGAAATTCAGTTCCACGGTCACACCGGACACACTTCACTTTGGTTTTCTTCTGGGTCTGCCAGTATAGAATGAGGTCCCTCACAGCAGCACTGATGGCATCTTTGGACTTCACAGGCAGGACCGCCTTTAACTGAGATGACTCATCCAAAGCAGTCACCCAGTAACGTTCACCAGTTACTGCAGCAGGAAAAATGGGGCCCACAGTGTCAATATGTACTCTGTCAAGTGGTTCAACAGCTGGTCTACTGCTTATTCCAAATGGAGGCCGAGACGTCTTTCCCTCAATACATGCTTCACAGTAGACTGGACAATTGGAGCAGGGACATAGGGATGTATCAAGTCCCGAGACCAGGTCCTCATTGGTTAGGCGCTGCATCCATGTTTCACCTGGATGTCCCATTCTGCTATGCCAGAGGTATCGTCTGGCACAGTTGTGTGAGTTTTGGGTGGGGGTTTTGGACTTCACAGCAGCTGAAATTCTTCTGTGGTTAACACTGGGACTCAGAGCTACAACTTGATGAATATAAAATAGCCCTTTCTCTGCACTGATCCGAGACCTCCAGCTGTTTGGACCACAGACTTCAGTGAACGCTCCAACATCATCTGTGCGAAAGACTGCCCCATCCCGCAATGCTGCAGATACTGACAGTATGTTTGAGGTTGCAGAAGGAACACACTGAACATGATGTATCCACAGGGGAACTCCCACTCGACTGAGGATGCAGACAGAGCCTGATGCTACAATTCCTCCAGTGGCATCTGAAGTGGCCAGATGTAATGGGATGGGTTTGGCATGCACAGTTGGATTATGTAGTAGGGTCACATCATTCACCAGATGTACAGATGCTCCACTGTCCACCAGCCAGGATTGCAGAGACGAATTTCTGACAGGAGTCTTCAGGATGTTGAGGGAAATTATGTATGGCATACCTCCAGGTGGTGGAGGTGGGGGAGCTGGGGGTTGGAACCATGCCGGAAAGGCATCCAGTCCAGGGTGCGCCAGCTGGGCTGCAGGAGGGTGTGGGCCACCCATATGTGGAGGTCCCTGTGGCCACATTCCCTGCAATTGTTGGACCGCTGCCACTACGTTCCGTTGGGTCTCCTCGTCCCGCTTCCTCTTTCGACAGTCCCTCCAGTAATGCCCCTTCTTATTGCAGTAGTTGCAGATGCCCTTAGTCTCGGACTTGGCCTCAGAGACAGTTGGTTGGGCCTGCTGATGGACTGCACTGGCAGCTGGTGGGGTATTGGCTCCACTGGAGCCTTGTCCAAGAGCCAAAACCCTTGGTTGGCGAGGAGCATATTCATCAAAACCCACTGCAGCTGCTGTGTTGCGCAGAAGTCCAGCCAGCTTCTCCAGGGGTTGTGCTGCAGCAGTTGTGATCATTCCTGGCTCTTTAGCTGCATCAGGCAAGCCCTGCACAATCTGGGTTGCAACGTGTGCATCCAGTAGAGCATGGTTGTTCCTGTCAAGGCATGCCTTCAGGTTGATCATTCTGTTGACATATTGCGAAATCGTCTCGTCATGTTTCATTCCCTGGCTCATTTCTTGGAGCCAATCTGCATTGGCCTCGATATTATATCCACCAATAAACTTTCTGCAGATGAACTCATATGCATCATAAGCAGAGGGCAGATTAGACAGAGGTCCCAGCCATTCCTCTGGGACTGACTCATAAATCAGTAACATTGCGGCTGCGTCATGTGCTGTACCAGGCATAGCCTCCAGGATGGCAGGCAAAGACCCTTTTGACTCATTTGCTGCCAAAAATGCATTCTTCCAAACAATAATATTTGTCCCCCGTTCCTTCAGTTTTATGTGTACCTTGACATTTGTTGGGATAATCTTGGGCAGCTCATCTCCGCTGCCTCTTGAGGTGCTGGGAGTACACGGTTCTCTGATGGGTGTGGATGAGGCTGGTTCACTGCTTGACGTTGATGCTCCACTAGCTGATGATCCTTTCTTCTTGGAAGTCATAATTCCCCAGTTGTCTTATAACTCCAGTACTCGCAAGGTAGCAGCAAGATCTTACTTCTGAACCAGGTGGGTTGAGCTAACGGACAGCCAACGTGAAGGTGAAAGATGTAGTCTTTGACGATAAAGGCTCTCTCGTCAGGATTGCGGTCTCCACGTTGTCCTCCTTCTCTGATTAGTTCGTTGTATGACGGAGGTCCTGATCTCAAGCGCGCTGGAACGTTGAGGTTGGTGGTCTTCCTGGCTGTTTGCTTTGTCCGCTTCTTCGCCATTCACAGTCTAGTGAGCTCCGATTTAGGCGCCACCCACTCTCAGCATCCGAGCCCGTGGGCCCATAACCTGAAATATTCTGGGCTTGGCGTATCATGGTGGCGGCACGGAGGGTGTTAGACGATGTCCTCCTACTTGTGCGTTGTTAAGTAGGCACGGACATATACAAGTCAAGGACTGGTTAGCAACTGATTGATAGACACCCGGAGTGCCACTATAGTTCCAACCAAGTGTTACAATATCTCTCATCTCTCCTAACAAGGTGACGCAGTTCAAACACGCCTAACCTGCTCTCACCCAGGTCGTGTTCATTACTTTGTCCGATGAGCTAAACTCAACTCTATATGTCTAACATGTTCTAACAATGTTCATCTGAGTGCTAAATCCAGGAATACAATAAGGATTAAGTCACCTGCATGGTGGCGGCACGGAGGGTGTTAGACGATGTCCTCCTACTTGTGCGTTGTTAAGTAGGCACGGACATATACAAGTCAAGGACTGGTTAGCAACTGATTGATAGACACCCGGAGTGCCACTATAGTTCCAACCAAGTGCCTTCCCTATCCGTGCTTGCCCCATATGCCTCCTTTCTACAAACGTGTCTGTAACTTGCGTTATGATAGTCTTCGTTCAAATGCATGTATTGCCTGGCAGAACTCAGGGTTCTGCCTCTCTTTCCTAATTGGTATTGTCTTCATACGGAGACTTGCCATTATTACTCCTCTGAGGGAAAGGCATAAAATTAATTAACACAACAAATACCTTAACATTCTAAGGACTATCGTCTGCAAGCGGATCCTCCAAGTTAGGGGACGAACTCTCTAGACAGCACTCACACCAGTGATGAAACAATTAGGTTGAGTCCTCAGACTAGCACTTGTCCAAACCCTAGGTCCAGTTACCCTGCCTCGCAGTGTAACCTTCGCTTGAGGTGGCTTTCCATCAAAAGGCACAAGGCATATTGCCTAGAGCAGCAAGCTATACACACTAACTGCCACATGGTGTATCTCATGGGTAAGATACCAAGCAAGTCATGCAGTCACGGAACTACAATTTGCAGCTACACTGCATAGCATGTGCATCACAAAATGGAGCCGGGATAAAGAAACATAACCCATGCAAAACATAGAAGCAAGAGACATGCATGCAAGTCCCAATTCATGATTCCACCACCCTCCCAGACCCTCCCACCCTCCCTCCCTGATCCAAGCTGGCTGGCGAAGTCCAAGGGTCATCAGCCGCAAGTGGCTGGAAAAGTCCTCAAGCCGCAAGTGGCTTAATCAAGGGATGCCCGCAAGTGGGACTTAAGAAAGGACTGGTGCAACTGCCACGTCATCGGCCAGATGGCGAACATGGGCAAGAGGCTCCCAAGTGTTCTCAGTCTCATCATAGCCTTTCCACTTGACCAAGTACTGCCAGGACTTTCCAACTCTCCTCTTAGCCAGAATAGCCTCCACTTCATAAACGCCGCCACGCTTATCTGCATACAACGGAGGAGGTGAAGTAACAGTCATAGGTGAGGATGAAGACACATAAGGCTTCAGCTGAGAAACATAAAACACAGGATGAATATTAACAGGCTCAGGCAAAACAAGTCTAAACGCTCTCGAACCAACTGCTGCAGCAATGAGAAAGGGCCCAAAATACTTAGCTGATAACTTTGACGAGAGCCCAGGCGCCAGCTGGTTCTTCCTGGCTGCCAGCAGCACCTGGTCCCCCACCTTGAAAGGGTGGTCTCGTCTCTTCTTATCTGCATAGGACTTCTGCCGTTGCTGTGCAGAGGCAAGGTTAGACCGGGCACTTTTTAAGGCAGTCTGCAGCCCCTCAACCCACTCAGAAACTGCAGGGTTAGCAGAACGTGAAGGAACAGCAGAAGACAAAGGAGTAAGGGGGTGGCGCCCATGGTTCAAAAAGAAGGGTGTATGCAAGGTTGAAGCCTGGAGAGAGTTGTTATATGCAAACTCCACCATGCTGAGGTACTTGCACCAATCAGTCTGTCTCGGGCCCACAAACCCTCTTAACATGTCTTCCATAGTTCTGTTCATTCTCTCTGTCTGCCCGTCGGTCTGAGGGTGGTAAGCAGTAGCCATAGCAATGTCAGTGCCTAACAACTTAACAAAGGCCTTCCAGAAGTGACTAGTGAAACGAGGATCTCTGTCACTAACAATGGATGTAGGCATCCCAAACCTAACAAAGACCTTATCAATAAACAGTTGTGCAAGTTGAGGTGCAGTGATGGTTTTAGTGCATGCAGCCAAGACACACAACTTAGAAAACCTATCAACAAAAACCACAATGGAGTCAAACCCGCAACAGACAGGTAAATCAGTCACTAAATCAAGGGAAATGCTCTGCCAAGGTCCATCCGGAATAGGCAGTGGCTGAAGCAAACCATAAGGTACAGCTGCAGTCCCTTTTGTGCGCTGACAGGTATCACAAGACCTGCAAAAATCCCTGACTGAAGAGCTGAGGCGTGGCCACCAAAACTCCCTGCACACTAGCTCATACATCTTGTTAATCCCAAGATGGCCAGAAAACGGTGTGGCGTGGCACTCTCTCATCACCTTCTCCCTAAGTGCTTCAGGTACATACACCTTCCCTGACTGCACAGAATAAGGTACAGAGTCCCTTAACACCAAAACACCTTCATCCACCAGCTTACTAACTGTGGGATCCGAAATACACAGCAAGGCAATTTCTTGTAAAATAGACGAGACAGAAACAGAGGAGACATGCATTACTGCCAAATCAACACGCCTAGACAAAGCATCTGCCACAACATTGTCAGTGCCCTTAACATATTTAATGTCAGGCATGAATCTCATGATCTCAGTAAGCCAACGTTCCTGCCTACTGGTCCTAACAGGGGCAGTCAACAAATATTTCAAAGCCTGCTGATCAGTGTGAACTGTGAATTTTGCACCCAACAGCAAATGCTTCCATTTTAATAAAGCATGCACAAGAGCAATCAACTCTCTATCATAAGGGGCCAAATTCCTCTCAGGGGGCTGGAGTTTCCTGGACTCGAAGGCGACAGGCCGTAGTCCCTCCCCTTGATCCTGCTGCAAAACAGCACCCACAGCATAGCCTGAGGCATCCACATGTATCACAAAAGGTTTGTCCAAGTCTGGCATTAACAAACATGGAGGAGAGGAAACAAGATCTTTCAATGCATTAAAGGCATGGATTTGAGGTCCCTCCCAAGTCCAAGGCACATCCTTTTTGAGCAATTCAGTGAGAGGAAATGCAACATCTGCAAAATGATCAATAAATGTGTCATAGTACTGTGTGAGCCCCAGAAAACCCCTCAACTGTGACACATTCAAGGGAGTGGGCCAGTCCCGGATGGCTGCAACCTTCCTTGGGTCCACCATAATCCCCTGTGGTGTCAACAAGTGACCCAAGTATTCCACCTGCTTGGACACAAACTCACATTTAGACCTTTTACAATAAAACCTATGCTCCCTAAGCACTGACAAGACGATACGTAAATGCTCCATGTGTTCTTCCACAGACTTGGAATAAATAAGGATGTCATCCAGATAAACCAACACAAATCTATCAAGGAAGGGTGCCAAGATAGAGTTCATAACAGACTGAAATGTCGCAGGAGCATTCGTAAGACCAAAAGGCATCACTGTGAACTCATAGTGACCATATCTAGTCTTAAAAGCTGTTTTCTCTATGCTGTCCTCATGCATCCTAATCTGATGATATCCAGAAGCAAGGTCCAACTTAGAAAATACACAACTACCATGAAGTTGTTCAAACATCTCATCTATTCTAGGCAAAGGGTGTTGATTCCTAACTGTAATCCTATTGAGGGCCCTATAGTCTATACATAAACGCCAGCCACCATCTTTCTTTGGAACAAACAAGATGGGTGCACCAAATGGTGAGGTAGATGGGCGGATGAAGCCTCTCTCAAGTAACTCCTGCAACTGCGCACGGAGTTCAGCCAGCTGAGCTCCGGACAGTGGGTATATGCGGGAGGCTGGAGGAGTTGCGTCCGGCTCCAATCTGATATGGTGGTCTCCAGCACGAGAAGGAGGGAGGCCTTCAGGAAGTCCAGACAACACATCCTTGAACTCCTGCAAAAGCTCCTCCAACTCTGGCACGTTATATGTGTTAGTATCCTGGGAGGTATTAGTCACTGCATTCAACTGAATAAGGTACATTGAGTCACCTGACTTAACAAGTTCCTCCACTTCCATGGCAGAAACCACATACTCAGGTAGACCTGACCTCTGGCTTCCCAAAAGCACATGTGTTTTATCAGAATGAAACAAAGACACTGCATTCAGCTTCCAATTAACCACTGGATTAAATTCAGTCAACCAAGGTTTCCCTAGGACAAGGTCATAGTATGCCAGTTCAGTGGGGAGACAGGTGACTCCAAAATCCAGAGACCCCACAGATAGGTCCACTGACACACTACTGCCTACCACAGTGGTCCTTCCATCAGCAACACGTATCGTGACAGGTGAACTTATGGAAACAGTGGGCAAGGAGAGCTCCTGCACTAAGTGTTGATCCACAAAATTGGCAGATGCCCCACTGTCCAACAAAATCCTAACAGGCCTACCAGCAAGGACTCCCGCAAATTCAATGCAAGTAGAGGAAAGGTCAGGACTGTCCACAAACTGACTAGTGTTGAGCATAAAAGAGTCAAAACATGTTGCTGCCAGTGGTTTCTCCTTCACACTAAGTAACCCAGTCTGGACAAGACAACGAAATAAAGGCAAGCCTGATGAGCAGCAATGGGGCGGATCCTTAACGGTGGAAGTAATTCCCAAAGCATTCATGACAGGGCCCGAGAGCAAGACATCATGTGATTCCTGTGCAGAAGTCCCTTCCAGCACCTGCCCACAGTCACTCTGAAGGCAAGAGAGCACAGTCAATCTGGTACCTGGCAGTAACTGGGTGCTGAGCTGGCTGATAGCAGACACTCTATCACTACTCTGACAGAATAAAACAACATGAGAGGTCTCTGCTGGAAATGAGGAAGAAGCGTTACTCTTACCCTGACCCTCAGGACTAGCTAGGTACCTGTCAGTGGGTAACGTCTGAAACTCCCTACAGAGACCATGCCCATCTACATAATGAGACATGTAAGCATGACAGCAACTAGAAAAGAAGTCCTGAAGATGCCCAACGTTATACAGTACAGGGGTACCAAACTGGACTGCAGAACAAGGGAAAATCATCTCAAAAACAGGGCTCACACTGCTGACAAACAATAAAGGACGCCAATTCAAGTCGCTTTAGACTTGTTACGATCCTTTTTCAACTCGGGATGAAGCTGGAAGCACCGGTCGATGCTGTGCCCCACTTTCCCACAATGTGCGCAAACGTGCGCAGCTGGCTTGGCTGCACCAGAGGTCTTGGAGTCGCCTGAACCTTTTGGGGGGTGCTGCGGCTGTTTGGAGGGGCCTGGAATATCAGATATGGTCACTGCATGTTTGAAGAGGTCTCCCAGGGTTTTAGGATACTGCAACGAGATAGGCTTCTGCAGATCTGCCCTGCAGCCCTGCAAAAACAGGTGACACAAGGTGTCTTCTGCAAAAGCACTGGGAACTTTAGCACGCAACGCATTAAACGTAGCTATATAAGTCCTCATGTCCTGTTTGCCCTGCGAGATACTCAGCAATTGCTCCAAATACCGCTTGTGCAGCTCTACAGGCCTGAATGCCACAGTCAGAGCTGACACAAAATCACTCCACGTCCCAAAAGCTGACAAGCTACCAGAGGCAATGAGATGAAACTGCCCTGTCCACCAATCAAGTGCTTTGCCACGGAGAAACATCGACGCAACCTCTACTGCACGGGTAGAGGCCAGATCTACACCATATGCACGCAAATACATTTCACACTGCATAATCCAAGGATCCAATTTTGTTGCATCCCCTTCGAACACAGGCGGATCCGGAAACTTCAAAGAGGGCTTCCCTGAACCACTCGGAAGAACAGCTGGTGCCACAATAGCCGTTGGCGTAGGCTGCACTGCGACGACTGGAGCAGGTTGCGCTAAAGCTCGTTGAATAATTTCCGCAAATCCATCTAGGAGAGTCTGAGTCGTGGCATCAGGTGGAGCAGTCGATGGAACACTAGATCCTGCTACAGCAGACTCCCCAGGAAGAGCACCGATGGCCACAAGATGCCTAATCATTAACGCTGGATCTACTTCTGACAGATCTACATCCTCATCAATAGAGGGATCTACAGGGGGATCAAGGTCAACACGACTTGGGCTCTGTGCGCGGGCTCTAGACCCTGAACGAGGTCGCCGAGACATTGCGAAGCACTAAGAAAGAAACGCACCACGAACGAACGACAAGGAATCAGCCTTGTCGCCGATACCAAATGTAGTATATCAGCGGAAGAGAGTTTAGGAATCAGACAATTCGTGATGTGCACGGAAAGAGTGTTACATGAATGAGCCGCAGGTCCACCCTTAATGCCATCCAGGGTTGAATGTACAGTGTACTGCCACAGACGTGTAGTCGGGCAACCGAGCGAACTACCTGAGCGAGGTTGTACTGCGAACTCAGATCACATGGCAAGTCATAGAGCAATGCCAAGGACCATACTAGAGCATTAGACCCTAGGAAATGCTACATTCGCCTACAATATTGACAAGCGGTTTCGCCTACAATTCTTCACATAGTTCATGGTTGAGAAGCACCGCTCTGCCCACACCAAGCTTGCGGGCAGCAACAGCATAATTGTTGCCAATATGCGAAACTCGCTTATGATTCTATGGCAGGTGAGTCGTACAAGTATGCCCATAATGAGCGGGTTTGCTCACTTTTTAGTTCAACACCTTGGTAACAGTGCGTTACGGTTGTTTGCAAGATGTATCTTGCAAACAACATATATGTGGCAAAAGTCGTTCCGTTGATGTCGGATCTTTGTCAGATCAATGAGAGGCTTAGTAACTGGCCTGGCATGTTGCTAGGCTTTCCATAGAAATCTATCAAAAGTTTGAGCTTTTCGTTAAAATCGATGTCATCACCCATGCATGACATCATATGACATCAGATTCTTCCTCCCAGTACTCGGGTTGCAAAATGCTGAATGCGTTTAGAACTCGCTGTCAGGAAATCTACGTTTCACATCCTATCGTCAGCTGTACAACACACCCTCGGGGAGACGTTCCGAAGAGCGAAGCCAGTCACGGTTTAATTTAACGATGGCGATTTGCCCTGCTTTCATTCAAATTTCCTGTCGCCATTATGGCGATTTGTCCTTCTTCTATTTCATTTTTGTGTCGCCAGGGCACGGCGAAGTACCCACCTATGATTTTATTTTGTTATAGCCAAATTGGCGACGAGCAAGTCCCAGAATATTATTTCACAGCGCCAAATTTTGCTTCATTTCATTTTATTTTGCCAAATTGGCGACATTTCGTCACGGTAATAGCAACCAAATGTCTAAGCATACGCTCAGGATCAATCCTATCAAGATCTATATCCTGAAATTCATCAGGTTCGGTCCTAGCGGAGCTACGACTACGCCGCTACGACTACGCCTGCTACGGGTGCGAACCCTCGACACCGAACGGGCATGCCCAGGGTCGGACATCGTGAAAGAACGAAAAGAGTGCTCACCACAAAACAACGACAAAGGAGACACCTTTGTCGCCGATACCAATGTAGCAACACAGCAAAGCGGAAGAGATTTGGAATGAGTGAATTCACGGGTCCGTGGAAAAGATGTTACATGAATGATCCGAGTCTGTACTCTTAAACCCACGGTGAGTCTAATTATAAGTGTACTGCTACATACGCATTGAACGGGCAACTGAGCGAACAATCTGAGCGAGGTTGTACTGCGGATCTAGGTCAGCTAGACAACTCATAGAGCAATGCCAAGGACCCTACTAGAGCACTATACCCTAGGAAATGCTACAACCACTGAAAGGTACCATCGAATTTAGCTGAATTGCTGCCATGAACCACATTGAGTCCGAGACCGTTGCACAAGGATAAAAGATAGTGAGAAGACCTGAGCGTCTCACAGATTAGCTATATGCCTGTATTACAAATAGTTCAACGAAATGCACGCACATATGTGCAGAACTTTATGCGTTGTTGACTTTATTGGCAAATGACAACAAATGGCGCTATTGACCGACGGATGGTGGATGGTTTGCAAGCTTGGATTACGATTTGCCTATCATTGCTTGCATGACTTCACCAGCATGAAGGTAAACATTTCTGGCTGGCGGCTACAGTCGCTTCGATTGGGCACTACGGACATTTATGCAATATTGGGCATATCACACGCACATTTTGCGTTGTAATGGGCAACGTGGCTGGCAAGGTCCATATGCAAGGGATCTGTTGCGGATGTGATCCATGGAGACACCAGCATAATGCTGCCTCGCATTGTTCCTAGTTTAATGAAACATGAAATTTGTTGCATCCCATTGGAAACATAACATGCAGAAGACAGCAGAGAGATTGCTAGGTTGACTTTCTGTGCACGATTGTCGTTGGTGTGCCCCTTTCCCTCCCTCCTCCCCCTCCCTCGTTCCCCCTATTTAGAGAAAGAGAGAGAGAGAGAGAGAGAGAGAGAGAGAGAGAGAGAGAGAGAGAGAGAGAGAGAGAGAGAGAGAGAGAGAGAGAGAGAGAGAGAGAGAGAGAGAGAGAGAGCGAGAGAGAGAGAGATATATATATATATAAATGGGAGAGAGATAGAAATGGCGGAGAAGAGAGAGAGGGAGAGGGGAGAGGGAGTGGGAAAGGGAGGGAGGGGGTAGGGAGGTGCTGTGTATTGAGGGAGAGAACATAAGGTACGGATCTGCATGTGCGGAGATACGTATATGTAAGTATGGGAGCTCTCTCTCATGCACAGCATTGCTTTTGGACACGTCACTTAAATTGAATAGAGGGAGATATGATGTGAAAAGAAACCCCTGCATCAGAACACAAAAATTGCTGTTATGTATTAGGAGACCTGGAGAGGAAGTTCTCCATAGGGGTTAGGAGTTCATAGCCTATCATGCAAGTACAGATCTCAATCAATGAAGTTCAAAGAACCGTGATGGAGATTCTATCGAGAGTGTACACGTGTAGGACAGGTGTATAAGTTGCAGGATAAGTCTGTACTTCGTGGGTGTGACAAGTGTACTTCACACACTTAGGATGTGGTGATAAAGTACACTTGTCAGCGGTGATCTGCGATTGTGCATAACGCACGATCAGGCTAGGAGGGGCAGGTCGGCAGCGTGGTCCTCAGACAGTTGGAACTTCGTCTTTGAGTTGCCTTGAGTTCTTTGAGTGTAAACACTCAAGGACCTGTCTGAGACCTGCCGGAGTATTGCTCTCGCTGATATCATGCTATAGTTGTGCATGTGGGCTGCGTGAGAGAATATCGGTAAGGCCCGGTTGGAGCATCGGCAGTGTTTAGTACATGATAGTTCATAAATGTTAATGAGTGCTATTTAGTTGTAAAGACTGAATAACATTCAGTACCGTGCAGGAGATTGTTGTTTTTCTGTCTGTTGCGACAGTGCGAGCTGCCTAAGTGTAGTATGTATACGGGTGGGCAGCGGTAAGAACACCTCCTGATAAAACGATGTACACTGATGGAAGACATTGTGTTGTTTAGTTACTGCTGTAAGTATGATACTGATGGAGAGCAATGTACGTGACACGTACAGGTGGTCAGTTACGAGGACGATGTCGGAACTGATGCGAATGCTTAAGTGACAGAACTTATGGTTGCGAACTGGTAATAAACAACACCATGTAAAAAGACGGTTGGAACTTCGTGTTTGAGTTGCCTGGAGTCCTTTGAGTGTAAACACTGAGAGACCTGTCTGAGACCTGCCGGAGTATTGCTCTCAGTGATATCATGCTATACTTGTGCATGTGGGCTGCGTGAGAGAATATCGGAGGTTGTTGTTTTTCTGTCTGTTGAGACAGTGCGAGCTGCATAAGTGTAGTATGCACACGGGTGCGCAGCGGTGGTCATTTACGAGGACGACGTTGTAACTGATGCGAATGCTTAAGTAAGTGACAGATACTTACGGTTGCGAACATGCGCTAATTCTACAAATACGGACATCAACTCCAACACAACAGGAGGAGAGCCTGGGGCAGGGAGAACGGGAAGTACAAAACTTGTAATGCAGACAACCACTACTTTCGGAAGTTTCTTCACAAGGGCAAGTCGACGCGTCAGTAGAACTTGAAACCATCAGGGCAAGTCAGTAGAAATTTAAATCCTAACTTCCTCACAAGGGCAAGTCAGTAGATGTAAAGGCAACCATTACCTTGTACTTCATATGCGTGCTTGGGGAGATCCCGTACAGTTCTCTCTGGTTTTCATATATACTTAGATGAACGCGTACATTCTATAATTGGCCGCTCTGCGTCGCATTTAAGACGAGAACTTCACGCATTGTAATCAGTCGCTATCTTCTTCTTCATGAACGGATCTGTTTGCCTCAGTCAAATACTCTTCCGCTGATTGCCATAACACTGGTATCGGCGACATAGTTGTTGCTTGATCTTGTTGTTTCTTTGGCTTAGGTGCGTTTGTGATGAGACGAACCAGGACAGGGGCTCCGCGCAAGCGGGTCAGTTTTACGACGCCTAGGAAGCAGATGGTTCCTGCTGGAATCCCTACTTCAGGGCCGAATTTTGTTGATCCTGAGCGTGTAGATGTGTCTACTTTTGTTTCCAAACCTTTATACGAGTCGATGCTGGCACGCGGCTTTGACCCGGGAGCCACTTACGACACCACTGATGAGGAGGCGGAGAGCCGCCCAGGCAGTGCTGTGGTGCAAGATGCAAGCCGTCTAAGTGATGCATCTCTTCTAGCAGAGATGCGCTCGCGTGGGATGGTCTTCCCAGCACCGTCTCCCGTGGTTCCGGACCCCACCTTGAGGGAAGTTCCCATCTCGGCTGTGAAGACCAAGTTTCCTGAAGCCATGTTGTATTATGGAGATCCTGACATGTTGGATGCCCATTTTCTGCAAGTGTTGGTACCATGGAGATTCAAACAGGGATCCCGGATCTTCCCGCGTTTGACGAGTTTGTTACCTACCTACGCACCTTTTCTAAGAGTGTTGTGACTCATGTGACGAGTTCGCAACGCTTGCCTGTGTCTGAAACCCCTGCTCACCCCTGCTTGTAAGCAGTGCGAGGGTAGAGAGACGCATGTTGATGGATCCCATGAGTTGGTTGTTTCCTTGAGTTCTGAAGCTACTCCCGTGGCTTGGGAAAGAGTGATTACACGGGCCCTTCCCGGGGATAGGGTAACACTGCTTTGCCCTAGGTCCACAGGTGGGGAGGCTGTAGGGCCAGAACTGCAGGAGCAACGCCATGCGACCATCTTTATCCCTTGGATATCTCTACTGCAGTTATGGGGAGAATCTACTGCGATTCAGGCGCCTCCCACTGTTAAGAGTGCTTTCGGGCGGGACATGGTTGAGGTGTCTGTCATTACTAGGCTTGTAGCTGCAGCTACCAGCCTAGTAAACTCACCTACCAGCCCCTTCATCATATTGCACAGATGAGCGCAGATTTTACTGTAGCGACTCCTGACTTGTCACATACGTGTATCCAGTTTGAGGGATTGGTGCAGGGTGTTGCATGTAGGGTGCTATTGGATAGTGGTGCTACAGCTAATTTTGTGAGTGAAGAGTTTATGCATGCTCTTGTTTTACCCACTATGCCTCTCAACTCGTTGTTGACAGTGAACCTCGAGATGGTAGAGCCAAGGTAACTGATCAGGTGTGTGCAGTTGACTTGTCTGTGGGGTCGTTTCAGTTCCGAGTGGATTGTTTGCCTACAGAGCTGCATACCTGTGATGTGTGTTAGGAAAGCCCTGGTTGACAGCGTTTAATCCATGTGTAAATTGGCGCTTGAACACTGTTTGTCTTGTTGATGGTGAAAGCACACATGTTTTGGTGGGTAGTCAGCGTTCTGATGTGCCTAAATATGTGATTTCTGCCCTAGAGTTGGATAGATTTGCTTCTGATTTGACAGATTGTACGTGCTCAAGTTGAAAGCTGTACAACGGGATTCTGAACCAATACATGCCCAGCCGGGGTTGGAGGACTTGTTGCAGGAGTTCTCGGATGTCCTATCAGGCTTGCCTGACAGTCTTCCACCACCTCGAGTCGGAGACCACGAAATCCACCTGGAACCTGGTGCTCGACCTCCTGCCTCCTGCATTTACCCGCTGTCGGGAGCTCAGCTTGCTGAGCTAAGGGCACAGCTGTAGGAGTTGCTGGAACGAGGGTACATCAGGCCCAGCTCTAGTCCTTACGGTATTCCCATCCTTTTTGTCCCCAAGAAGGACGGTGGTTGGCGGTTGTGTAATGACTATCGCGCTCTAAACAAATTGACTAGAAGAAACCAACACCCGTTGCCACATATCGATGAAATGTTCGAGCAGTTGTGTGGTAGTAAGCTCTTTACTAAACTTGACTTAGCCTCTGGGTACCACCAGATCCGTATGCATAAGAATAGTATAGAGAAGACTGCTTTTAAGACAAAGTATGGTCACTATGAATTTACTGTGATGCCCTTTGGTCTGACAAATGCCCCCGCAACGTTTCAATACGTGATGAATACTGTTCTGGCGCCTTACTTAGACAGGTTTGTGCTGGTTTATTTAGATGACATCCTCATATATAGTAAGTCTTTTGAGGAACACTTGCAACACTTGAGACTTGTACTTCAGGCACTACGAGACCATCAGTTTTACTGTAAACTCTCCAAGTGTTTGTTTTGCGCACCCGAGGTGGAGTATTTGGGACATGTCATTTCCAGTGAGGGAGTGAGGGTGGACCCGAAGAAGGTTGCAACTGAGGCTATCATGAATTGGCCCACCCCTACCTGTGTGTCTGAACTTCGTTCGTTCATGGGTCTTCTACAGTTTTATGATACATTTGAAGACCACTTTGCTCATGTTGCCTTCCCTCTTACTGAGTTGTTTAAAAGGGATGCTCCATGGCAATGGGATGACTTGCATGAGAAGGCTTTCCGTGAATTGAAACATCTGATGTGTACTGCTCCTTGTTTGCTCCCACCAGACTTGCAAAAACCTTTTGTCGTGCATGTGGATGCATCTGCCTTTGCTATTGGGTGTGTGTTATAGCAAGATCAAGGTAAGCGACTGCAGCCGGTTGCCTTTGAGTTTGGGAAACTGCAGCCCAGTGAGCGAAAGTTGGCTCCATATGACAGAGAATTATTGGCCCTTGTACACGCCCTGCGTAAGTGGAAGCATTTGCTGATTGGGGGGAAGTTTACTGTGTACACTGACCAAAAAGCTTTAAAATTCCTCTTAACTGCACGGACGCGTACTGATCGACAAGAGCGCTTTTTGACTGACATTATGAGGTTCATGCCTGACATTAGATATGTCAAAGGGACTGATAATGTGGTCGCGGACGCGTTGAGTCGGCGCGCAGACTTAGTTACTTTGCATGTCTCCTCTTTTGTGCCAGACACCTTGTTGGAAGAGTTGAGCAAGGGTTATGAAAATGATCCACAGGTCCCTGGTTTGTTGGATCAGGGAACCGTGAGTTGGAAAAGGGGGTTGCCGTATACCGAGCATGACAAGATTTATGTTTCAGAAGGCCCTGTGAGGGAGAGGATCCTAGCAGAGTGTCACAGCACACCTTTTTCAGGCCATTTGGGCGCTCACAAGACTGCTGAGCAAGTGTGCAGGTTCTTCTATTGGCCAGCCATATTGTCTACCGTACGTCGGTACTGCAGAGAGTGTACTAGCTGTCAACGGATGAAGGGGACTAGCAAAGTATCTTTTGGATTGTTGCAGCCCTTGCCTGTACCAGAGTCGCCTTCGGAGAGTGTTTCTTTGGATCTGGTGACAGACCTGCCATTGTGCTGTGGACATGCATGCTGCAGTGGACATGCATGCATGCTGTGGACATCATATGACTCCATCGTAGTCTTTGTCGATCGTTTGACCGAGTTGATTGTATTAGCGCCTTGTTCTAAAACTGTGAATGCACCTCAGTTGGCTCAGATCTTCATTGACACAGTATTTAGACGGTTTGGCATGCCTACTTCCCTTGTATCTGACAGAGACCCTAGGTTTACTAGTCATTCTTGGAAGGCATTCATGTCGTTACTCGGCACGCAACTGAATATGTCTACTGCGTACCACCCTCAGACCGACGGTCAGACCGAGAGGGCTAATAGGACCGTTGAAGACATGCTGAGAGGGTTTGTGGGTCCCAGGCAAGATGATTGGTGCAAGTATTTGGCCATTGTGGAATTCGCTTATAATAATTCCGTACAGGCCACTACTCAGCATAGCCCCTTCTTCCTGAACCATGGCAGAAACTCTCTTAAGCCTTTGTCCACTGCTGTTCCTACGCGCTCGTCGGTGCCCGCCGTTGCTGAATATGTGGGGGACTTGCAGAAGGCTTTGCATAGTGCCAAATCTAATATTTCATCTTCCCAACAGTGCCAGAAATACTATGCTGACAGGAAGAGGAGGGATCATCCTTTCCATGTTGGAGATTCAGTCTTGTTGGCTGTGCGCCAAAACCAGCTCCCCCCTGGGTTGTCCTCTAAACTATCAGCTAAGTATAAGGGCCCCTTCTGTATCCTGGAAGCTGTAGGTGTGAATGCGTTTAAGCTGGAATTGCCTGCTGATTTCAGGATTCACCCTGTTTTTCATGTGTCTCAATTGAAGCCATACGTATCGTCCACTAACCCTACTGCAGAATCTACAAACCCTGGTCCTTTGTATACAGGCAGACAAGGAGATTACTATGAAGTGGAGACCATCCTGGGCAAGAAGAAATTTGGACGCTCTTGGCGCTTTCTTGTGAAATGGAAAGCTTGGTCAGATCATGATAATTCCTGGGAGGCGCTTCGGAACGTCAGGCACCTGACAGACCTTATCGCGGCTGCGCCAGTACTGCCATGACCTTGCTGGAGCAATGATTTCCTCTTGCCAGCCTGGATCTTCGCCGCATGGGTCTCTGTAATGCGGCTGCGCTTAAGCTTAGACTTGGGAGGGTGGGTTCTGGGTTGGGAGGGTACTCCTTATGGTGTTTGTGCCTTGCAATTAGGCTCTGTGGACCCTCTTTCAAAAAGCAGTACAACACACAGTACAGCATAAGGTACACTGTACCTTATTTTTCAGGCTTACTGTTTTAATGTACTTGGGTTGAATGATGGGGGGAGTAATATGGATTGGGAGCCATGCCCCTTGGAATCAACTTCCAGTGGTGGACAGTTCTTCCCTAGATGCGACTTTCTATTGGAAGGGAAGGCCCTTAAAGGCCATCTTCTGTGCTACTGGAGGGAATTGTTCCTCTTTTCCCTGCCTGGAGTATCTTCCAATGTCTTGTTTCTCTGCAACTTGTAATTGACCCGGTGTGTGTGGGTTAATTGCGCAAGATCGGAAGGGTTTCCTTTGCCTTTTTGATCTATCTTCATGATCTGCGTTTCATGAAGAAGGGCCCCTTCCCGTCATCTTCATTCCAAGGGAGAAGGAATGTAAAGACGACCATTACCTTGTACTTCATATGCGTGCATGGGGAGATCCCGTACAGTTCTCTCTGGTTTTCATATATACTTAGATGAACGCGTACATTCTATAATTTGCCGCTCTGCGTCGCATTTAAGACGAGAACTTCACGCATTGTAATCAGTCGCTATCTTCTTCTTCATGAACGGACCTGTTTGCCTCAGTCAAATACTCTTCCGCTGATTGCCATAACAGTAGAACTTGAAACCATTTCCCCACAGATGAACACTACGTGTTGCCATCCCCAGATGCTTTGAAATACTCGGGACTACTAAATGAAGATAATCCAATAGCTCAGCCTCTGAGTGTTACAAGTTCATATCTGAGTGATTAATCGATTGCGCTGCCTTTCTGTAGCGTCTCACGCAGGCAATTAAGATCAGAGCTTCAGCTTTTGGTGATTGTGCTTCCTGGTGATGTTTAATAATATCCAGAGGCTGCACAAGGACCATTAGCTAAAATAATTTATGTTGCCACTGTTGCATACGTGTGATACTGCATACTGGACAGTCACGCTAGCGCTGTGGTCTACATGTGCAGCGACTACCTCCCACACCAATTCAGCATATCAGCATATCTCACTTCATCCAAAAAACTTCTTAAACCGTCTTTTCCCAAAAAAGAAGATGTAGAGTATACTAGCAATGCACGTTCTCGGTTGACTCAAAAGGACCTGTGGGAATGGGACCGACTGAGCCGCCGTCTCAAGTTAAAGTAATACTTCCACACTTTTGACCTGAAAAACATGTAAAAGCAGTGAGAATTATAGCAAGGTTGATTAACGAGAGCCCTAAGACCTTCATCGGGCGTGTTGAGCTAACCATACAACAAGGACTGTGCAGATGGATATCTACAATGGCAGTATCCTGCAAACTTGCGAAGTACGAAATTCCAGAAGAAACAATATGCTCTTATGCACCTTCGCTATGCAGTGGCCAGATTCCTCTTGAGAATCCCTGTGTTTCTTGGACCACGCCATCACTGATGCCGGGTGCCCGCAAGGGCATCGGCCGTGGCGGACCAAATCAGCAACTTCGACAGGACCATTCGCTAATATTTCCATCTAACATGGCTTCTGACACCTTCTCTCCACGTTTCTTTGCATCGGGGTCACCGGCGCTTATGGTCTTGGCTGCGCATCTGCAGCAAACCCCCGGCAATTTAAAAAGTGCGACTCCAAAACACTCTAGATAAGATACTAAGTATCAAATGAGTTTCTAACTTACTGTTTCCAGCAGATGAACTTGCTGTGATGTCGAGTACAGGTAAAGGCCAAGTCACCGACCATTACCTTTGCATTACAGCCGCAACAGGTGCGGCGCCCTGAGGCCTCTGAAGCTTGCTTCATTTCAAATCTAAACCTATTTCAGATTGTTTATTCTGGAGTTCAAGCCAGACTGCCTCGCATTTGCAAACTCATTTCTTACATCCACCTCCGTATCTCTCTGCCAATCGCGGGCCCTGCACGTCCGTGTGACACTGACAGGGTTTTTTTTTTTAGTTTTTGCCTTGCGGCCCAGTGGCCGATGAAGGGGGTCTTGCACGTTTGACCTGCGGCAAATCATGGCCGGCCACCTCCCATTGCTTACAAAATGTGCGGCCACTCAGGCCGACGGACCGCCATGCCACACACTTAAGCTACGGCCACAACTCTTGTATGTTCCCTGACTTCAAATTGGACTGTCCAAGCGGTCTGCTGCTCAAAATCCGTGTTGGAGATCCTTGCCCTATTGACCAACTGATAATACTCTCAAAACTGTTAAATGAAGAGCTATCCATCAACATGGATGTCCATGGATACGCACCTACACGTCGTACATGTCTCGCTCAGTACTCATCCAAGCTTTGTGCATCTTGTCATACGGAAACGTCTGAGGTGTGTAATGGCTGCGTTGAATGCGGCAAAGATTTTGCAGGAGTTCTTGCTCCATTCTATTTCGAAGTGCACTCTTTAGCAGGTTCATTAGGCTGAAAGTTCTCTCGTTCTCCACGCTGGTTGACGGCAAGCTCATCATGATTCTTGCCAGCAGCGCAAAGTTTGGCATGTGAATATGGGCAGCGCTAACAAATGTCCTCTCCCAGAAAGCTTCGGTTGTTTGTTCAACTGAGAAAGCGCAGCGAGCCGCCGACTTCATCCTGCACAAATACTTATTTAGCATAAGTAGGTTGTTCCAGCCAAGTGGCTTCTTAATGAAATTATATGCAATGTGAATGAGGCAAAGCTCTCATACGTTTACGCATAGCCGGCTTTCCAATCCACACATGCATGTATGTAAACACGATCTCCTTAGAGGAAAATAATACAGAAAAATGTTATTGCCAACATGATGAGCGATTTGTACATGCTCATGCAATAGAAGATTGGAAAGGCAAAAACCACCGGCGATACCTGCCAGTGAAGAAGGCAAATTCTTGGTCCAAGCCAGAAGAAGAAACCTAAGGTGCAACCTCCTCTCCACTTGCTAGGTACGCTGGCCTTCCGTAATGCATCTTCAGAACTTCGACCTTTTCCTTCACTTGAGTCATGAGTTCATCTTGATCGTCGTCCTTGTGATCAATCCAAAAGGGTAGTTGCAATACCCTAAAGGCATCCGTTACATTATCGTGCTTTATAAGAAAACGCATCTTGTCCAACGCTAGGTTGGCCGCAAGAGTCACTTGTGCTTTGACTTCTTCTACTACTCCTGCAATGCAACATGCTAACAACTTTAGAGGTGCCATTGGAATGCTTGTATCCCATTTGCTTTTAAAGCCATTACAAAGGTGTCATATTTATGACACCGGTGGTACCAGAAGACTGGCATTGGCAAACATAACGCAGCATACAAGTATACTGGACTCACCCAAGAAGCCTTGTTCATCCACAGGCTCCTCAGTCACTGAAGTAAGCTTAGCACGTCCTCGCATGGAAGTTAACGTTATATGCAGCTAAAGTTCATGATCAATGTGTACGCCCGCAGCATACTTCAATGTGCCGTCATTGTTCCAAAACAAAGGAGATTTTCCATTAGTTTGTTGACTCTCTAACATGTTTTCCTGGACATTTGTGAATGATATCCACAAGGTGCTCGCAAATCCGCCGCCGTTGGTGATGTACTCTCTCTGGATCATATGCTGAGTTTCCTGGCCTCCTGCAGGCAGTCCAAAGGTTGTTTGTTTCAACGTCATCTCAATACGTGCTTATTCAATGTTATTCACGTTGGAGCTCCTAGCCTCCCCTGCTGAAACAATAAATAAGGGCTCTAGATGAGGTTAAGTATGTCTAGCCGCAGTGCGGACTCCGCAAGTGCTGGCAATTTTGAATCGGCAACAGAAACCCGCCTATTGCAGTGGGCGAGTCGCCCAGGTCGACGTACTGTATTGCAAGATTCGTAACAAATGAATCATGTGACATGATGTAATCCACATCGGATTCAGACTTGTGGTGTCCATGGGTACCAAAGTGGAGGAGTCGCGCAACGAATGAGTGAGCAGTCGAACTCCGACTCGAAGACCTCGACTCGAGGACCCTGATCGTCGATCTAGCCGAAGGCAATTTTGGTTCGAATGGCCGGACAAGAGCGAAAACCCCTAAGGCCGTGCGGCCATCTGGCCGACGCAGGGCGCGAACATGAAAACCACTTGCGGCCATCGAAGGCCGATGAAAACCCTCGATCAAAAACGTTTGCGGTCAAAATTGCCGGCCGGGTACGTCCAACTGCCGTGCTTTGCGGCCAATTCCGCCAAAATTTGCCACCCTGCGGCCAAGTTGGCTGCTGCCAACGGCCAAAAAATAAAACCCTGGTTTTCGCTCTTGTCCGGCCATTCGAACCAAAATTGCCTTCGGCTAGATCGACGATCAGGGTCCTCGAGTCGAGGTCTTCGAGTCGGAGTTCGACTGCTCACTCATTCGTTGCGCGACTCCTCCACTTTGGTACCCATGGACACCACAAGTCTGAATCCGATGTGGATTACATCATGTCACATGATTCATTTGTTGCGAATCTTGCAATACAGTACGTCGACCTGGGCGACTCGCCCACTGCAATAGGCGGGTTTCTGTTGCCGATTCAAAATTGCCAGCACTTGCGGAGTCCGCACTGCGGCTAGACATACTTAACCTCATCTAGAGCCCTTATTTATTGTTTCAGCAGGGGAGGCTAGGAGCTCCAACGTGAATAACATTGAATAAGCACGTATTGAGATGACGTTGAAGCAAACAACAATCTTTGGACTGCCTGCAGGCCCACTTCTCCCACCACAGCAACCAACAAAAAGGCAAAACTTTTGGGAAAAAAAGCGTCAGCGTAAAGAACTTGAAGCACAAGATATCGAAGGCCAACCACAGAAAATGTCCTGTCGAGGTTGGAGAGAATCATGGTTTGAAGAGTTTCGATGGCTCATAAAGGTGCCAGTCGTATGTCCTAAAACGGGAAATACTACATATCTATATTGAGCAGCAGACCGCTTGGACAGTCCAATTTGAAGTCAGGGAACATACAAGAGTTGTGGCCGTAGCTTAAGTGTGTGGCATGGCGGTCCGTCGGCCTGAGTGGCCGCACACTTTGTAAGCAATGGGAGGTGGCCGGCCATGATTTGCCGCAGGTCAAACGTGCAAGACCCCCTTCATCGGCCACTGGGCCGCAAGGCAAAAACTAAAAAAAAAACCCTGGACACTGTGACGGTGGTACTGGACTTCCACTTCCAGTCTGGAAGGTACCACCTACTTGTTCCTTTACCTGCGCATGGTCCCCTTCCAAAGCAATCTGTCCATTCCCCGCACGCAACCAATGTATTCCCAATACGTTTGATTAGGCATTCTACCAGTATTAAGACTTTAGATCTGAAGAGTCATGACGGGGCCATCGTGCAAGCATGGAGGGGTGGCCAACGTTAACTGTTCCCCGTTGTCGGAACTCGGAGCAGTAGCTCCTTCAACGCTACAAACCTGTGTTCAAGCACGTGCTTCAAGGCTTTTGGGTGCTTTGATGGAGTCTTCACCGGAGGATGAAATCTGCACCAGCAGCAACTCTTTGTCGGGCAGTCGGGAGAGCTTCGCCACTCAAGTTCAATGGGCAACGGGTATGTGAGCAGTGAGTTTTGCACACATGTGTTGAACGGTTTTGTGTGCAAGTCTCACTGGATTTTGGAAATTACTGGCTGGTACGGCGATTGTCGGCGAGTCTCGGTTGAGTATCTTTCGTAGCTGTTGGATTTTCTTCTCTGTTTCACCCGTAACATGTTGCCAGTAAAGATTGTCACATGGAGACTGTGTGCTTGCACGCCTGATCATGCTTTTGGCAGCTCTCTGTGTGCAAAGCCCACTGGGCGGCACAAATGACTTGAGGTGCTACAACAGTGTTGCAGAATGTGCTGTTCCTACTGAATATCTTTCAAAGAACCTGGCTTTCGCTCTTTATTGGAACTGTGCCATTTGCCAGCTTGGTAGATGATCGTAGGGGCAGTCCACGCAGGCGCATCTGAGCCTCCTTTGGAGAGCCTTGCGACTCTTCTCTTGCACAAGGGCGATGAAGGCATGTCAATTTTCAGCCAAGAGAGCTGCTCCAGTCTTATGTACACAAGCAATGGTAAGATTTCCTGCCTTTAAGTAGATTTTCGCAAGGATTTTCATACGTGTACATGTATGACACTTTAGTATTGGTGCCTTTGATTGTTGCTTTTTTCATACCTACGTGAATTCCGGCGGTTGGCAGCCATTATTACTTGAGTGTCGGAGTGTCGGTCTTTTCCGCTGATCAATGTTTGGTATTCTGATCGCACAGATTTTTCTGTTGGGCCAAGAGGATATGCATGGTTGCAGCTGCAGATGGTGTGCCTGCCTTTCATATACCAGGCTTCATTCAGGAGGACCCAAGGACTACGTCATTCATGCACCGGCTTCCGACAGACGTGCTAGTTGTCTGTGCTTCTGATCTTGTTTATGGTCCTGATTGCTGCACGTGGGACGGCGGAGATGGGATAACCAAAGTTGTAACTTACAAGTCCAAGACATATGCCTTTAAGCAAGCACAGGTGCGAACACGATTCGGACCAAGCTTGTGAGTTGAGTTCCTTCAGATTGGGACTGAAGACGGCCAAATAGCTGCACTTGT
This sequence comes from Botryococcus braunii, assembly GCA_002005505.1. NCBI lineage: Eukaryota > Viridiplantae > Chlorophyta > Trebouxiophyceae > Botryococcus > Botryococcus braunii. The sequence continues at coordinate 512,144 of KV908367.1, forward strand.
AAAATGCTGCTACTCAAGTGCGCAACACCTTTCCAAAAACCTACTTGTGGGAAATACCAATTGCGCAAGCCTGTGGATCGAGTTCCTGTCGGATTGCAACTACCAATTGTAAAAGACATGTCTCGTGTTAACAAGTTGGTGGGCGCAGTGGAGTTGGAAATATGAAACTGAGCACGAGTTGTACCGTGCGTTGCGCAGCAGCAGCTCTGCGTCACGGGACAAAGCAAATTTTGTGATGAATAAGAGTTTTAGCTTCCTTCGAGAAATAGAGATGGCAATACACTGCCGTAAACTTGCTGACGTCGTCAAATGTGAAGCAGTGGTTGTTGTCCAGGATCCGTGTAAGCGCGTCATTGGGATGCTTACAAAGTATTACCAGAAGGGGACCTTAAATGACCTGATTTTGTAAGTCACTGTTGTTTGTGTTCCTACTCAGTTGTTTCCTGAAGTTGTTTAAAACAAGAGTGCCAACAAAGGTGTCTTCTCATCGTGCAGTTTGTATTTTAAAAATGTTTGGCCTGCCCCCCCTCTTGTCCATGGCATATGCGTAAGTGGTGTACATGTATTATTAAACATGTGGAAGGTGGCTTGGTAGAGCTTGTATGTTTTATCACTCAATCAAAGGATACCTTGTTGCTAGGCATGCTGGCTGATCCGTCAAAAGCTGTTTGTAAATCCATTTCTAAACTCTTCTGCCTCCTCATCTGAATTTGCCGCTTGTAGGTCTGCTTGTCTTGTCAGCCATGAGCAAGAAGTATTAAGTCTTCCAAGCCACAGTGGAGGACAGGCACAGCCACTTGCTTTGGTCTGCTCATGTGCTCATGTATGTTGGTGCTTACAATAGGCGTTTGTACCTGCTACAACTTCTTGAAACTTTGTTTGGATTTTAACCCGTGATTTGTCTTGTTTGGCTCAGCGAGGAACCACCCATGACATACAGTCGTAAAATAGACGTGGCTCTGGAGGTGGCCTGCATTTTGGAGAGGCTGCATTGCTTTGGAGTCGTCCATGGGGACCTTAAAGCTCCGAACGTCCTGATCGCAGATGATGGCAGCCTCCGTTTTTGTGATTTTGGATCTTCAATTCGCGTGGAAGATCCGCCTAGCATTGATACTGCGTGGTACCCCTTCATTGGAGAATTGTCTTGTCTTTCAGCATGTCATCTGGCCACAAGCACATTGCTAAAGAGCCGGTTTGGCATCTGCCTTGCAGTTCTTGGAACTGCGTGTGTGTCTGTGCATGGTAATCTTTGTTTTAAAACACTTGCATGACCTAAAATGTGTGTGTGTGTGTGTGTGTGTGTGTGTGTGTGTGTGTGTGCGTGCGTGCGTGCGTGCGTGCGTGCGCGCGTGCGTGCGCGCGTGTGCGTGCGTTCGTGCGTGCGTGCGTGCGTGCGTGCGTGCGTGCGTGCGTGCGTGTGTGTGTGTGTGTGTGTGTGTGTGTGTGTGTGTGTGTGTGTGTGTGTGTGTGTGTGTGCGTGTGTGTGTGTGTGTGTGTGTGTGTGTGTGGAGAGAGAGGGGGGGATGAGGGATACTCTTTAAGTGCGCCTAATGCATTGATGCAGGGAGGGTACTTGGTTGATCGGCAGTTAATGTGGGAGGATTTGTTCAATCAATATTGCCTTCTCAACATAGTTGCGTTCAGTAGTTCGGTAGTCAATTATAAAGTCCCGGATCATATTGATTGCTGGGGGTGAAGCAGGGGTACCACTCCCTACATAGCACCTGAGTTATACCTTCCAGGGGCTCTACCAACTCTTGAAAGCGACATATTTGCGTTAGGATCTTTGCTGTATGTGCTGATGGAGCTGGAGGATCACGTCAATTTCTATGATCATAGCGACCTTAAAGAGGAGTACCTGGTAAGAATAATGCGTAATGAACTTCAAGATCGATAAACATTTTTGCTTGTTAAGTGGGGTTTTCTGTGAAACATAAAAACTACTAAACTACATACTTGGAAAATTCCTACAGGATTTGCAGGATGTCTGAATTGCTGTGTTTTTTTGAGCTCTTCAAAAGTACATATTGTTTAGCTCAGGGACTCCTTTTGATTATGTTTCTGTTGCACAGGCCGGAAATATTTTCTTTGAGGATCCTCCTGGAGAGGAATGGCCCCCAGAATGGCGAACCCTTGTTCTCAACTGTATGGCTTTTGCTCCAACTGACCGGCCGTGCTTGCGTGATATCATCAGAGACCTGTCAGAACTACAAAAGGAACAGGGCAAAGCCGCCTAGCTAGGCTGTATCAAATTTGCCGCGGCTGCTTATGTGTCTGTATCGCAAGATACAACGCTCACCTCAACCAAACTCGTAGCAAGCTCGTCTTTGCAGCATCACAAACCCTTTAATGCTATATGTAGAGAAAAATAACTCTCAGAAACAAAACAAACTGACTCTTGCTCTTGGGCACAAGGACCCCTATGTTAAAGCCACTCAATGCCAACTAGACACCCCGCAACATCACCATAGCCATGAATGAAATCACGACATGTCCACATCTTGAGCAATGATGGGCAATTGAGAGAAAGCCCCAGAAAGCTAGTTGGAGGGTGAAGAGTCACCAGGTGGCAACACGAGATGGTGCATGCACTGTGACGAAGGAATTCTGTCGCAAAGGCTTCGCAATCCTGTCGTACCGGTTTGCGAAATTCGTAAGCGTCGCAAAACCTTCGCATTTTTTCCGAACCCAGATGGGCCCAACTTTTTGCGAAGCCTTTTGCGAAGGGTTTACGAAGACCTTCGTATTTCCTTCGTAATCGATCGTAAAAATTTCGTTTTTTTTTTTTTTTTTTTAAACTTGTGACTTGAGTGAGTACGCTGCAGACATGCTTCTCATGTACCCAGTATGTGATTTTGATGTGTCCCAGAAGCCCATCATGCCCTTGTGATGTCTGTTATCTGATCATGAGCTCTTGATCAAGCACTTGGTGGGGACCAACACTTCTTTGCAACTTGGCAATTGGCAGTGAATGCCTACATTGGCACCCTGGAGTACCACATTGTTAACATGCATGTTACTGCACATGTGCCTGACTGACATGCATTGTGAAATATTGAGCCGTGTCAGAGTTCACTGGTGAGAATACAACATGTATGATGTCATGTTCAGAAAGTTCATGATCAGCTGATCAGTAGTACACTCTTGAGTACATTAGTGCAGTTCAAGGTGGGGGCACCGCAACCTTGAGTAAGAATTGAGGCAAGATTTTTAAGGCAGATGTTCTGCAGTTACAATTGAAGATGTATCCGTATAGGTAGAATGGCAAGTCCTTCAGATACCCATACATGGATACGCACTGGCTTAACTATAAGCTTCAAGTGGCACCTAAGCAGATATATATATATATATATATATATATATATATATATATATATATATATATATATATATATATATATATATATACCGTACCGTCGCAAAATATTGACCCACGACGTTTTTGGGGGGTCAAAATTAAATTTATGAATAAACCGCCGGTTGAGGGGGGTCAATATTTTGCGACATTATTTTCTGGAATTTTTTCCAGCATACGGACGCCTACGAGGTGTAGGAGAATTCTCGAGACACTTTGACATCATAGAAAAATTCGGTGATGAAGGTTTGGGCCAATTAAGTGTTATTCAGTGCTGATGTAGGTTAGGATATGAGGATATTAAGAATATTTTTAACTGTCTTGAGAGGGGGGGTCAATAATTTGCGCCATTATTTTTAGGATTTTTTCTTATTTTTAATTAATAAACCGGGTTTTTTGGGGGGTCAAAATAAAAATATGGGTCAATCTTTTGCGACGGTACGGTATATATATATATATATATATATATATATATATATATATATATATATATATATATATATATATATATATATATATATATATATATATATATATATATATATATATATATATATATATAGAAACTTGGAATGCATTACCCTCTAGATATTCAGTTTTATTCACCATAAAAAGCTGTCTCTGCCTACTGAATGCCTGATGTGCAGCGTTGCTAGCGGCCCACATGCTTAGGTCCTTCATCCATGTGCTGAGCTAATGCAACAAATCTAATGTCATACACATTGACTGCATCATAAGTACAATCTTCAATCTTGGCTGCAGCAGAAGCATAAGCATATTTGGCAGTAGGCATACCGCCAAATCTAATTGTCTGCCATCTGAAAGCCCCAGGAACAGCAGCCTAAAGCCTGCAGGCCTAGCTAGGCCTGGAAATCACTGAACTTCAAAAACAAGCATTTCCAACTGAAGTTGCACTCATGCATGGACTGTACTGCCATGCACAGTACAGACTTCCCGCTGAAGCGCTCCCGCCCCCCCCCCCCCTTGTTCAGAAAATGAAGTGCCTGCCTCCCTCTCTGTCCTAGCCTCCTCACCCAAGGAAAAATGCTAAAAGACAAGTGCAGGTCACAGTGCTTTCAGCAACACAGCAGTGGAGCCTACCACGCGCATAGATGTCCAGCGCTCGTGTTGGTGCCTTGAGCTGAAAATGTACCTTGAATAAATGTACCTTGAATAAATCATGAGGTTCTGCAGTACATCGAAATAAAGTATAAAGTAACGTGCACGCCATGACCTTGAAGTTGCACCATTAATGGCAATGGCCAGTGCTTACTGGGTTTCAATATTTCAATTGGAGTGGCAGGCTGCAACGTCTAACTGTCTGTGGCCCGCTGGCCATTGAAAGGTGACATCATGTCGCGGAACATTCCCTTAAACTCAGTCACTGTAAATGGCAATTGCAGTTTATTGACCACCACCCCCCCCCCCCCACCCCTTCTTGCTGCCAGGAAAGGGGAGACGTTTTGGGTGTTCATTCCTCTCCGGAACAAGAAAATGGGAGGGCAGCACGGCTTCGCAAGTGCAGAGGGCCCCTTCCCGCCGATAAGGTCTCCGCATCCCTTCCCTTTGATTTGTGTCGCCCCACCTTCCCCCTTTCTAGTATCAGGAGTGCACCGGTGTCTCCGTGCCGCATGTGTGTGTGTGTGTGTGTGTGTGTGTGTGTGTGTGTGTGTGTGTGTGTGTGTGTGTGTTTGTGTGTGTGTGTGTGTGTGTGTGTGCATGTATGTGAGACTGTGGTTGCGTGCTTTGGTGCATTCGCTCTTGCGTGTGCGTGTGCATGTGCCTCATTGCTGCACTGACTGCCTTTGCAAAGGTTCCCGAAGTGATCGTGAGCTGGTCATGGCCGTGCTGAGCATGCATCAAACTTGGCAAGTTGATTGACACCGCCCCCAATTTTGCTGCCAGGGAAGGGGGGACGTCTCAGATGTTCATGACTCTTCGGAGGAGGAGAACAACGGGCCAGCACAGAGAAGATGTGGACAACTTGTAGGCCTGAGCTCGCCAAGCAGCATTCTTGCCTCTCCTTGAGTCTGTCAAAGATAGCTTTACTTCCACGTATACGGGTGGAAGGGCAATCCGTAGAAATTGGGAGGTATATCATCCTGAACAATGTATACAGTGGTGCACGTGTTGGTATACAGTGGTCCTACGTAGTGCACGTGCTCATTGGTGGATCCCGATGCACCTGCAACTTACTTGCACATGACAATGTCAACAGTGGCAGTCAGGAATACATGTACAGTGTGAGAAGTTTGCACGAGACGAGCTCGAGGTTGTTGTCATATATACGATATGATTGTCATTCTTCTCACGATAGTTACTAGTGCAATAGTAGCGCTTAAGTCGAAATGCTAGTTGCTTTGTTAAAGGAGGATATTACCACTTCATCGCTGTACTTAGCTGCAGAGGCGGATGAAGTAATTAAGGGAATGGGCTCTGGGAAGGTAACTTTGTATGTAAATTTCTAGTCATCCGTATTTCCTTCGCATATACGTATTTATATCTAGCTAGATATAAATACGTAAAGTATACAAGTGGAGGATGCATGATATACCTCTTGCCCAACGTATTTATGCAGTGCAGTTCTTTCATACGCTATGGATGGGCAGGAGAGGGACCTAGCTAGGTGCTCTTGTAGGTGCACCATCAAGTGAACTCTATTGGCGAAAGGACTTCATGAGCAGTGTCAGCAACAGCTTGGACATTTAAGCTAGCTGGTTCCACTTTTGATTATAATTTAAGCTAGCCGGTTCCACATTTACTTGCAATCTCTCATCGAGGACCTCCAATTGAGGTTATGAGGAGAGTATGCTCTGAAACAACTTCAAAGCTTCCATCTTCCCATTTTTATGCCACCGCCCTGCATTGATTTCGGTCATTGGCATTGCATCAGGCGTCTGACCACTGTAGCGACACAGCAAAGCGGAAGAGGTTTGGAATGAGACAATTCACGAGTCCGTGGAAAAGATGTTACATGAATGATCCGAGTCTCTACTCTTAAACCTAGGGTGAGTCTAATTATAAGTGTAATGCCACGTACACGTCGAACGGGAAACCAAGCGAACTATCTGAGCGAGGTTGTACTGCGGATCTAGGTCAGCTAGGCAACTCATAGACCAATGCCAAGGACCCTACAAGAGCACTATACCCGAGGAAATGCTACATGCCCCCCCCCCCCCCCCCCCCTTGGCATAAGCTATGAAAGGCTGTTTATGGCAATGGGGCCACAGACGTAAAACAGGGGTATCACAAACCCTGAAATACTGCAAGTATAGACATCACGCCTGCTATAGTTACCAACCAGCAAGTAAGAGGAATAATCCGCAAGGCAAGTTATCACGACTCAGACGGGGGACTCATCTGATCAATGACCGAATACCTTAACATTCTATGGACTACCGTCAGCCATAGGGGTCCTCCAACTCAGGGGACGAACTTTCTGGACAGCACTCATACCTATGGTGAATAATAAGGTTGAGTCCTCAGGCTAGCACTTGTCCAAACCCTAGGCCCAGTCACCCTGACCCAGCAGTGTGACCTTTCATGGGGCGGCTCTCCACCTAACGGTATGAGGCAAAAGACCAGAGCTTAAACTCTCTAACTATACTTGGTGTATCTCATGGGTAAGACACCAAGCATCATGCTAAGACGGAACTTCATTTGTAGCTACACTGCAACCGCAAGTGCAGTACAAGATGGAGCCGTAGATAAAGGAAACATAACCCATGCAAAGGTAAGCAAGAGACATGCATGCAAGCCCAATTCATGACTCTCTCCCTCCCAGACCCCTCCACCCTCCCTACCTCCCAGATCATAAGATGGATGGCGCTGAAGGAGACTGCCATAAGCCGCAAATGGCTAGGAATACCTCCAATGGCCAAGAATGCCGCAAGTGGCTGAAGTAAAGGGACTGCCCGCAAGTGGGACTTAAGAAATGACTGGGGCTGCTGCCACTTCATCTGTCAGATGACGGACATGGGCTAAAGGCTCCCAGGTATTCTCGGTTTCATCACAACCAGCCCACTTCACCATATATCTCCACGACTTCCCAACACGCTTCTTGGCACGGATGGTCTCCACTTCATACCGCTACCACGCTTACCTGCATACAAAGGAGGAGGTGAAGTAGCTGCCATAGGAGAAGATGAAGATACATAAGGCTTAAGCTACGAAACATGAAACACGGGATGAATTTTAACAGTCTCAGGCAAGTCAAGCTTGAATGCTCTACTACCAACTGCTGCAACAATCTTAAAAGGCCCGAAATACTTGGCTGATAATTTTGACGAAAGCCCAGGTGCCAGCTAGCTCTTCCTGGCTGCCACCTAATCACCCACTTTGAAAGGGTGATCTCGTCTACGTTGATTTGCATAAGTTTTTAACGTTGCTGTGCAGAGGCTAAGTTAGATTTGGCACTCTTTTAATGCAGTCTGCAACCCGTCAACCCATTCAGAAACAGCTGGATTGACAGAGCGAGATGGAACAGCAGAAGACAAAGGAGTAAGGGGGTGACGCCCGTGATTAAGAAAGAATGGGGTTTGGACTGTAGAAGCTTGGATGGAATTATTATAAGCGAACTCCACCATGCTCAAGTACTTGCACCAGTCATCTTGTCGTGGCCCCATTAACCCTCTAAGCATATCCTCCATGGTCCTGTTCGTTCTCTCCGTGTGCCCGTCAGTTTGAGAATGATAGGCAGTTGACATGGCCAACTCAGTACCTAATAGTTTAACAAAGGCCCTCCAGGAATGGCTAGTGAATCTTGGGTCTCTATCACTCACAAGTGAGGTAGGCATCCCAAATCTCACAAAGACCTTGTCAATAAACACTTGAGCTAACTGTGGCGCAGTAATTGTTTTATTACATGCAGATAGGACACACAATTTGGTGAAACTATCCACAACTAAAAGGATGGAATCATGCCCACAACAAACAGGTAAATCAGTCACTAAATCAAGAGAAACACTCTGCCATGGACCCTCAGGAATGGGAAGAGGCTGTAGGAGTCCATAAGGTACAGCTCTAGGTCCCTTGTTGCGCTGACAGGCGTCACAGGACTTGCAGAAGTCTCTGATAGAAGAGCTGATGCGTGGCCACCAAAATTCCCTGCACACTAGCTCATGCATCTTGTTAATTCCAAGATGACCTGCAAAAGGGGTGGTATGACAATCTCTAAGAACCTTCTCACTCAAACTTTCTAGTACATATATCTTCCCAGACTGAGCAGAATAAGGTACAGAATCTTTCAATACCAAGGTACCCTCATCCAACAGTTTCCTAACTGTGGGGTCAACAACACAAAGCACAGCAATCTCATGCATCAGGGAAGAGGCTACAACGGAGGAGACATGCATAGCAGCAAGGTCTGCACGCCTAGACAAGGCATCTGCAACAACATTATCAGAACCTTCAACATTTTTTGTCAGGCATGAACCGCATGATTTCTGCTAGCCACCGTTCCGGCCTGCTAGTCCTAACTGGGGCAGTGAGTAAATACTTTAGTGGCTGCTGATCAGTATGCACTGTGCACCACTTAGCAAATGCTTCCATTTCAATTAAGTATGTACAAGGGCTAATAACTCCTTATTATAGGGGGCAGGCATCCTTTCACGGGGCTGCAATTTCCTGGATTCAAAGGCGACTGGCTGCAGTCCGAGTCCCTGATCTTGCTGTAAAACAGCACCTACAGCATATCCCGAAGCATCCACATGCAATACAAAAGGTTTGTTTACAGCATGAGCATGAGCATAAGCATGAGCATGAGCATGAGCAAGGAGGAGAAGAAACAAGATCCTTCAATGCAGTGAAAGCTTGCACATGGGGTCCTGTAGCGCGCCGGTAGGCGGACGGTGCCGGGGCTCGTCCCCGCACGTGCCGGGCGGTACATTGGCACTTGGTGCAGCCTCGTAGGCTCGCACATTATATGGTATGGTGTTCGGACCATACTAGCACTTTCGTCGGTGCACGACCACCCTACAGGGGGCTTAGGTAGCTAAGTGTCGCCCAACCCCTGCCCCTACTGACCGCCCTGAAGTTAGCAGCTTCACTGCTTCTTTGTGGGAATGCGTACACGTGGAGTGTCCGTCTGTTCACGCCGACGACTGCCCTTTGGGCCCCGTCACTGCGGGATACTGGTCTAGGCGTACCATAGAGAAACCTCGGGCAAGTGTACAGCCAGGCTGGCAGTTGCGGCTGCGGTTTGGTGTCTGGAGGAGACTCACCAGCTCAATGTAGATTGTATAGAAGTGTAGCAGTGATTTTCTATATGCCTCTGCGTGAGTGTGGCTTTCTTTGGCAGGCCTCGCGGGAGCTCGGTCACCTAGGAGGGGAAGAATGTAGCGCTCCGGTAGGCAGACGGTGCCGGGGCTCGTCCCCGCACGTGCCGAGCGGTACATGGGCCTTGGTGTAGCCTCGTAGGCTCGCACATTATATGGTGTGGTGTTCGGACCATACTAGCACATTCGTCGATGCACGACCATCCTTTCCAAGAATATTACAGGTCCCTCCCAAATCCAAGGTACATCTTCCTTCAACAATTCAGTCAAAGGGAAAGCAACATCAGCAAAATGATGCATGAAAGCATCATAATATTGAGTCAAGCCTAAGAATCCTCGCAACTGTGACACTTTCAGGGGGGTGGGCCAATCCTGTATGGCCGCAACCTTCTCAGGGTCTACCATAATCCCATGAGGTGTCGAGATGTGTCCAAGGTATTTCACCTGCTTAGAAGCAAAATGACACTTAGACCTTTTACAGTAAACCTTTTGTTCCCGCACCACTGAAAGGACCGTTCTTAAATTCCATGTGCTCTTCAACAGACTTTGCGTATATAAGTATGTCATCCAAAGAAACCAACACAAACCTATCCAAGAAGGGAGCAAGGATGGTATTCATCACTGACTGAAATGTTGCAGGGGCATTAGTCAAACCAAAAGGCATTTCACTTTTACTTTCAATACAGTAAATTCATAATGTCCATAACGGGTTTTTAATGCACATTGCTCCACACTGTCATCTTGCATCCTAATTGATAACCAGGAGCAAGGTCTAACTTAGAGAAAACACTACTGTCATGTAATTGCTCAAACATCTCATCAATACGTAGCAAAGGATGCTGGTTTCTAATAGTGACTTTATTCAATGCTCGCTAGTTAGTGCACAAACGCCAGCCACCATCCTTCTTTGGGACAAAGAGCATGGGTGCACCAAAAGGGGAAGTAGATGGGCGGATAAAGCCACGTTCGAGGAGCTCCTACAACTGTGCACGAAGTTCAGCAAGCTGGGCTCCAGACAGTGGGTAAATTCTGGAGGCTGGAGGTGTTGTGCCCGGCTCCAATCTGATTGAGTGGTCTCCAGCACGACGAGGAGGGAGCCCTTAAGGTAGTCCTGATAAAACATCATTGAACTCCTGCAAAAGCTGCTCCAACTCTGGCACATTATATGCATTAGTATCAGGGGCAACATCCACTGCATTTAATTTTATGACATACACAGGTTCTCCCAATGCAACATGTTCTTTCACTTC